>ML103998.1:50319-112898 GCA_003697995.1 Taxidea taxus jeffersonii
TATTTATTTATTTGATAGACAGAGATCACAAGTAGGCAGAGAGGCAGGCAGAGAGAGAGGGGGAAGCAGGCTCCCTGCTGAGCAGAAAGCCTGATGCCCGGGCTCCATCCCAGGACCCTGGGATCATGACCTGAGCTGAAGGCAGAGGCTTTAACCCACTGAGCCCCCAGGCGCCCCTGGAATACAAGTTTTAATAAAAGTCAAAGCGTGCAATTAAGACATGCTTAAATAGGTATAGTTACCAGTGAAATAGGAAAACAGCCAACTTTTATTACTTTTCTAGGTATGTGGATCTTATGCTGAGAAATTCACCAGTATTAGGTGATACTTAATTGTTGTCTAGAATAAAAAAAGTCCTTCTATTTTTTAATTTTTTTTGGAAACATACCCATTAACATATCCCTCAGCAATTTAATCCTTTATCCCCTCTTTCTTTAAAGATTTATTTATTTATTTGACAGACAGAGATCACAAGTAGGCAGAGAGGCAGGCAGAGAGAGAGAGGAAGAAGCAGGCTTCCTGCTGAGCAGAGAGCCTGAGGGCCCTGGGATAATGACCTGAGCTGGAGGCAGAGGCTTTAACCCACTGAGCCACCCAGGCACCCCAAGTCCTTTTATTTTAAAACTAAATTGCATTTTTAAAAAAAATGAGCAGCTCAGAAATAAATACAGAGGTATAAGTAAAGGAGGAATATACTCAGTAGAGCTTACAGTTACAGATAATTTTTCCTATTATTTTCATTTTATATGGAAATTTTTGATGTCAAATATATACAAAGATTTTATTTATTTATTTATTTATTTATTTGTCAGAGAGAGAGAGAGAGAGAGAACGCACAAGCAGGCAGAGGCAGAGAGAGAAGCAGGCTCCCTGCTGAGCAAGGAGCCTGATGTGGGACTCCATCCCAGGACGCTGGGATCATGACCTGAGCCAAAGGCAGCGGCTTAACTGACTGAGCCACACAGGTGTCCCGAAAAAAATGTTCTTTTACATTTATTTGAACATGAAAAATTTGTTGCCATATACATAATGCATGTGAACATACATATTTATAGAGATTGTGAATTGTGTGTAAATGGCCCATCTCATATTTTTGCATGCACAATTTTTGGTATTCTTTTTTTTTTTAATTTTTGGTATTCTATCCTAGTGGATGTAATACAGAGTATAATCTTGTAGATTTTATTCAGTGGACTCAAAGTCAAAAAAACATTCCAACAATTATTTACAATTAGATAACTGACTGATTTTCAGGTCATGTTACCCTGCAGAAGTATTCATACATCATGAGTAATGACACTATACATTTGGGTGTTAAACTGTTAACTTTTATAAGTCTGAGATTTAAACTGGTGTATATAAAAGTAGCCAATGCCTAAAGAATGATGACATAAGAGGTTTCTACCACAGAGCATTTATAGTTTCATAAGGGACACAGGAACAAAGAGAAGTGATTTCTAATCTGTGTTTAGGTCTTGTACATCTTTTGTCAGCTTTATTTTTAAATGTTTATATGATTATAATTTTTATTTCAATTTTCAGAATTGTTTGTTGGTAGTATATAGGAATACAGTTGACTATTATATATTGATCTTGTATTCTGTGACCTCTTCAAACTTGTTTATTAGTTCTAATACTTTTATTGTGTATTCCTAGAATTTCTACATAGCTAATTACATCATCTGCTAAAAAAGTGTTCCACTTCTTACTTTCCAATATGGATGCCTATTATTTCTTTTTCTTGCCTTAGTTTAGTGGCTAGATCTTCCATTACAGTGTTGAATAGAAGTGATCAAAGCAAATATCATTGCCTTGTTTTTGATCATTAAGAATGATATGAACTGGTAAGGTTTCATTTCTTTTGATGGCTGCATAGTATTCCATTGTATATATATACCACATCTTCTTTATCCATTCATCTGTTGAAGGACATCTAGGTTCTTTCCATAACTTGGCTATTGTGGACATTGCTGCTATAAACATTCGGGTACACGTGCCCCTTTGGATCACTATGTTTGCGACGACATGGATGGAACTAGAGCGTATTATGCTTAGCGAAAGTCAACTGGAGAAAGACAACTGTCACATGATCTCCCTGATATGAGGAAGTGGAGATGCAATGGGGGTGGGGGTTAAGGTGGTAGGAAAAGAAAAAATGAAACAAGATGGGATCGGGAGGGAGACAAACCAAAAGAGACTCTTAATGTCATAAAACAAACTGAGGGGGGTTGGGGGGGAGAGGGGTTGGGAGAAGGTGGCGGGGTTACATTATATGTTTAAATAAAAAAAAGCTTAAATAAAATTTAAAAAAAAGAATGATATGAACTGTAGACTTTTATAGATGCCCTTTATGAGGTGGATGAAATTCCCCTCTGTGATTGGTGAGAACTTTATCAGGAATAAATGTTAGATTTGTCAAATACTTTTTCTGCTTTTATTGAGATGATCATGTGGTTTTGTCCTTTAGCCTGTTAATGTAATTTATTGCCTTCCTGGGGAAAATTCCACAATTTTTAAACTAATTTATTATAATTATAGAGCTGTATAACCATTTCCATAGCTTAACTTTAGAATATCTTTCATTCCAAAAATAAATCTTACACCCATTAATTCCTTATTCTCTACCCCCTGCTCCCTCTCTAAACCCTAGGTAACCACTAATCTACTTGCTATCTATATAGATTTGCTTATTTTGGACTTTTCATATAAATAGGATTGTGCAATAAAAATTTTTTTGTCACTGGCTTTTTTCACTTAGCATGGTGTTTTTGAGGTTTATTTATGCTATAACATGACCAACCCATTGTATGGATACATAATGCATTTTGTTCACCCATTTGTCAGTTGATAGTAATTTGGGTTGTTTTTACTCTTTGGTTGTTTTGCTCTTTAAATAATGCAGCTATGGACATTTGTATACAAGTTTTTATGTGGACATATGTTTTTATTTCTCTTGGGTAGATGCTAGGAGTGGAATTGCTGGGTTATATGGTAACTCTGTGTTAACACTTTGAGGAACTGCTGCTAAACTGTTTATACTATTTTTCATTCCCACCAGCAATATATGAGGATTCCAATTTCCTCACATCCTTACCAGCCCTTGTTAATGTCTGTCTTTTTGTTGTAGCCTTTCTAATCCATGTGAGATAGTAATCTCCTTGTGGATTGGTTTATTTGTTTATTATTTTTTAAAAATTCCACTATTAACCTACAGTGTTATATATTAATTTCAGGTATACAGTATAATAAATAAAAAATTTATAAGTAAATAAATAATTCTATGTATTATTCAGTGCTCATCAAGCTGAGTGTCCTCTCATTGTGATTTTGATTTGTGTATCCCTAATGACTAATAGTGTTGAGCATCTTCTCCTGTGCCTATTGGCCATTTGTATATCTTTGGATAAATGTCTATTATTTGCCCATTTTAAAATTATGTTATTTGTGTTTTTATTATTCAGTTGTGAGAGTTCTTTTTATATCCTGGATAAAAATCTTGTATCAGAGAGATGATATGCAAATATTTTCTTTCAATCTGTGGATTTAAAAAAATTTTTTTTTAGTAATCTATATGTCCAAGGAGAGGCTCAAGCTCACACTCCCAAGATCAAGAGTCACATGTTCTTCTGACTTAGCCAGGTTCTCCTCTTTTCACTTTCTTGATGGTGGGTTTTTTGTTGTTTTTTTTTTTAAGTAGGCTCCATGCCCAGCATGGAGCCCAGTGTAGGGCTTGTACTCATGACCATGAGATCAAGACTTGAGCCAAGATCAAGAGTTTGACACTTAACTGACTGAGCCACCCAGGTGCCCCTTGATGTTGGTTTTTGAAGCACAAAAGTTTTAATTCTGTTCAAGACTAATTTACCCATCTTTTCTTTTATAGCTGTGCTTTTGATGTTATATTTAAGAAGTCTTTGCCTAACTTAAGATCCTGTATTTCCTTCTAAGAGTTTTGTATGTTTAGGTCTGTGATCTACTTTGAGTTAATTTTTGTGTATGGTGTAAGATAGTGATCCACATTGATTCTTCTGCATGTAGGTATCTAGTTATCCTGGCACCATTTGTTGAAAAGACTGTTCTTTATCCATTGAATTGTTTTGGCCCCTTTGTCCAAAATCAATTGACTATAAACGTTTAGAGTTTATTTCTGGACTCTTAATTCTATTATATTTCTCTGGATATCCATCCTATGTCAGTATCATGCAATTTTGATTACTATAGCTTTGTAGTAAGGTTTAAAGTAGGATCATGACACAATTTTTCTTTTGATTAGTATTAGCATTGTATGTCTTTTCCCATATTCTTACTTTTGATCTATTTGTGTCTTTGCCTTTAAAGTCATTGTCTTCTACATACACCCTGATGTCTGATGTTGATAGCAACATTACCAACAATAGCCAAACTATAGAAAGAGCCCAAATGTCCATTGGATAAAGAAAATATCTATATCTATCTATATGTTTGTGTGTGTGTGTGTGTGTATACATATATCTACTATATATACAATGGAATATTACTCAGCCATCAAAAAGAGTGAAATCTTGCCATTTGCAATGACATGGATGGAACTAGAGTATATTAATGTTAAATGAAATAAGTCAGTCAGAGAAAGACCAATACCACATTATTTCACTCATGTGGAATTTAGGAAGCAAAGCAGATGAACATAGGGGAAAGGGGGAAAGAAAAGAAGCAAACCATAAGAGACTTTTAACTATTGAGAATAAACTGAGGGTAGGCCTGGGGGATGGGCTAAATGGGTGATGGGTATTAAGGAGGATGCTTGTTGTGATGAGTACTGGATGTTACTATATGTAAGTGATTAATCACTAAATTCTATACCTGAAACCAATTTTACCATATATATTAACTAACTAGACTTTAAATAAAAACTTAAAATTAAAAATAAATAAAGTCAGTGTCTTCTAAGAAACAGATACTTGGATTCTGCTTTTTTTTTTTGAAGATTTTATTTATTTATTTATTTATTTATTTGACATCCTACTTTTTTATACACTCTGACAGTCTTTGCATTTCAGTTGGAGTGTTTAGATCACTTACATTTAATGTGATTGTTGACATGGTTGGGTTTTGTTTGTTCTCTCTTTTTCTTACCTCTTTGTTACCATTCCCCCCCCACTTTTTCTGCCCTTTTTTGGATTAGTTGAATTTTTTCATGATTCCATTTTTCTCCTTTACTGATTATGAGCTGTAACTCCTTATTGTCTTATTTTGGTTGTTGCTTTATGGTTTGTAGTTTCTGTCTTTAACTTGTCACATTCTACCCTCAGGTGATATTCTACCACTTGATGTACTATATAAAAACAATATGCTTCTAAATACTTATATTCATTGCATATACCATTTTTGGTTTTCATTTCATGTAGATTCATACTTCTATCAGGTATTATTTTCCTTCTGCTTGAAAGACTACCTTTATAATTTTTTATAGTGAAGATCTGCTGGTGGTATATTCTTTCAGCTTTTAAAATTTCCATGTGAGGGCTCTGAGGGAGATTATATTCCATATTTCTCTCCTAGCTTCTAGGTGGCTGTCAACAATTTTTGGCATTCTTTGGCTTGTAGACACATCACTCCAGTCTCTGCCCCTCTTTTTACAAAGCATGTAATACTTAGTCATTAAACGTAATGTTTAATCCTAAGCATTAGTTATAAGTTATAAGCATGTAATTTTACATGTTTAAGCATGTAATTTAAAATTATAAGCATGTAATTGTAGATTGAAATTTTTTTTAAGATGCGAAGAGATGAAAATAATATGAAGAAAAAGCAAACTGTTATTTACTTAAAGTGTTCAACTCAAAAACTTTTCTTTTCTCTATAGCTGTTGGAAAGATTAGAGGCAAGCCTTTTCCATTACTCTTATTTTTTGAAGCCATCTTTAACACAAGTCATGCATATAGACGTCCTATTAATGCAGAACTAACCTTGGAAGGAATCAAATGTGGATTATCTGAAAAACGTTTAGATTTAGTTATCAATTGGGTCACCCAGGAAAGGTAAGCAAAGTAAAGTTTTTAACTTAATTTTGATAGTTGGTTAATAAAGTTGTGTATTCTCAAGATTTCAGTAATTTTTTATTAGTACATTATTTGAATATTTATCTCAGGTCTCTGTTGCAATTAATTGGTCAGAAAAAATTTACTAAGCATTCAAGCGGTGATGAGGCCTAGTCACAATGGGCCCAGATCAGGAGTTGAGTAATGGCAGTTCACGGATGATTCATGACCACTTTATGGTGGATAGAAATTGATTGGTAAGGATAGAAAAGGATTAATCAGTATCATGCTACTCAGAGGGATAAGGCAGGGACCTGGATCCAGATAGGTTGTGGGTACATGTAAAGAATAAACCTAGAGAAAACTTGGAAGCAGGATGGATGTGGACCAAGGTAGCATTTAGAACATACAAACCAGTAAGGATAGACAGGAGATGGCCTCTTGGAATTAGGTTTCAGTACAGATTGGCAGATTTGTACTAGAGCCCCCTTAGGTTAGATTCCCTAGTACCAAAGCCTCAGACAGGAATTTGAGTGTACATGGTTGACAGAGGGATGGCTCCTAAAAAAAACTGTTTAAGGGAGTGAATGAAGCAGAATAGAGATATGCATGTGTGTGTGTGTGTGTGTGTGTGTGTGTGTGTGTGTGTGTGTGTGTTTGGGAAGCCAGGAAAGGATGTGATCTCAGGCAAATTCTAACCTTGGTCTTATTTATAGAGGCTCTGGAGCATAGACCACACCACAGAACTGTCCCCCTTAAGGCAAAGGGGCCAGCCTTTTGTACCTCTCTGTTAGTCTTTGTTAGAGCTATTAGCTGCCTGGATGAGGCATGGTGGCTCACACTATCAAAGGGCAATTTGCTATGAAAAGGAGGGACCTGTGAGCCACTGGCAGCCAATACCCAGAGCATCTGGGGAAGGAGGATCTGAGCAGGACATTAAACAGCATCTATTACAGTCAGCCATTTGCACAGCACCTATGTATCTTCTTCTCACCTTAATTTCACTTCATCTAGGCACAACTTCTCCAGGACTTTGTGGGTATAATTCTGGGGGAATCTTAGAAGAGGAGGGTTAGTGGGATATACTATAGCCCTTGTCATGGTAATGGATCCTAGGGTTGTAATTTGTTTTTTACAACTTTATTGATATATAATTTATATACAATAATTGATACATATTTCAAATGTACAATTTGATGAGTTTTGTAAAATGGCATTGTAGAGATATAATTGACATATAATAAACTGCACATATTTGTAGTACACAGTTTGACAAGTTTTGACATATGTATACACCCATGAAATCATCAACACAGCTGAGATAATTAATCTCATTCCACCCCCATTCTGTCTCCAAGTAACCACTGGTCTACTTTCTGTCATAATAGATGAGGTTTCATTTTTCTAGAATTTTATAAAAATGGAATTATATATTATGTATTATTTTTTCTTCTTGGTCTGGCTCTTTCACTTATAGTTATTTTGAGATTCATTCATATTAATTATTACTTATCTTTCTCCTGTATCCATTTTATATTCTTCTCACTCTTATACTTCTGTTGGTCTTGATGGCTTGTCTGGTAGGATGACTGTGGTTGCCATGCTTTTATCAAACCATGATAGTTGATACCCACTAACAGTTTTCATTTGGTGTGGGACTACCCAGAGATATCCCAGTAGATTATCTGTTACCTGTAACAAGCTACTATATACTATTAAAAAAATACCTTCTGGGTCCTGCTAAAGTTGGAGTGTCTAACCAGGGAACACCAATGACTGGAACTAGAGAACTGCTTTTCATGAACTGGATTCTGACAGGCTTACCAATCATGAGGGTCAGGTGGGCTCAGAAAGTCCAACTAAAATTGGGTACAATCAAGATCATGCTCAAGCAGATCCAGAGTATACAGGTTAGCTTCAGAAGTAGATGGCCCAGAACCATGTCAGCCACCACATACTGGCTAGAAGTACTTCCACAGCTCACACCTATGGCCTCATGCAGGGGTGGGGTGACCTAAGACCAGCAGACAAGGAAGAAAAAACCCAAACTTGGTTCATGGATGGTTCAGGTTGTGTCTAGGTAATGCCAGCTTTCCCCTCTATCCTTTGAAGATGGAGTTACATGCTTCAGGAAGAAATGTACTCTTTAATGAAAATTATATGGTGTATCCCCATTAGGTAGAATACTTGGGTCCAGGAGATAAAAGAGTGGCTCTGTGCAGCTATTGGTACCCACTTGGAGAGTGTATTAATTAGGCTTTTCCAGAGAAACAGAATCAATAGAATATTTATATTTATAAATATATATATTTCCATATATAAAATTATATATACATATGAAGAAATAGGATTGTGCGATTATGGAGGCTGATAAATCCCAAGATCTGCAGTGAGCAAGCTAGAGACCCAAGAGAGGCCTTACACTTACCAATGGTGTAAGTTTCAGGCTGCTCAAGACTCAAGGAAAGCCAATGTTTCTGCTTTAGTCCAAAGGTAGGAAAAGACTGATGTTGCAGCTAAGCAGTCAAGCAGGAAGAGTTCCCCCTTATTTGAAAGAAGGTCAGCCTTTTTTACCATTCAGGCCTTCAAGTGATTGGATGAGAGTCATCCACATTCACAACAATCTGCTTTATTCAGTGTACTGATCACTCTCTTTCAAATACATCCTCACTGACTCACAGAATAATATTTGACTAAATATCTGGGCACTCTGGGAGCCAGTCAAGGTGACACATAAAATTAACCATCACAGGGAGTTTGTGCTTCTGATTCTTGCAGCTTGTGGTTCTCTGAGTCATGATCGACTTTGATTACCATGAGAAGGGAAGATTGTTGTTACGTAACAGGGAAGAGAGGAAGATGTTTGGCACTCGGGTTCCCACTTCCTTTAAAGAGAGCATGGTAATTGGATCCGAGTGCTTGTTGTTCACTGATAGACAAATCAAGAAATAGTGTAAGGGAAGAAGTGAGAAGGGATGGAGAAGGGCAAACTGCTGAGAAAGGATGTGAACTCAGGTAAAGTCTAGTAATAGATAGCATTACAGGGAGAGCACTATGGAGCATAAACCATACCAGAGTTGTTTCTTCTTCAATTATGGGACTGGTCTTTTCTATGCTGTATTAGTCAGTCATCTGTTCTTAACTACTGGGGGTTATAATTTTCTGGACAGGGCAGCTCCAGTTAGCTGAGGGCAATTCTTTGGGGAAGTAGAGAGCTATGAGCTGTTAGCAGTCAGCTGGGGGAAGAGTCACTGGTCCAGTCGAGAGGACTAAAAGAGTGTGTGCCTGCTTATGAAGATCAAGCTGTTCTTGTTGGGTCTGTGTGGACGTAGGTTGGACTATGAGTGCTGGAATGCAGAATGAGGAGAGGCCTCCTTGTCATCTGTCTAGTAGTCATGGCCTGCTTATTTTGCAGTGTAAGGGCTATGCTTCCTTGGCTCTAGATGTATAGGGACATAGGATACATATTATAGAGTAGTTATAGTTCTCATCTATCATAAGGAAGATGGATGGACTAATGTAAACACTCCCTAAATAATAGATTCATGATTTTAAAATGTCCCAGACATAAAAATGGCAAGTAAGCGTACTACTGCC
This sequence comes from Taxidea taxus jeffersonii, assembly GCA_003697995.1. Lineage (NCBI taxonomy): Eukaryota > Metazoa > Chordata > Mammalia > Carnivora > Mustelidae > Taxidea > Taxidea taxus. Next base: position 59,937 of record ML103998.1, read on the forward strand.
TCCTTGTGCCCATTCCAAATTCACCATTTCCCTCTGCATGATGCTGGATAATCTCAGACCTTACTGGATTGGAGGCACTATTGTTTACCAGTGCAGAGGATCTTTTCTCCACACCTCTTATTACAGCTTCACTTCCTGTTCACATAATAGTTAATTCTGCTTTAGGAAACTTCTCCATACATATATTCTACTTCCCTGCTTTGCCTCTTTCTTTTTCCACCTGGTCATACCTTCCACACCCTCCACAAAATGTACTTATCAGGGAGCCCTGTTGATGGCTCAGACGTGAGAATACCATTAGAAAGTGCATGTTCATTATCACCTGTGATCAGTGCAGAGACACTTCAGACAAGATTGATTTCCCTACATATACTGATGGTTCTTAGCTGATTCTACCTGTAGTTGTAAGAATTTAATGACTGCTTAAGTTTGGAAAATGCCACCACTTTTAAGGATCCTGAGATGATCTAACAGGATACTGAAGGTAATTCACATTCTTTATTCTTAACCTCTGTTCTCTGTTCTCTGACTCTGATGACCTGGCCTCCACTATATGGCCAGAACCTTAAAAAGTTCTGTGGTTCTTTCCTTGAAGCCCTGCACAGAGCCAGCCCTAAAACAGCCTGGATTATAGACTAGCCTTGGCTCTCTTAGTCTTTCTTACCTGAGGAAAGTCTGATCATTTGACACATAACCTAAACTTAAGAAATGACACTTTACTGGCATTAGGTCTCTAAATTGCAGACACTGCTCCTAGAAGAGGAAAAATATCCTCTGACATGTTAACTTTACAAACTGAACCCTACAAAATAACAGTAGATAAATATCATGCATGGATTTAGTGATTATATGTTACCTTTATTTTGGCTTAAAAATCTACAATCTGGGGTTCCTGGGTGGCTCCGTGGGTTAAAGCCTTTGTCTTCTGCTCAGATCACGATCCCAGATTCTGGGATCAAGTCCCACATCGGGATCTCTGCTCGGCGGGGAACCTGCTTCCCTTCCTCTCTCTCTCTCTCTCTGCCTGCCTCTCTGCCTACTTGTGATCTCTGTCTGCCAAATAAATAAATAAAATCTTTAAAAAAAATCTACAATCTGGTTTATAATCAAATATGCCTTAGTTTACTAGTGGAGTTAAGCATATTTTCTTTTACTTATTAGTCATTTGTATTCTCCAGAGTCAGGCTGGAGATCCACTTTCAGAAGTCCCTAAAAGAGTCTTCCTGGAAATGGAAGTAGGGGTGGGAGAACCAAGAAGGGGGCTTTGGAGAAACAGAAAGAAGGTATGATGATGAGGTGATTGTGGGGGAAATGTGGGCAGAGGTTCCCAGGTTCATTTCCCAGCCAGGTTCAGGGTGCTTGATTACGTCCCTTTCCCCCAGGGCTAGAATCCCTGTTTGTCTTTCACCTTTTTTCCTTCAGGGTTGATGCCATTCTTTTGGGGCTTGACCCATTTTTTCCCTTTCAATAATTTTTCTTTTTAACCATATTCTTCTTTCCTCATCATCCTTTTGGAAAGTGACAAATGGAGATACAGCAACCTCGGTCCTCAGCTCTGGCCTTCTTGCAGGTGGAACAACATAATGGTGGTGACTTCTTTAAAAAAGAAAACTATAGTAGTAAGAGAAGTAATAACTAAAATACTGGTATTACCATCTTGCTCTGGGAATACAGTCACTAAAAAGAATGAAATAATTACTTGTTCAGCCTTAGGAAACATTGTGGCTGTAGCTACCAAAACCTGTATTTTGGTACTAAAATGTAGAAGTCAGGTAATTGCTTAGTAAATAATTGATTTATACTCAGAAGCTGCCTTTTGATTTTAGACCTACCTCTCTCTGGCCACCCTGATAAACATGGAAGGCTTTATTTCCTGAATTTTTAGTAAACAGACATTTTTTTTTTTTAAGATTTTATTTATTTATTTGTCAGAGAGAGCGGGAGCGAGCACAGGCAGACAGAGTGGCAGGCAGAGGCAGAGGGAGAAGCAGGCTCCCCGCTGAGCATGGAGCCCGATGTGGGACTCCATCCCAGGATGCTGGGATCATGACCTGAGCCGAAGGCAGCCGCTTAACCAACTGAGCCACCCAGGCGTCCCTAAACAGACATTTTGTAGGGGTTTCAGGATTTCATTTTAATGTTATTAACATTTTGTTACATGTACACAGGCACCAATATTATATGATTGCTGTTATTCTGTAGCTATTAAAAATATAACTAAAATAAAATCTCTATACAACTGGTGATTAGAAGTAATATCTTTAATCATACCCAAATGTGTTTTGGCTTTTGCTGATCATTTCTAGGTGCAATGTGCTAGTGCAGATGGTTCATGTCAACTTTGTTTGAAGATGGCGCATTAAAAGGTCATGACAAGTAAAAAATTAAAAAATTTTAAAAATGTGATGACAACTAAAACTTATTCAAGTGAGACATCTGAAAAGAACTACTCTTCAGTCTCTCCTAGTAGGGACATCTTATATCCTTTTATTCCCCCTGTTGTTTTGTATATATCTTTTAACAATTTAAATAACCCTAGTGTCACACATTTCTTAAAACATTGCAAGATCTGTCACTAATTTTGAGCTAAAATTTGTTGTCACTGTTATTAACTAACATTTAATGAGTTCTTATATTCTACAAGGTTTAGAATCTAGGTAGCATCTGAAAACATTGAGATCCTCAATTATAAGAGAATTTTTCTTTAAACCTTGTCATTTTAATTCCTGCCAGTCTTCTTAGGAGAGTTTACACTGTGTTTGTAGATTTTTTAAAAACTTGAGCTCGGTTTCACTAAAATATCTTCCCCCAAAAGAATACACGCTGATTGTTTTTGTTCTGGTTGTTGTTAAATCTTAGGTATGTTTAATTTCTTCTCTATCAATTGCCTATTAACTTGGAATTCTTACAGACCCTGGACAATCCGATTCTACTGTACTGTGTTCAGATATTTTCATCCACTCATGAAGAACTCTCTAAAGTATTACCTATTGATCTGCTTGCTCTAGGCTCACGTTTTCTGAAGAGTTGGGGGATGTGATTTGTGATTATGGGGAACAGGATACTTATAACAAGCCCAAGTGCCTGGCTTTAGCTCAGATGATCTACGGTGAATGTGGCCTGCACAAGAAAGCTCTTCTTTGCATATGTAAACAGGGCCAGATTCCAGGGGCCATGGAATACATACAGCAATTCAAGGACTTCACTTACGGTGAGTGCAAGTCTACTTAATTGTATGCATTTGAATTCTAGACTTTAATTGTAAGATCACTCGTGTTAGTAGGCAATATTTTGGATTTACATTTTAAAGTCTGTTTCACATATACTGATGAGTAGATTTGCCTGTTTATTGTTAGCAAAACCTATCTAACTTTTATTGAGTACCTACTTTGTGCCAGACTCTGGGTGAGGTGTTCTCACATCCTTCCAGCCAGTCCCTCCAACAGTCCCATCAGGTAGGCACTGCTAGGCCCACCATGTGAGTGGAGATACTGAGCCCCCCAGAGAAGGAAATGAGCCACGGTTTGCACAGAAGCAACAGCGAACCAAGAGAGTGAAGTTTGTCTGTGGTACTGATGGTGGGTCCTAGTTAGCTGTGGCCAGCCCCCTCAGAGTGGTCTTTGCCCTAAGGTCAGTTATGGCTGAGGAGATGTTTTCCTCCAGTGTCTGGCAAAGGCACCAGGGACTGGGCCTGGGGCTGTCCTGTGAGAGAGCCTATCAGCCTTGGAGAAGGTGGATGTCAGAGTGTTACTGCTTCTCTTCCTCTGAAGTACAGTTTATTTTGCTGATATGTTAGACCATGCTACTTAAAGGATTTTTTTTTAAAGATTTTATTTATTAATTTGACAGACAGAGATCACAAGTAGGCAGAGAGGCAGGCAGAGAGAGAGCAGGGAGGAAGCAGGCTCCCCGCTGAGCAGCGAGCCTGATGCGGGGCTCCATCCCAGGACCTTGAGATCATGACCTGAGCCTAAGGCAGAGGCTTTAACCCACTGAGCCACCCAGGCGCCCCTTAAAGGATTTTTTTAAATGGCTGAACTTACTTATTACCTAAATGTTCTGGACTATGATATAAGCATTAGAAATGAAGACTTAGTAAAATAATGTTCATTTCAAAATTTTGAACCACCTGGGTTGTAATTGGGAATGATCTGAGAGCATAGTCAACCTTAAGGTGACCTTAGTTGAATGAGCTGATCTTTTATTTCGAGTTTAGTTCATCAGAAATCTAAATGTACAGGCATCCTGACATCTCCCACATCCCAGACCTGTGTCTCAATTCTGATTTGCAGGCTTTGTACCCCAGTTCTAAGAAGTTGCAAATGGAATAAAACATAGCACTTTTAGGTCATATTTTCCCAGGAAAGAGGAGCACTGATGGCTGTTGAATCTGATCATTTTCAAACAATAAATTGAATTTTCCTTAGAATCTAGTTTTTAAAGTTATAAATTTCTTTATTTGTTACATAACAGCACACTTGATACTATAATTTGGCTTTTTACATGCATGACCTTACTTAAATCCTTATGTTAACTATAAAGTAGGTTTTGGGGATGCCTGGGTGGCTCAGTTGGTTAAGTGGCTGCCTTCGCTTCAGGTCATAATCCCAGGGTCCTGGAATTGAGTCCCACGTCAGGCTTCTTGCTCAGAGGGGAGCCTGCTTCTCTCTCTGCCTCTGCCTGCCACTCTGCCTGCTTGTGCTCTTTCTCTCTCTCTGACAAATAAAGAAATAAAATCTTTTTTAAAAAAAAGACTTAAGGGGCGCCTGGGTGACTCAGTGGATTAAGCCGCTGCCTTCGGCTTCGGTCATGATCTCAGGGTCTTGGGATCGAGCCCCACGTCGGGCTCTCTGCTCTGCGGGGAGCCTGCTTCCTCCTCTCTCTCTGTCTGCCTCTCTGCCTACTTGTGATCTGTCAAATAAATAAATAAAATCTTTAAAAAAAAGACTTAAAAAAATAAAGTAGGTTTTGTTATTATTCCTATTTTATAGATTAAAAAAAACTCTTTTCTCAGAGAGGCTAAGGCTCAAAGAAGTAAGTAATTTGCCTACACACACATAACCACAGAACAGAATCTGGTATAGTACTCAATATTTGTTGAATGAATTATATATTTTATTTTTATTATCTACAGATATACATACAGTATACAGATTCAATTTCTGTTTTAAGTATTATTTTTCCATAGATGAGAGGTTATTTTAGTCAGTTTAGACATGGGAGGAATATAGGTTTAATTACTCTTAGAATTTTTATTGACTGAAATGTTAAATTTGTTTTGCTTGTAAAATTTGCCTTGCATAAGCGAATAGAAACATGACTGACTCATTATTATATTGTTCTGTTCTTCTAGTAGTGCATTACAATCTAAAATAATTAAATATATTGTAATAATTTATGAAGTAATAACACTTTTATGTAATTAGAACCTTGATGTTTATCCTCAGAATTTATTTAGCACATCAAAAGATGAAAATAGTAACGAGAAAAAAACTTTCAAACAAACAATGTTTGAAAATTACTTCCCTTATTTTACCTTTTTTTTTTTTTTAGATTCTATTTATTTATTTGACAAAGATCACAAGTAGGTGGAGAGGCAGGCAGAGAGAGAGAGGGGGAAGCAGGCTCGCTCCTGAGCAGAGAGCCTGATGCGGGACTCAATCCCAGGACTCTGGGATCATGACCTGAGTAGAAGGCAGAGGCTTTAACCCACTGAGCCACCCAGGTGCCCCATCCTTATTTTACTTTTTAATGAGAAACAACCACAGCTTTCCATGGCATCATATTGGCCTTGGGAGACAGATTCAATTTGTTAATACTTTCTGGCTTCAGAAAAAAATGTTCTCTCTTCAATTTAGATTATCAGTCAGACATTTACAAAGTAAAAAACCCAAACCAAACAAAAACAGAAAAGTTCTAAGAAATTTGTTCCAAAAGCATAAATGTGACTAAAAGAGCATCTGTTTTAAAAGTTATTTCTCCCCCCCCAATAATTTTTAGAATAAAGCCTGAAATGATTTGTTCACTTTCCCATTTAAACAAGTGAATATACGTATCTGGAAATTGGAAATACCTATTCTAAATGTGAGGTTCTCAAACTTTGTGGTCTCAGGTCTCTTTTACACTTCTAAAAAGCAGTGAACATCCCAAAGAGCTTTTACTTACATGGGTTATGTCTACTGATATTTATCCTGTTAGACATTAAAGCAGAAGATTTAAAAATATTTCTTTATTCATTTAAAATAACAATAAGCCCATGACATATTATCATAATAAAATATTTTTTATAAAAAATAACTTCCCAAACCAAAGAATTTCATAAAAGGAAAGGAGTTGCATTTTCCACATTTTGTAAATCTCTGTAATGTCTGGTTTAATAGAAGATAGTTGGCTTCCCATATCCACTTCTATATTCAGTCTTTTGTAATATCACATGTCATGTAGTCTCATGTATATTTGTGAGAGAATGAGAATGAAAAAAGCAATAACAACTTAGTGTTTGTTTGTTTGTTTTTCAATTTGGTGTTTTTTTGAAAGTAGTTTTGACTTTCAAATATGGTAGACTCTAGACCATATTTTGAGAACCACTGCTCTAGATATTTGTGAGTTAAACAGGTATCATACTTGGTATGCCTTTAATCTTATTAAAACAGAACATCCATGAGATTAAAAAATGATTAATAATATGTCAAACCAAGGAATGATGAAATGGATTCCAAAATGTGGTAAGCAGAGGGGAAAGGTCATGAGATTTGAATTTGTATTCCTTCTAATTAGTCAGAGACCATATCTTGCACATATTTGAATAAATTTTGGTAATTAATGAATTCAGGGAGAAAGGAATTTGAGTACCTGATTGAATGAAGCAGAGTGAGGTGTGTGAGTTATGAAATGTTGGAGGCAGAGGGGTTCTGTATAATAGGTTAATCTTACTGGAGGCCAGTTTGAGTGACCCAAGTCATAAATTTCTACCTCTTCTCTAGGGAAATTTTTTTTCTAAAGATTTTATTTATTTATTTGACAGAGATTACAAGTAGGCAGAGAGGCAGGCAGAGAGAGAGGAGGAAGCAGGCTCCCCTTGGAGCAGAGAGCCCCATGAGGGGCTCGATCCCAGGACCCTGGGATCATGACCCGAGTGGAAGGCAGAGGCCTTAATCCACTGAGCCACCCAGACGCCCCTCTAGGGAAATTTTTAAAAAATTTTTGACTTTATTGATACAGAATTATATTCTGTTATTCCTTGTTTCTTTTACCATTTCTCTCTGTATTTCTCTGTATTTTGTGTGTGTGTGTGTGCATGTGTGCCTATACATACATGCATACAGTGCACATACATACATATATATTTATTATTTTGGAGGAGCATTACTATAGATTAGAAGGTCATAGACTCTGGGAGGTCAGATGAACTGTTCTACTTTATATCATGTGTGTAATTTTGGGAAAATTAACTTCTCTAAATCTGTTTATTCCCTTTCAATGTGAGAATAATATCTCACTTATATTGAATATTAAATGCACTGACTTAATAGATTTAAGTTCCTGGTACAGAAATTTGTGTTAAATAAACACTAAATTATCTTGTATTGCCTGTCAGAGTGCAAATTTATGGGAATTCTTGAAAGGCTCTCAGAAATTATTCTGCAAACTATCTCTGTTATGACCCAAGAAGAATATTTTACTTGAAAAATTTTAGTAAATTAACACAAAGTTTACAAATTTAAGAATGTAAGTCATGATTACAGTACTAGATGAACTCAATAGTTAGCTAGTGTACTAAACCATATGAATTTGGAGTCAAAAATGGCCAAATACAGGCAACTTCACATGGCTCAGCTTCTAGCTACTTGAACTGGCTGATAGCTTCTTAAAGTTTTCATTTTTGAGTTTCTAAAGACTTGATATTTTTAGGAAAAAAATTACTGAGACCCTTTTTCTATGCAAGGCACAGGAAGAAACAAATTATACTGACTAAGAACTGGTCCAAATAGGAGCATCAGGATATAGACCAACATAATGTAGTGTTAGATGGAACCTTAGAAATTGGAGATAACAATTCTAGCACTTTCAAGGTGCATAAACTGAGATCCAAAAAAATAAGTGATTGGCGGAACTGTGATTAGAACTCAGATTTCCTGATTGCCAATCTAATCCTTTCTATTCTACCCTGTGGTAGAATAGAATTACCCTTTGATAATTTGTTTTTCTTTCTATTCTACCTTGTGGTAGAATAGAATTACCCTTTGATAATTTGTTTTTCTGGTAGTCTGTGTTATAAGAAGTTTTCTTTCATATTTTTGCTATGCAGAGCATGATTTTTTTTTTTTTTTTAATTGGAGAGAGTACTGTTGAGTTCATTGAGGCTTTGGAAGGATTGGGAAAAGAAGTGTTGTTTGGCAGGTGCAGACATTAGCTGGTCCCAGTTCGTAGCTGATGTATCATATTAGGATGTTGAGACATAGTTTTTTTTATTTTTTACTTTCAGATGACCTGATGCAGTTAATAAAGTTATGTCCTCACATCGAATTAATTCAGTGTCTCACTAGAGAATGGAATGGGAAACCACCATCTTTATCTTTTGGTCTTGCTATACTTCATCTGTTTTCTGTAGATATGAAAAAAGTTGGCATTAAGCTACTTCAAGAAATAAGTAAAGGTGGGAAAAGTAAGTATAGTAAAATGTTATCGTAAAAGAGAAAGTAGTGGGTTATTTAGGGAGAGGTTCAAGATAATTATGTCTGAGTTAACTCATTTTTCCTAAGAGTTCCTTCTTGGCAGGAATTGACTTTAGGAGTTTATAAATGTAAAGATTACCATGTCAATATAGTCTGTTGACAATAGTATATATTTCTTGAGGTAATTACAAAGAAGAAAGAATCTTTGTGAAACTTTAGGGGAACATCTTAATAATTATACTGGCTAACACTACTCTAAAAACTGTATATATATTAACAAATGTGTATATTTAGTAATTTTGTATGATTTAAAATCTTATTTAGGGGCGCCTGGGTGGCTCAGTGGGTTAAAGCCTCTGCCTTCTACTCAGGTCATGATCTCAGAGTCCTGGGATCCAGCCCCGCATTGGGCTCTCTGCTCAGCAGAGAGCCTGCTTCCCCCTCTCTCTCTGCCTGCCTCTCTGCCTGCTTGTGATCTCTGTCTGTCAAATAAATAAATTAAAAAAAATCTTTAAAATGTTAGACATAAACACTATATATTTTTATTCTTAAACCAAATACATATGTAAATGTCATTTCCATGTTATGTTTACTCTGAATGTAACTCTGGAGTGGGATCAAGAATAACTAATTAGGGGCACCTGGGTGGCTCAGTGGGTTAAAGCCTCTGCCTTCGGCTCAGGTCAGGATCCCAGGGTCCTGGGATCAAGCCCCGCATCGGGCTCTCTGCTCAGCAGGGAGCCTGCTTCCCCTCTCTCTCTGCCTGCCTCTCTGCCTACTTGTGATCTCTGTCTGTCAAATAAATAAAATCTTTAAAAAAAAAAAAAAAAGAATAACTAATTACATCTCACTTTTTTCCTTGCTTTCTCTAATTTAATAGAGGAACTTGAGCAGATAGCTGGATTTTGAATTGTTATATGGGGTTAAAGGATGAATAGCAAATTACATGAAAAAATATTTGGGAAGATAACTGAAATTTTCATTACAGATATGAAATAAAATATTTTATTTGACAGAAAAATAATAATCATGGTAGAAATAAAATAATAGTGCTGACAATATTTTATTTTTTTATTTTAAAGATTTTATTTATTTATTTGACAGACAGAGATTACAAGTAGAAAGGCAGGCAGAGAGAGGAAGGGAAGCAGGCTCCCTGCTGAGCAGAGAGCCCAATGCAGGGCTCGATCCCAGGACCCTGGGACCATGACCTGAGCCGAAGGCAGAGCTTTAACCCACTGAACCACCCAGGTGCCCCTGCTGACAATATTTTAAAAAGAGATCCTCTTTCATTAGGTTTCATAAGTAATGCAGGTAATAGATAAGAAATGAGTTCCCTAAATAAATATATTCCAAAGAGGGTCACTGTAATGGAATTTCAAAAGTATGTAATATCATTAGTTTTCTTTAATGTTTTGTTTAAAATCATTCTTTTATTTCCTTTAGAAAAATATTTGTTATAGAAGCCCCATCATTAAGAGGTCTCTCTCTATCCAGAGATAGGAGGAAGGGTTTGCCAAAGAGGTTTTCAAGCCCTTGGGTCAGCACTACTAGGGAATTTATAAAAAGAATTTGAAGGATCTTGAAAACTAGACCTGTAGGCCCCAGTTATATTATAGTGTCTAGTGGTACCTTAGAGTCTCTGAATAAAGCTGAGCCCTCATTCTTTGTTTTTCAAACCCCTTCCTTATAGCCTTCAACCAAGAAGGAGATGAATAGAAGTGTGGGAATGTGAGAGATAGTAGAGGGTTGAAGTGAGGCATGAAAAGGTTAATGAAAAAGTTGAAGAACCTAACACTTGATTACTTAAACCATGAACTGAAACACTCCACTTTAAACTTATAGGGATCAAGTTTAATAGTTACTTTAGTAGTTGAAATGATATCCCTTTCTATTTTTGAAGAATTGCTAAGTATGGGTTTTCAAATAAGAATGAGTGCCATGCTATAATATTATATCTTTTTCCCTCAGGTATAGTCGAACATCTTATGATAAATGATCCATTTTTCTCATTAGAAAACTGGCAAGAAATAGCAAATATATGTTTACAGAATGGCTTTGACCAATTATCTCAAGACATCATGTCCATTCTTTGCTCTCAGGCTGGAGTAACTGAAATTTCTGAAGACGATGATACAGTCAACTTAATGGAACATGTTTTTTGGTAGTTCTGTGTCTTAACCAGCTGAGGGAGCTTATATAACATTTTATGTGTATTGGTTGGGCAAACTAATTTTGGCATACCTAACTTAAAAATAAATCTAAAGTATGAGGCTCTCAGAAATAAATCATGCTGTTTTTGTTGTGATGATTTGCCCTTGAAACATTTATACTGTTGCTTTCTTTTTTCTATATGGTCATTTCTGATATTGAATCTTGATAAAATCCAAGAGTATAACTTTGTATAAAACTTGGTTTAGGCAAGCTAATGTCTAGATATAGCTCTTTCTGGGGATCTAATTTTATAGCAAGAACTGAGGAAGGTGTGAATAATATCCTGTTCGACTAATTTCCCAGATAATGAATGCTTTGAGACTGATTTTTAACAAGAAAGGCAAGATATAATTTCAAGGTTGGACTCCCTGGTGAAAACCTACAGTATAGTAATTTTATACTACTGATTTAAAGATGTACCCCTTGCTTTGGTATATGTAAATGGCAAATGTTAGGCTTCTACTCTACAAGTTGGGAGTCTTAGCATATTCTTACCTAGAGAGACCAGCCAAATTTTACATGAAGCCAATTTTGCATTTTATCATTTCTGGGAGACCTATAGATATGGAAAATATGTTATGAGAGGTGGTTTTGGATGATTTCAAGTGTCTGAATAATTCTGTGTCGTGGACAGGTAGGATATTCAAAATATTTAGTGATCAGTATGTCATGGGCATCCCCAGTCAAACAGAACAGAGACCCAACTAATCATAACAGCTTTCAGCCCTTATGCCATACCAGCTGAATGTCAGCCTTGATCATGGAACATGGTAAGAATGAGCTGCTTTTAGATGGAGTCAGAATGAAAAGTCAAATTTTCCCCTACTAAATTTAAATTTACAGTCTATTTTGTACTCAATAGTGGACAGAATATGAACTTGGAATCAGACAGCCTTGTATTCAAATTCTGGTCTTACCTCTTCCTCTTTGCAAAATGTGGGCAGTAATACCTCCTCTAAAGGTTTGTCATGAGGATTAGCAATATGTATTTGTAATATAACTATATAACATAATGGAGAAATTCGTTGAAGAGAAACTTAACTAAGTTTACTTAAGTAATAGGTCCCAGAAATGCATATTCCTCTACTTGGCTTACACTTACTAACTCCCACATTTCTATCCATTTGTATTTGTGTAATTATCCTTCTTTGGAGCATTTAATATGTTGACATACCTTACTGCCTATACTGAACTATCTGTCCATGCTTCTATTAGGGTTGCTTGGTCTATCTTTTAAATCTTGAAGAGTACTGGCTGAGTTTTCAGTTTTTCCACATATTGCTAAACACAGACTGAGTAATGCATAATTAGTTTTCTAAAACATAATATTTTTTAAAGTAATACATGTACACAATTTAAAAAGCAAAGTATTACTAAGAGGTTTATAATAACTTATAATATTGTGATTTCTGGCCTTGACATTAGCTGTGATCTTTGAAAACAAAAGATAAAGATGTGAAAAAAAGAAGGAATAGAGAAAAGATAGGTCAGCAGCCTTGATTTTTTTTCTTTTTTTAAAACTTTTAAGATTTTAGGGGTGCCTGGGTGGCTCAGGGTTAAGCCTCTGCCTTTGGCTCAGGTCATGATCTTAGGATCCTGGGATCAAGCCCCGCATCTGGCTCTCTGCTCAGCAGGGAGCCTGCTTCCTTCTCTCTCTGCCTGTTGCTCTGCCTACTTGTGATCTCTCTCTTTGTCAAATAAATAAAATCTTTTTTAAAAACCTTTTAAGATTTTTATTTATTTTTAGCAGCACTGATTTTTAATGTCAACAGTTTAAAACTTTTTTTTTTTCTTTGAGACTTGTATGGTCAATAGAAAGCTATTATGTGTCCATTGACAGAACTTAGGAAAATAACATGTCCATGAAAGTCAGGAGGATAAAGTAGGAACATAAATGTGGAAAAAGCTTGAAAAAGCAGCTGTTGTTGTTACTGTTAATTTTGCTTTGGCTTTAAAATGTTTTTCTTCCCCTCATTATTATTCCTTCTCTGTTAGCATTACCTTTGGTAGTTTTCCCAAGGAATGTGAAACTTGTCGAATGAATATAATTTAAAATGTCTGGAGATGGAGTTGGGAGGAAGAGCAAGAATATGAGGTCACATGGAGGAAGGAGAAGGCGTTGAGCTGTGAGCTGCATGGGATAGGCATGGAGGCAGTCAGAATGCACTGAAAGACGAACATGAGTTCTTGGCCTAGGAGCCTGCATGCTCTGCCACAGTCGGACTTTGTGTCCTTTTCCTCATGAATTTATTTTGACTAGATAATTCCTCTTGTCATTTTTAACTCAAAAATTCTATAATTCTGCAAAGGTACAAATGATTCCCCAGTACTTTTTGACCTTCTGCCTCCATTTGACATGCCAAGATTCAGCATCAATCAACGACACATACCGAATACCTATTTTGTGGACGGTCTCTGCTATCAAGATTACGTCTTCAGTGGGAAGACACAGCCTGCTTCTTATTTATTTTTTATTTTTTTATTTTTTAATGATTTTACTTATTTGAGAAAGAGGGAGAGAGCATGCACGGGCAGTGGGGAGGAACAGAGAGAGACTCCCCGCTGAGCAGGGAGCTGAATCCGGGTTCCATCCCAGGACCCTAGGATCATGACCTGAGCTGAAGATAGATGCTTAATGACTAAGCCACCTAGGTGCCGCAGGACACAGCATACTTTTAAAAATAATTAACTATAATTCCTTAGTATCATCTAATATTCAGTCTGTATTAAAATTTCACCAGTTGCTTAAAAATGCCTTTTCATAGTTGAATTGTTCCAGTTAGGATCTAAATAAGGTTTGTGTGTTCTGTTCAGGTTGTTGTGTCTCTACTTCTAGAATTATGTCTCCTCCCCTCCCTTTTTTTTTTTCTTGCTGTTGACTGGTTGGACTGGCTGGTTGTTACCTGGTTGTTCCATGTCCCAGATTTGTCTGATTGGTATTTGTCCTTATGGTATTACTTAATTTGTTCTTCTAGTTCCCATATTTCCTATAAATAGAAGTTAGATCTAAAGACTTGAATTAAGTTCAGCTGTTTTGGCAAGGATGATTACAGGTATGTTGGGTACTTCACATTTTATCATATTATGATGTACTAAGTGTTTGATTATCTCACTGCTTTTTTAGAAATTAACATAAAATGCATTATTTGTTTCAGGGGCACAGATCTGTGAATCATCAGTCTTAGACAATTCACATCACTTACCATAACACATACCCTCCCAATGTCCATCACCCAGCCACTCTATACCTGCCCCCCCCCCCCCAGCAATCCTCAGTTTGTTTCCTGAGATTAAGAGTCTCTTACAGTTTGTCTCCCTTCCTGGTCCCATCTTGTTTCATTCCCCCCCCCCCCACCCCCCATGGCCCCCCACCCTGCCTCCCAAATTCCTCATACAGAGAGATCATATGATAATTATCTTTCTCTGATTGACTTATTTCACTTAGCATAAAACCCTCCAGTTCCATCCATGTCATTGCAAATGGTAAGATTTTGTGGTTTTTTGATGGCTACATAGTATTCCATTGCATATATATATATATATATATATATATATACCACATCTTTTTTTATCCATTCATCTGTTGATGGACATCTAGATTCTTCCTGTAGTTTGGCTGTTATGGACATTGCTGCTATAAACATTGGGGTACAGGTGCCTCTTCAGATTACTATATTTGTATCTTTAGGGTAAATACCCAGTAGTGTGATTGCTGGATCGTAGAGTGGCTCTATTTTTAACTTTTTGAAGAACTTCCATACTGTTTTCCAGAGTGGCTGCACCAGCTTTCATTCCCACCAACAGTGTAGGAGGGTTCCCCTTTCTCTGCATCTTCACCAATATCTGTCATTTCCTGATTTGTTAATTTTAGCCATTCTGACTGGTGTGAGGTGGTATCTCACTGTGGTTTTGATTTGTATTTCCCTGATATGTTGAGCACTTTTTCATGTGTCTGTTGGACATTTGGATGTCTTCTTTGCAGAAACTATCTCACTGCTTCTTGAGATAAAATCCAAAAACCTTAACATGGCCTGTATGATTAGGATTCCAGCTGCCCCTCCAGCCTCTTTCCTAGTACTCTTCACCTTCTTCCAATCAGATGAATGCTTTCTTTTTGTTCCTCTTGCAAGGCATGGTGGCTAAATGTGGTATCTCGCCTGATTGGATGGGGATCCTCAAATGTGGGGTAATGATCAGATAGAAGCCGGTGCTGCAGGCAGTGAAAGGATTCACCCCAGGTACAACAAAGGAGATGGAAGTTTACTGAATACATTGTGAGGGAGTCTGCAGGATCGCACAGGGAAGGCTGTCTGCAGTGAGGCAGGGGGTGGGGGCTGTATTTAAAGCAGGAAGGTGAGGAGTTGTGGCGACATATGGACATATGGAATCTTCTCTTTTTTGGTAACTGTGCCTGGTTGTAAGTAGCCCAATATTCAGTTAGGGCTTGTGGATATTTTGAGGTAGGTCTTGGATGTCCTGTCTGTATCCAGCTGGGGGCTTGTTCTGGGCCCTTTCTGCATTCCTTTGCTCAAGCCTGTTGCCTAAGGGTGGCAAGCATGTGCAAGCAGGGGGAGGGGCAGAGGGAGAAGGAGAGAATCTTGAGCAAATTCCCCTCACAGCATAAGGAGCCCTACACTGGCTTGATTCCAGGACCCTGAGATCGTGATCTGAGCTGAAATCAAGAGTCAGGTACTTAACCCACTAGCCACCAGGACACCCCTAAGATATGCTATTTTTTTACCTGAAAGGCTTATCCCTTTGTTTTTACCTAGTCAATAATTTCTTTTACTTCAGTTCCTAGCTTAGTTAAAACTTCCTCAGGGAAGCCTTTTATGACTTCCTTAGTTTAGTGCTAGTTTTCCCTTTTATAGGTTGTCCTTTATTGCTATCATGATTGTGGTCAGGGACAATACTTTTCTTTTTTCTTCTTTTTTTTTTTTTTAACCTACATTTTTTTACATACATTTCATTACTGGATATAAAGAGAAATTGATGTTAATACAATAATAATAGGGGACTTCAACACCACACTTACAAAAATGGAGAGATCATCCAGACAGAAAATCAATAAGGACAAAATGCCTTTGAATGACATATTGGACAAAATGGATATAACATATACAGGATATTCCATCCCAAAACAACAGAATACATGCTCTTGTCAAGTGCACATGGAATATTCTCCAGAATATATTACATCATAGACCATAAAACATGCCTCAATAAATTTAAGAAGACTGAGATATCATGCACCTTTTTTTGGTTTTTGTTTTTCATGTTCTTCTTTAAAAATTTATATTCAATTAGCCAGCATATCATAAATCTTTATTTATTTATTTATTTATTTGACAGAGAGAGAGATCACCAGTAGGCAGAGAGGCTGGGGAGCAGGCTCCCTGCTGAGCAGAGTACATGCAGGGCTCGATCCTAGGACCCTGAGATCGTGACCTGAGTCGAAGGCAGAGGATTAACCCGCTGAGCCCCCCAGGCGCCCCCATCTTTAGTTTTTGATATAATGTCCAATGATTCATTAGTTGTGTAATTGAGGGCAAGGGCAATGTCTTTTGAGTGTGTGAGAAATGGGGGAGAGTTACTGTACTAGTTTTCTGGGCTGCCAAAATAAAGTACCACAAACTGAGCAGTTTAACCAACAGAAATGTATTGTCTCACAGTTCTGAAGGCTGTAAGTCTGAAAGCAAGGTGTTGGGTAGGGTTGGTTCCTTAGAAACATTGTAAGGGAGGAATCTGTTCTAGGCTTCTGCTCCTCTTCTTGACTTATATGTGGCCATCTTCTCTCTGACTCTAATATCATTTTTCCTTTATGCATGTTTGTGTCCAAATTTCCTCTTCTTATAAGGACACACATCATACTGGTGTAGGGCCCACCCTAATGACCTCATTTTACTTGATTACCTCTGTAAAGACACTATCTCCAAAAAGGTCACATTATGAGAGGTCCTGGGGGGCTAGGGCTGCAACATGGGAATTTTGGGAGGACACAATTCAACCTATAACATTTACCATTGTATTACCAAAATCAAACAGGACTGGGTACAAAAGGAGTTTCAACAAATAATTGCATAAATAAATACCAGGCTGGGGCACCTGGGTGGCTCGGTGGGTTAAGCCTCTGCCTTTGGCTTTGGTCATGATCTTAGGGTCCTGGGATCGAGCCCCACATCGGGCTCTCTGCTCAGCGGGGAGCCTGCTTCCCCCCTCTCTCTCTGCCTGCTCCTCTGCCTACTTGTGATCTCTCTCTCTGTCAAATAAATAAATAAAATCTTAAAAAAATAAAATAAAAAATAAATACCAGGCTGGACCTAGTGTCTTCCATATTTAAAGTTCATGTTGTACATTTGCTGTATTTTTAAATAAATTATACTGATAAATAAATATATATACACCCAATAATACATTCTGGAAAATGCCCACATTATAACTGTAGAGTTCAGTAATTTTTCACAAAGTGAACACATTTGTGTAACTAACTCCAACGTGAAGAAACAGAATACCCCTATAATCCTAGAAACCCCATCCAGTCAGTATTATTCTACTCCCAAAGATAGCCACTACTCTGATTTGTCATATCATATATAAGTTTTGCCTGATTTTGGATTATAGATAAAGGAAATCATAATCATTTTTTGTGTGTGTTTGCTTCTTTGCCCTTTATTATTTTTGTGAGATTTGTCCATGCTGTGTATATTTGCAGTTGTTCATTTTCGTCCCTTTTTAGTATTCCATTATATAAGTACACCAGTTCTACCAGAGATGGACATTTAAGTTGTTTCCAGTGCAGAGGTAATGCACATAGTACTTCCATGAACATTCTTACACATGTCTTGTATGTGAACATGTGTACATTTTTGTTGGATTCCTGCTTTGTTTTTTTAGGTTGTATATTGACGGGTATATATTAGGCCATACTAGTAGCTATAATTTTCAAGGTCAGCACTGTATTAATGTTTGATATGTAATATTTTCCTCTGACAGCTATAATGAAATACCTATAATAGAAATTTTGCATTGGGTTAGAAACAGTCAAAATCAGTCATTTTTCTAAACCCATGGCTCTAAAAAACAATTTCATTTTTTTTGAGCAGTTTTAGTTTCACAGCAATATTGAATAGGAGGTACAGACATTTCCCATATATCCCCTGCCCCCACATATGCACACATTCTCCTCTTATCAACATCCCCCACTAAAGTGATACATTTTTTATACCTGATGAACCTACACTGACACATCATTATCACCCCAAGTCCATAGTTTACATTAGGGTACACTCCTGGTCTTGTACATTCTGTGGGTTTGGACAAATTTATAATGACAAGTATCCACTATTACAGTATCAGAATAGTTTCACTGCCCTAAAAATTCTCTGTGCTCTACCTATTCATTCTCCATGGCTTTTTCATTTTTCTTTTTTTTTTTTTAAAGATTTTATTTATTTATTTATTTGACAGAGAGAGATCACAAGTAGGCGGAAAGGCAGGCAGAAAGAGAGAGGGGGAAGCAGGCTCCCTGCTGAGCAGAAAGCCCGATGTGGGACTCAATCCCAGGACCCTGAGATCATGACCTGAGGTGAAGGCAGAGGCTTCAGCCACTGAACCACCCAGGCACCCGGCTTTTTCATTTTTATATGGGGAACCTCTTTGCCTCCCATGTATGAAAAAAGCAGAAAAAATTTTTAAAAGTTTTTATTTATTTGACATAGAGAGAAAGAGAGAGTGAGAGTATAAGCAGGGGGAGCAGCAGACAGGGATAGGGAGAAGCAGACTCCCGCCAAGCTGGGAGCCCAATGCAGGACTCCTCCTAGGACCCTGAGATCATGACCCAAGCCAAAGGCAGCTGCTTAACCAACTGAGCCACCCAGGCTCCTGAAAAGAACAGATTTTTTAATCGCTTTCCATGTCCCAGACACTATGCTAGCTATTTTGATACACACTCTCAATAAAATCCCCACAAATTTTTTTTTAAAGATTTTTAAAATTTATTTGACAGAGAGAGAGCACAAATTAGCATAGCAGCAGGCAAATGGAGAGAGAGACCAGGCTCTCTGCTGAGCAGGGAGCCCGATGCGGGGCTTGATCCCAGGACCCTGGAATCATAACCTGAGCCGAAGGCAGCAGCTTAACCAACTGAGGCACCCAGGTGCCCCCAAATCCCCACAACCATTTTGTGAAATAGATATTACAATTCCTATTTTTATAGGTGAAGAAAAGGGACCAGGAGGCAAAGCGATATGCCGAAGATCACATAGCAGAGGTCATGATAAACTAAATTTCTGACTTCAGATTAGGTGTTCTTTTTACCATACCAGGGAAAGAGAGGAAAATATTTCTTCCAGAGTCAGAAAGATTTACTTGTACTTACACGTTTATCATTTATCAAAATGAATTTCCATTAATTTCATCTATTCAGGAAAGTTTAGAGGTTTTCTGAAACAAAAATTTGATGAAAACATTTCTTAATATTAAGGAATTTTTCTAAATCCTGGTAAGTTAAGAAATAACCCATTATATTTAATCACTTTTTAAACTCAACAGATGAAATGTTACCTTTTAGTTGCCTTCAATTCTGTTAGACTCTTAAAGCAGAAGTTAAGTTGAAAATCAAAGTATAGGCTTCATTGTTGTTGTTTTTTTAACTTTCTCCATTTCATGGAAATTTCTTCTATTCCTTCTCCAAAAAAACCAAAAACAGCATTTCTTATTCAAGTTTTTATTTAAATTCCAGTTGCTAACAAATGGTGTAGTATTCGTTTCAGGTGGAAAAAAAACAACATTTTAACAAAGTTGAAGCAGCATAGCACTACTGAACATATAAAGTTGTCGATTTCCTTGCTGGTAGTTATCTGCGGTATTCTTGAAAGATACTGAATAAAGGTACTATTACTTATGTAGCAATTTCCTTTTATTTCTTTTTTATTGTCAGTTATCTACAGGTACCCTACATGCCTTGGAATCTGTGTCAATCTCTCCTTGATGTTATTTTCTTAAAAACTCCACAAACTGAAGGTCACTCAAGTATCTGTAGAAGCTGGTGCTACTATAAATTAGTGAGGTGTTTAGGGGCGGCCAGGTGGCTCAGTCGGCTAGGACTCTGCCTTCAGCTTGGGTCATGATCTCAGGATCCTGGGACCAAGTTCCACATTGGACTCCCTACTCAGTAGCGAGTCTGCTTCCCCCTCTCCCTCTGCCGCTCCCCCTGTTCATGCGCTCTCTCTCCCTCAAATAAATAAATAAATAAAATATTTTTTAAAAAATTAGTGAGCTGTTTGACAATCAGGGGGGTTCTGGGACTTTTCAAAAGGGACAACTGTAGTAAGTTCCAGCCAGTTTTTGTCATGTAGGATTATGGACTCAGAAATACTCCATCAGAAGCTGGAAATGTTGATTTGATGTGAGCAGTCCTGATTGTCAGAGTACTATGTAGGCTGAACAAAACACATCTACAGATCAAACTTGACCTGTAGGCCTCCAATTTGAAACCTTTCCTAAACTCAGGAGGCCAAATTGGATTTCTTGTTTCCATTAATTTTATTATTTTAAATTTTATTTTATTAAATTTTTGAAAAAAGATTTATTTACTTATTTAAGAGAGAGAATCTCAAGCAGACTCCCCACTGTGCACAGAGCCCCATATAGGTTAGATCTAACAATCCTGAGACCATGACCGGAGCCGAAATCAAGAGTCAGATGCTTAACCAGCTGAGCCACCCAGGCACCTAATTATTTCCATTAATTTTAAATGAAGCTTTTTGAGCGGATAAAGGAAATAAAGAGCCACCATGTTTTCTTGGTTAGGAAAAAGCTGCTGCTGAGTGCCCAATTTTCTGATGTCCTGATAATAGAAGGCAGGGTTCTTTAAAAGTTGGAGCTATTTTATGTATTGTTGGTCTAGAATGGAGGCTATTTCGATTTCTAATGTCATGGAACTTGGCAAGTAGCACAGATGCAAACTGTGTGTAAACGGAGGGAAAGATAAATGCTATTTAAGTAATTTTAATGCCCCTTTCTCACATGCTAATTTAATCTGTCAGTATCCCTCCTCAATTGTATCGCCATTGGGTGGTAAAAAAGCAGTATTACAGTTTTTAAAAAGAGGTTATTAAGATACATTTTGAAGGGGCACCTGGGTGGCTCAGTGGGTTAAAGCCTCTGCCTTCCGCTCGGGTCATGATCTCAGGGTCATGATCTCAGGGTCGTGGGATCGAGACCCATATCGGGCCCCAGATCGGGCCCCGGATCAGACCTCTTTGCTCAGCGGAGAGCCTGCTTCCCTTCCTCTCTCTGCCTGCCTCTCTGCCTACTTGTGATCTCTCTCTGTCAAATAAATAAATAAAATCTTTAAAAAAAAAGATACATTTTGAAGATTTTTCTAAATTGATCCTTGTTTCTATTTAGTTAGCTTTTTAGCAGAAATTCCATTATGGCATGGGGGACTGCCATTATCATGTATTTTCAAACTGCATACGGGCATAATTACCGCTAAATGTTTTCAGTCCTCTGTTGAGTTCATACTCTATATCAAGCTCCCATGTGGACTGATGTGGTAAAGCCACTGAGGAGGATCTACCTTTTTTATCTAAGGAACAAACAGTTGCATGGGTTATATCCTGTTAGCTTGTTTTCTTGGATCTCATCATGCAGGGCTGGCTTTAGGGGATTTGTGCTTAACATGAAATGCATGTCAGCCTTGAGCTCCCTAGTTATACACAGATCAGCATGTCTAATAACAAACTCCCACCCATTTCCTCACCACACACATATGCTTACAGTTTGAAAGCACAGAATCAATGTGAGAAGGTATATTTTGGAAGCAGCTCCCACCAATGGGACTGAATTATCAAAGATCTCTGCCAAGTTACCTAAAGATCTAGGCATTTATGGGTTAAATTATGGGTTTTGAATTGCAAGCCTTCACCAGTCCAGAGAGCAAACACTCTGCTTGTAAAGAGCGTGCTATTTTATTTTTGCCCAGCTTCTCTTGGGTGAGGACTTAAATCGATCAGCTCCTGAATACAACATCATCGTCACAAAAAGGTTAAGTGTTATATGATTCCACTTATATGAAGTACTTAGTCAAAAATCCTAAAAAACAAAGGGTGCCTAGCTGGCTCAGTCAGTGGAGCATGTGACTCTTGATCTCGGGATTGTGAATTTGAGCCCCATGGTGGGTGTAGAGATTAAAAGAAAAAAAATCATAAAAACAGAAAGAGTGATAGTAGTTTCCAGGGATTAAGGGGAAGAGTTATTGTCTAATGGGTACACAGTTCCAGTTTTACAGGATGAAAGAGTTATGGGGATGGATGGTGGTAATGGTAGCACATTATGAATGTATTTAATACCACTGAGCTGGACGCTTAAAGATGGGTAAGACGGTAAAATTTGTTTTGTGTATTTTACTAAATTTAAAAAAACAAAACTCTCCTCCTTAGAACAGCTCTGTCTTCACCCCTTGTAGCTGATGTCATAAAATTACATCTTTGAACACTGTGTGCCCCAACCATAAATTAATTCTTATAAATGCATTAGTCTCTTAAAGCAGGTAGAAACAAAATTATAGTTATAACTAAAGTTACAATAATATTAGCTTTTAGACTAATAATTTTTTAAAAATGTATTTTTCTCTTAAGTCATGCAGATAACAAAAGGTAGAGTAATTGTTACAGTAATAATAGCTCTTCTAACTGCCTATGTATTTACCTTTATTGAGCTCTTTATTTTGTCATGTGGCTTCAAGTTACTGTATAGTGTTCTTTTATTTTACCCTGCAGTAGTCCCTTGAGCATTTTTTTCAAGGTAGCTTTGTGGTAATGAACTCCCTTAGCTTTCGTTTATCTGGAAGGTCTTAATTTCTCCCTCATTCTTGAAGGACAGTTTTGCTAGATGTAGGCTTCTTAGTTGACAGTTTTCTTTTAGCACTTTAAATAGCACTGCCTTCTGGCCTCCCAAATTTCTGATGAAAAATTTGCTGATAATCTTATTGAAGACCCCTTATGTATGATGTCTTTTTTCTCTTGTGGCTTTCAAAACTCTTTCTTTGTTTTGTTTGTTTTTGTTTTTTTGTTTTTTGAAAGTTTGAGTATATATTTCAGTTTGAGTCTCTTTGAGTTCATCTTGTTTGGAGTTCATTGACCTTCTTAGATGTTTGTTGCATGTCTTTCATCACATTTGGGAAGTTTTCAGCCATTTCCTCAAATATTTCTTCAAATATTCTCTTGGCTTCTTTCTGTATCTCTTCTTCTTCTGGGACTTCCCTGATGCATACATTAGTACACTTGGTGATGTTCCACAGGTCCCTTAGGTTCTGTCCATTTTTTTTTTCTTTCTGTTCCTCAGACTCAACTTCTATTGTTTTATTTTCAAGTTTGTGGATTCTTTCTTCTGATGGAATCTGAATTCACTAGAGTGAATTTTCATTTCAGTTATTGCACTTATCAGTTCCAGAATTTCTTTCTGGTTTCTTTTTAGTTTTTCTATCTCTTTATTTATTCCCATTTTGTTCAGACATCATTTACTTTCTTCACGTCTTTCTTTAGTTCTTTGAGTAGCTTTAAGATGGTGATTTTAAAGTCCTTGTCTAGTAGATCTGTTATCAGTTCTTTTTGCAGGGGCATTTCTGTTAATTTGTTTCTTCTTTGAACGGACCACACTTTGCTATTTCTTTATATGCTTTGTCACTTTTTTGATGAAAACTGGACATTTGAATCTATTGATGTGGTAACTCTGGAAATCAGGTTCTCTCCCTTCCCTAGGGTTTTCTAGTTTTTGTTTGTTGTTTTAGGGTTTTTGACTGATGCAGGGTGTCTCTGTGCAAAGGATCTGCCTGAGGTGAAAACTTAAGGTCTTCCTAAGTCTTTTCTGACCCTGTACTTTTCCCGGGGTGTGCATGATGACTTCCTAATTTTCCCTGTATATGGAGTTGTTTTTGAATATTCTCTTTCATAGCTGGTTCCCAAAAAGGGAAAATGAGAAAAATAGAAGGAGGGAAAAAGAGAATACTGGCCCTTTAAGTCCCCTGGAACTCACTTCAGCTGGAAGGTGGAGAAGCTTGCAACAATGCGGGGGAGGGAGGAGGTGCAACAACACCAGCTAACTTCCCCTTTGCATCTCTGAGATCAGAAGCAGCAATCAGTGTTCAAAGCACACATACCCTATCTTTGGAAGACAGGGTCCTTTTTTACCCACCATGGCTCCCGCAATCTGTGTTACACTGCTCTAGGAACAGGTGCACAGCTGCCTGCTATGGGGCTGGGGATGTGGGAGGGGGAGCTGCTACTGTGCTGACAGCTGAAATTGAGCCAAGTTAACCACAGTTTACTGCCCAAGCTTTCCTCTGGAAGTTACAAGCCTTCAGTAGCCTCTAGAGCCCTCAAATAGTTAAGACTGTCAGAGAGATTCTGCCAAAGCAATTGTTGTCTAGATGGAAAGATAGATTCCTGGTGCTCCTCACACTTCCCAGAATCCTCCTTGAGAATAATTCTTGGGGAGGATTTCCATTCTTAGGAAGATGGTCTTTTAAGGAAGAGATAGTTACTCTATATTAAAGTGTTTTAAAATTCTAGCACTTTCTTTTTTTTGAGCTTTTCATTCAGTTGAAGCAGGGATAATGGTGGGATGAGTGCGGTGAGTTGGGGCCTGGAAATGAGGGCTTTGTTTTCTAATATAGGATTTCTTTTCAAGACATTTCAAAGGCCATATTGTATTAGGATCCTGCCTGTTATGCAGTGATCCCACACTGTTATATTCTTGATTGGGCCCTCATGACTTAGCTGACTTTTCTGTTTGTGCTACTCTAGGTTAAAGCATAAGCTGGCTACAAAGCTGTTGCTTATATCATAATTTTAGTTTCAAAAATTTTGATGCACTCATTCAGTCTATTCCTCACAAAAGTAAGAAATGTCTATATAAAAATAGCCCAGGCAGATCAATTTACTGCCAGATTGTGGGAAGTCTGTTTTCTTAAAATCACTGGAATGGTTTCAAAACTAGTGGAAGAGGATACCTGGTTATTCTGCTTACATTGCATTCAATCCTTGATTCAAAGTGTAGGAGATGAGATTATTACACAGTTGAGAGTAAGAGGCATCTCTTTGTACCTCAGAATTAAAACCTGACTTGGGAAATAATTCTGAGAATCCTTTTTTTTTTTAATTAAGTTTTTTATTTAAGCTTTTTAAAATTTATTTAAGTTTTTATTTTTTATTTAAATTCTAGTTAGTTAACATAGAATGTAATATCATTTTCAGGTGTACAATATAGTGATTTATTACTTATATACAACACCCAGTGCTCATCACAAGTGCTCTCCAATACCCATCACTTATTTAACTCATCCCCCACACACCTTCCTTCTGGTAACTGTCAGTTTATTCTCTACAGTTAAGAGTCTGTTTCTTGGTTTTCCTCTCTGCCCCCCACCACGTTCATTTGTTTTTTTTCTTAAATTCCACATATGAGTGAAATCATATTGTCTTTCTCTGACTCATTTTGCTTACCATTATACTCTCTAGCTCCATTCATGTCACTGCAAATGGCAAGATTTCATTCCTTTTTATGGCTGAGTAATATTCCATCGTACATATACACCACATCTTCTTTATTCATTCATCAGTCAATGGGTATTTGGGATTTCCCCATAATTTGGCTATTGTTGATAATGCTGTTGTAAACATCAGGGTGGGGGTACATGTATCCCTTCAAATTAGTATTTTTGTATCTTTTGGGCAAATACCAGTGCAATTGCTGGATCATACGGTAATTTTATTTTTAACTTTTTAAGGAACCTCCATGCTATTTTCCAGAGTGCCTGCACCAGTTTGAATTCCCACCAGCAGTACAAGAGGGCTCTCCTTTTTCCTTACCACACCTGTTGTTTCTTGTGCTTTTGATTTTAGCCATTCTGACAGGTGTGAAGTGGTATTTCCTTGTAATTTTGATTTGTATCTCCCTGATGATGAGTGATTCTGAGCATCTTTTCATGTGTCTGTTGGCCATCTAGATGTCTTTTTTGGAAAAATGTCTATTCATGTCTTCTGCCCATTTTTTTAAATTTTTATTTTTTTAAAGATTTTTTAAATTTATTTGTTAGAGAGAGAGAGAGAGTGAGCACAGGCAGACAGAGAGGCAGGCAGAGGCAGAGGGAGAAGCAGGCTCCCTGCCAAGCAAGGAGCCCGACGCGGGACTCGATCCCAGGAGACTGGGATCATGACCCGAGCCGAAGGCAGCTGCTTAACCAACTGAGCCACCCAGGCGTCCCTCTTCTGCCCATTTTTAAATGGGATTATTTGTTTTTTGGGTGTTGTGTTTGATAAGTTCTTTGACTTTGGGTACTAACCCTTTATCAGATATGTCATTTGCATCTTCTCCCATTCTGTAGGTTGCCTTTTAGTTGTATTGATTGTTTCCTTTGCTGTGCAGGAGCTTTTTATTTTGATGAAATCCCAATAGTTGATTTTTGCTCTTGTTTTGCCTCAGGAGACATATCTTGGAAGAAGTTGCTATGGCTGATGTCAGAGGTTGCTGCCTGTGTTCTCCTCTAGGATCTTGACAGTTTCCTTTCTCAGTTAGGTCTTTCATCCATTTTGAATTTATTTCTATGTATAGTGTAAGACAGTGGTCCAGTTTCATTCTTCCGTGTATTGCTGTTCAGTTTTCCCAACACCATTTGTTGAAGAGACTGCCTTTTTTCCATTGGACATTCTTTCCTGCTTTGTTGAAATTAGTTAATCGTATAGTTGGAGGTTCATTTCTGGGTTTTCTATCCTGTTCTGTTGATCTATGTGTCCATTTTTGTGCCAGTACTATACTGTTTTGATCATAATTCTGAAGTCTGGAATTGTAATACCTCCAGCTTTGCTTTTCTTTTTCAATGTTGCTTTGGCTTTTCAGGGTCCTTTGTGGTTCCATATAAATTTTAGGATTACTTGTTCTAGTTGTGTGAAAACTGCTGTTGGTACTTTGATAGGGATTGCATTAAATGTGTAGATTGGTTTGGGTAATAAAGACATTTTAACAATATTTTTTCTTCCAATCCACGAGCATGAAATGTTTTTCCATTTCTTTGTGTCATCTTCAATCTCTTTCATTAGTGCTTTATAATTTTCAGAGTACAGATCTTTTACCTCTTTGGTTCTATTCCTAGGTATCTTATAGGTTTTGGTGAGAATTCCTTGTTATTTTCTGACTTGTCCTGCCTGTTCACAGATGCCCACATAACACATAGCTTTTGAACGGAGCCCATGGGCCAAGATTAAGCTTGTTTTAACTTTACCATTGGGGTTTTACTTGTCTTTGTTCCTTAGCTATGACTCCATCAAGAAAAACAAGAAAAAAGAACAAAGAAAGGAAAGCCTGTGAGCTTAGTGGTCAAGCAGCTTGTAGTTTCTCCAGGACAGAGGAGGAGAAAGAACAATGTCTGGAAAAAAAAAAAAAAGAACAATGTCTGAAGCTTTCTGAAGAAGTGAGTACGTTTAGGAGGACGTGGAATTATTTGTAAGTCAGTGTTTCTCAGTCTCAGCACTGTCAACATTTTGGACCGAATAATTCTTTGGTGTGTGAGGCTGGCTGTTCTGCGTGCTCTAGGGTGGTTAGTGGCATTCTGGCCTCTATCCACTAGGTGTCAGTAGCGTTCCCTGCTCCCCCGCAACCAGTCCTGACGGGCAGAAATGTCTATGGGCCTTGACAAATGGTTGAAAATCACTGGTGTGTTTTCCTAATGAGTATAGAAACTCTACCAATCCACAGTTAAAACATAATAATTATGAGTGGTTTTCCTGAAAAGAGGATCAAAGATATAGCAAGATAAGTGAATGTAGTCCTTTGTTAATTGTTGTTTACCAGGCAGATCAGGAAAGCATCCTGAGGTACACACAGTGAAACAAACTAATAAAAAAAGGCTGATTTCATTTTCACTTCATAACTCAGATATCTAAATATCTCAAGGATTCTTGGCAAAAAAGAAGTAACTAATGTGCTTAGATTTCTCACACAGGCAGAAGCTTATTACTCCCAAACACCAACTGCCTGCCTCTGGCTAAGTTTTGCGTAGTCCCTCTTCCCTCCTGTTGTCTGAGGCTCAGTGGCTTCTCTGTTCCTGGGAACCAGGTGGCCTCAGATTTAACCTTCTTCTTCCCACCTCTTAATGCCTTCCTACTTCTTCTGTGAGAAGCCCTGTTAGGATCTCCAGGCTGTGGGAATGTCTGCTTTGAAGGGTGGGAACTGAGGAAGAGGGCCCTTGCTTGCTTGTGGATAGTGACTGTGTATAGGAGTGCCATATTTCATGCAGGATGATCACATGGATGCTAATAGGTGAGAAACTGGCATGACCCTGAAATTGACCAACATTGAAACCAAGATTTGAAAGAGGGTGTTTTGTGGCCTTCACAGAAAGCCGCAGAGGTGATGATAGGATTGAAAGCAGGACCATTTGTGGAAAAAACTAGTGAAAACAGAATCATTTACCTTGATGAAAAGATTGGCCAGGAATCATAAAGGGTCCCTAAACAGAGAAGCTTATAAATGTTTTCTACCTCTGCCTAAGATAACAAAAAAATTAACACAGAGTGTGAGGAATTTAATTTTATTTTAGGAGGACACTTAGTTAAGGGTTATCAGCTTTCCAAGGGGTACAGGCACCGGGGGTGGTTTGGGAATCTTCTTTAAAAGGGCTTTAAGAATTGCCTGGACTTGTTTCTGGCTGACTGGCTCAGAGAGGGCGTGGTCCTACCAGGGAAGGCATGGCCCTTTTAGTCTCACTGCTCTGGCACCTGAAGGGCTCAATACGCATGTTGTAGTTGGCAGTGAGGTGGCAAACTGTGACCTAGACAGAGCCTGACTCCATTCTCTAAATCAGGATGTGGGCAACGTTCTTTCACAGGGACGGGTTACTTGACCAGTTTCAATGGATGGAGGTTTTCGCTCAGCTTTCAGTGGGGCGCCGTGTATTTGCTCAATCAGCAATGTTGCCATTTGGTTCCCCCAGAAGTTGGCTGAGAAGGGGATCTCTGTGCCGGCTGATCATGATCACGAGGGAGTGTGCTCTTGGTACCCATGCTGTGAAAGGGCGGCAGAGGCGGTGGGGGGTGGTGCGGGGGAGGCAGGAGGGGTAGGGGGAGGAGTTAAATCCTGAAGCAACCCCAACAAAGAAGTCTGCTGACAGGGAAAGCTCTGAAGCTGGGAAGCTGTCCCTATTTGGAGCTGGAAGGCCAGGCCTCTGTACTCCTGTGGATGGGTCACAGGATAGGGGCTACCTCTGGAAGAGGGCACAACTTTGGGTGGGGCAGCTTCCTTTTGCCCAGGCACTCCCAGAGGGCTGACAGCCCAGAGTCTTCTTCCAGCAGCACTTCACATGTGGAGGGAATAAATCCCTCATGCAGGAAAGGGAATCTGGGAGGCGGATCACTGCGTTCACAGCAAGCAGCTTTCCCTGTCTTCTACTCACATCTGAGACTTGTCTTGAGCCTTATTTACACAAGAAGCATTATCCCTTTTGCAGGGACGCATTTCCCTTACCTCATTCCAAGCCAACCCTTGCTACCCTAGAGCATGGAATAAGTGTAATCACAGATTCTGTTTGTTCTGAAAAGTATTCTTTTCCTCCCTTCCTCACCTCACATCAGGCAGGTTCACCTGCTTCCAATTTGGGCTTCGTGACAGCCAGCCTGGATGGCTAACTAAGTATCAGCTGATTCCTTCCTCTTCAGAGTTTCTCCATTATTCCCTCTCTGGCCGTGCCTGGTGCAGGAATTCCCAGGGCAGCCGAGCAGCAGGCAGAACGCTGGCCTGGAGCCCGGGGTCCACTCAGCCCCTGGCTCGTGGGACTTTGATCATGGCCTGTGTTCTCCATTAGCTCTCTCAACTGAGGAGGGGCCGTTGGCCTGGGTGACCCCCACCATCTCTCCTCACTCCTTGGTGACTTTTGGATTTGAAGGAGTTTCACAAAAGGAAATGGAAACCAAAAGGGATGGCAGATTTCCTTTTTCATCTTCGCTTTCTGTCTCACTCACATAGACTCCTGGGACCTCCTCTCCCAGATGAACGCAAGATGTAGGATTCCTTCCGGCCTAGTCTGAAGTGTTTGGGGGGAGTGATGGTTTAGAATCCCCACAACATTTTGGAAATCGGTCTGAACTGAAATCAGAAAGTTCCCAGCAGCTGTACTTGACCTCTGGCTGCGAGGTGAGTGAAGGTGAAGGTGAACGTGGACTAGTGGACTAACTCGGAGCCCCTTGTGAAATGCGCAGGGGAGTTCACTGGCAAGAGCTGCTTCCCGCTGGGTTCATTCTCCTGGCCTTCCTCCCTTTTCCTAATCTAAATGGATTTAGCTCTCACTGCTGCTACTTTTCATTGCGGTTGTCTCAGGGTGTTATTTTTGCAGGAGATTGGGCCAAGGTAAACACTGGAAGTTCGGAAGGAACTCAGGCTGAAGGAGACCAGATAAAGACCCTTCAAACTGTCCTTTTTTTCAGGCTTGTTGTCCCCTTCAGTAATGACAGGCCAGGATAAATGAATGCCAGAGTCCAGATAGCACAGAGCGTGGAAGCTGGAGAGAAAAGCCTGGTGGAAAAGTCAACCTGTCTGTTCCAGAGCAGAGCTGAGCTTATTTGCATATTAACGCAGGTGTGGTTACTTATTGATGAAGCACATGTTCTCTGAGGTGTGGAAAATAGGCTAGGTGGGAACCTGATCCCTGCCCTAGAACGCTAATGGTTAGGAGGCAAAGCCCAGGGGGAGTCCCCATCCCCAAGTTCTCCCTCTTCCCACGTGTTCTGTTAATTCCCTGAGCTTTTTCTTGCTTTCCCTTCTTGGTAGACTGTGAGGTCCCGGAGGACAAGACCTCCTGTGTTTGTCACTAATGTCACCCATGTCCCAAGTCTCACCAAGCACCTGGCAGGCCTTCAGTAAATGTGTAATGGATGGCACTTGGCAGCAAAGCTCGCAGCTCCTTGGAAATTGGAGATAAATATAAAAGAAGGCAGGACTTGTATTTCCTGAAGTCGACAGCCACCCGGAAGGGAGAGGAGGAAGTAATGTTAGAGACAGAGGGACAGAGGGAGCACCATTTGAAGAAGGGTCAGCTGTCGACCTACTGCAGGAGAAAAGCCCATATTTGACCTTCTTCCAAGTGCATGACTTAACTCCTCCAGAACAAGGGAGAAAACAACCCACTCCACCCCCCAAAACACCTACCTCAAGCAGCAATTCCTCCAGACTCCTAATGGTGCCCTAGTTACACAGCAGAAAGAACAAAGAAGTGATTTAAGCATCTCGACATTGAAATAGCTATTGCCAAACATCAGAGGATCAGCAGAATCATTAGATTCCAGAAAATGCAGAACCTCTGAGGCCTCTGTATTCTTCCATCCTGATGTCAGACTGCTGGCAGCCCACGCCGAGCTGCTTTATAAGAATGTGCAGCTAGAAAGATGGGAGGAGGAAGGAAGGGCAAGGTCGCTTTGCTTGGAATTTGGAAGCTCTATGTTGAAGACAAGTTAACCATCAGTGGACACTGTGGTTTCTCTGTTCCCAAAGATGAAGGAACACAGGGGTGGCCCTTTCAGCTGATCAGACACAGATGTGGATGTCTCTGAGTTTGTCAGTCAGAGGCCCAAAAGGAAAACACAATTTATCCCAGGTGGCTAAAAAAAAAAAAAGAAAGAAAGAAAGAAAGAAAAGACTGTAATTAAGAGATGAACAGAGACGCAGGCAGGGTTAAGGGAACAAATGGGAGGTGCCCAGAGAGTTCCGTCAGCTGGGAGCTATTACCTCCCTGAGGCTAAAGGGCAAAGGAAAGAAGGTAATTCTGATGCGGGAACTGCTTTTCCTGCTGAATGCCTCCCATTGGCCAAACCAGAAGTCACTAGCAAGGGAGCCCAGGAGGTTGCCTTTCTCAGAGGTCAGCCACCCGGAGCCAAGAACACCTGAGGGTGAGTGAAATGGAGAATAACACGGACAACTAACCTTATTATCATATAGCACATATATTTTAAAAACACTTAATATAGCTTCTCATGTGTTACCTCATTTAATCCTTGACATTCAAGCAAGTCTGAGCCAGGGGCTCTTGAGAACACCAGAGGCTAGTGGGCACAGTGCACACTCATGCCGGAGGGTGTGTTCTGGCTGAGCTGAGGGGAAGTGTGCTAGTGTGTGCCATCATATGGAGCTCAAGGCCGCAGGGGCTCTAAAACACCAACTGGAAAGGAAGTCACTGGGACAGTGACGGTACAAAGTCTGTCCCCATTCTTTAGCCTTTGTAGTTTCTCTACGTTTGTGCATTTTATCTTGAATGGTTCCCAATGGTAGGGAAGTTGTCTTCCTCTCCACATGCAGTCCTGAGGGCAGAGAACGCTATGGGTTGCTGTGGGTGAGGCAGTGTTCTGAGGAAAGAAGAGGAAGGCGGCTCCCTGGTGATATCAATGGAGGAGGAAAGGGAAGCAGGAAGGCCAGAAGACAGGCAGTCCCCAGGAGGGATTGTGGTTGAGGCTGTGGGGTGCTCAGACTTTCCTCCTGGTCCTTCGGCTTCCCTCCTCAAGAGGTTAGGGTGGGGAGATGTTTGGCCCTTTAGCAACTTGGGCCAGCAGGCAGCAGACGCTGACACTGGGTCTACTTTATTGTAAGATGATCCAGACAGAAGCGGCCATTTGATCTGAAGGGCAAGGTCTTATCACCAAATAAATATTTCATCATTAGTCCCTGGGGAGCTGGAGCCTGGACAGGACTTCAGTGCTCGCTTGAGTCCCTGTCCCCTCTCAGATGTCCCATGCCTGGGGAAGGGGGAGGAGGAGGAGAGCCTGTGGCAGAGCTGTTGCAGGAGGTGGGAGAGGGGTGGGTCCGAGGCTCCCATGGCCTCCACCAATGTGCTGCGTCACTTGGTCAGGCCACTGACCATTTTAGTTTTCTCAGCTCCAAGATGGAAATGATGGCCCGGCCCAGCCCAGCTCTAGTGGCCTTTCTTGTTGCAAAGATCAAAAGCCATAGCCCACGAAGGCAGAAAATGATACCCCAAATGTACCAATTATTAATGCCGACAGTGCCTTTTCAGAAAATATTCCTCAAGAAGCCTCAATCACAGTTGAGTTGCTTTTATTCACTTCTTCACGTAACAATTTAACAGCCATTTATTGAGCCCCTGCCCTGTGCCAGGGCCATATTTCCTGCCTTATGGATTGACAGGGTTCTTTGTACATCCTTTATCCACCAGTCCTGTCCTTTAAGCTTTTTTTTTTTTAAGATTTTTATTTATTTATTTGACAGAGATCACAAGCAGGCAGAGAGAGGAGGAAGCAGGCTCTCCGCGAGCAGAGAGCCCGATGCAGGGCTCGATCCTGGGACCCTGGGATCATGACCTGAGCTGAAGGCAGAGGCTTTAACCCACTGAGCCACCCAGGCGCCCCTCCTTTAAGCTTTTATTTTAACTTCTGCTCTCTAGGGTTGACAGGATAAAAGCAAGTCGAATGCTTGGTGGAGTCGATGAGGAATATATTGGCTGAAATGAGATTTCAGTGCCCCTGCTCATTAGCTCGTCCTATTGACGTTCTGCCTTTTTTGCCTATGGAGCTACAGGCCAGAGCTGCAGTGGGGTGGGGAGCTGAGCAGCCCTATGGGGCGCCATGGCAACCACAGGGGCTGCCACCAGGGAGCTGCCACTAGGGAGTTCACGTCAGGTGGCACCAGCAGCTCAGTAGCTCTGGGCTCAACAGGGAAACAAACCTTTCCCATCCTGTGAGGTGGAGGAAAGGGGAAGAGAGGCAGGTGTGCCTGATGCCCCTTTGTTGGCTGGGCACTGTCCACAAGGCCCCATGTGTCCGACTGGGCTTCTCACTTGCAGCTGGACCTCTGATGGCTGGGAGCGTAGGAGGGTAGGCCCCAGCCCAGAGAAAGACACAAATGCCTGGTGTGGGTTACTAAATACTGCGAGGTCCTCTCAGGACAGTGCCTCAGAGCAAGAAGCACAGGAGTAGAGGGACTCCTGCATGATTGGGTAGTTTAGGGTTCCTTGCCTGTCCTGAAGGGGAACCCTCCTGAGCTGGTCCAAGACAAGCCACACGCCGCCCCCGTGTCCCAGACCCGTCGTCTCTGGGTGTGTAATTTTGTTGTTATTGTTGTTCTTTTCTTTAGTTAATAAATCAACCCTCCTACAGCATTCATATTTTTTCTAAAGATTTATTTATTTTAGAGAGAGAGTATAGGGGGAGAGTCAGAGGGAGAGAGGGAGAGAGAATTTTTTAAAGAGTTTTTTTTTAAGATTTTTTAAAAAATTTATTTATTTGTCAGAGAGCACAGGAGCGAGCACAGGCAGACGGAGAGGCAGGCAGAGGCAGAGGGAGAAGCAGGCTCCCTGCCGAGCAAGGAGCCCGATGTGGGACTTGATCCCAGGACGTTGGGATCATGACCTGAGCCGAAGGCAGCTGCTTAACCAACTGAGCCCCCCAGGCGTCCCTAAAGAGAATTTTTTTTTAAGAATTTTTTTGGGGGCTCCTGGGTGGCTCATTGGGTTAAAGCCTCTGCCTTCAGCTCAGGTCATGATCTCGGGGTCCTGAGATTGAGCCCAACATTGGGAGCCTGCTTCCCCCTCTCTCTCTGCCTGCCTCTTTGCCTACTTGTGATCTTTGTCAGTTAAATAAATAAAATCTTAAAAAAAAAAAAAGGTGGTTTTTTTTTTTTTTTTGGTCAGGAAGAGAGAGCACAAGCAGGGGAGTAGCAGGCAGAGGGAGAAGCAGGCTTTCTGCTGAGCAAGGAGCCTGATGCAGGGCTTGATCTCCCCACCCTGAAATCATGCATGACCTGAGCCAAAATCAAGAGCTGGACACTTAAGTGACTGTGCTACCGAAGCGCCTCCAGCATTCATTTTTTAGTAGGACATGTAGGTGGACACCCAGTAGATGCCTGGAGTACCTGATAAAACCAGCCCTGGTCCAGAAGAAAATTATCTTCGAGGTATCACTAAATAAGCAACAAAGGGTACCCTTGCTAAAATAGGAAAGGAAAAGACATGTGACGGAGTCTGGGGAATAGGTGTCTCTGGGTACTTTAAAAATGTGCTCCAACCCAGGATCCCAGGGAAGGGGGTGCTGGTAGGGGAGCAGACAGCAGCGAACACCTTGCCCCTGGCCATCCCACCACCTCCTGGTTCCCGGTGCAATCAGTGGAGTCTCCAGTACCCGGTAGGAGGTTTTGTCTGCTGGGACCTTGTGCTTCTGCCTCTCTTCCATCTTGCTTTCTGATCTCTAGGCAGATCTGGCCTCCTTATCTACCTCCTCAACCAGCAGGGAGGCCAGAGCAGGAGCTGTGTCCCATGGGGAAGGGGAGCCACTGTTCGGTGACAGAAGGTGGTGATCAGGCCCACAGCCACAGCCTCCTGGCTCCTGTCGTTAGGTACCGGGGGCCATTATGATAATGACAGCTGACAGCCCTTCAGGGGATTTGTCTTATTTTTAGCTTTTCTTTGCTCAGGTGCTTTAGGACTTTGTTAAAACCCTTCCCTGAGCTCTGGTGGTTTGTCTTTTATTACTACTCAGACCCAGATACTAGTTTGATTTAGGAAGTTTGCTTGTCAGAGCCGCAGCTGGTTGTGGCCCCCAGATCCTTGCAGGAGAGGACCCAGTGGTCCTCTGCTTCCCTAGGTGCTGTGCCGGCTGCCTGTTCAGTATTGATTGTTATGTTGCTTCCTGTAATCGCACTGCATTATGCTGCACTGGCCCAGGGCCTGGGCAGAGATTTGAACCTGAAATGTCTTGATTCATCCTCTGGAAGTTGCTGACACTCTCTCCTTTGGCTGCCCTCACCAGCTCTGCCGGGGCCCCCAGCCTGCCACTGACATCCTTCTTACTGTTCAGTTTGAAAAGGTTTGAGAAGTGAGGCTGTCCACTCTCCTAATTGGCTAGGCACAGCAGTTTGGCTTCAGCTCTTGAAGTTGCTAGAGTCTTGGAACGTAGGTTGGGAAGGGCCGACAATGCATTGACATCAGAAATCTGGAATACGACTTGAAAATACCCTATAAGAAGAAAAATACTGTACTTGGAAATTGAAATAAGGGTTAGCACCTTGCAGAATTCGTACCTCGTGCATGCTGTTGAGAGTGATGGGCAGATGCTGGGATGGGTAAAGGAGAGGGCTTGCATCAGGGGTGGTATCCCTCTCCACAAAATGTTGTGCGAATCTCCCCTTTGTCCTCCTCCCCCAGGGAAGCTTAGACCTGTAAGGGCCGTAGAAGAGTGCTGGGTACAGAGCAAATGCTATCTGTGCTTGATGAGTAAAATATACAGCAGAGCTATGGGCCACAAAAGGCCAGAAGGAGGTGGGCATGCACAGCTGGGGTGGAGAGTCACATCTTTGGGGATTAGGGAAAGTTGTAATTCATGACACACACTAAGACCTATGAGGGGCTGAGGTCCACAGTCAGAACTGCTTTGGCGGGGAGGGCAAATGACTTATCCTTGAGTGCCCACCATGTATTGGGTGCTTCACACACTTTCTCATTTAATCACCACAGTATTCCATGAAGAAGGTGTTGCTGTCACTTTTTTATGGAAGAGGAAATTGCCTAGGGGCACACGACTGCCTTAGGGGCCACCTCTTCCTGTCTGAGGAGAAAGTGGGAATAGAAGATGGGTTTGAGCCTGTTCTGTGGACACTTGGTAGGGGGTGGTAGACTCCTAACCCCCCCCCTCTTCCCTGGGCTGGAGGCTGGGGCCAGGCTGTGGGAAGCTAATCTCTGCCTAGCAGAGGTGGGCAGGGAGCCAGGCCACAGAGGCCATGCCCTAGCATGAGCTCAGAGAGGCTGAATCCCCCCACTGCCCGCCCACCCACACAGCCCACCAGTCGCCATGGTGGGGACACGAGATCACAACAGCTGCCCTGACTCTTCACTCTTCCTCTCCCTAGGGCCTCGTTGGCCAAAGGCCCAGGCTCTGCTGATAGAGAACTGACAGATTTCCTAAAATAGGAAGCCTTGTCACCCACCCATTATCTCTCTTTGGCTGAGCTGGGTGGAGCCTCCTTGCTTGAAATCTCTCTTTTTATAGATTTGTTTGACCAGAGAAGGCTTTGGCATGAAAGAGTGTGGCCAGTTTGAGTCAAGGGCCAGTTTGTAGCTATTGAAAGTCTGTTGAGCCCTGGGGGTTAATGGAAATAATAGGGCAGGTTGGGGGCTGACAGGAGCCTGTGCTCTCACTTCCTGTTTAAAAGGGATGAAAGAAGCCCAAGGGACCTCACTGACTACCCAGCTGAGTTCCTTCCTTTCCTGCAGAGGCCCATGGCCCCATGGGCCAGAGCATGGTGCTCAAATCTTGGCATTAGAACAGCCAGATTCAAGTTCTGGTTACATTAGTTTTCTAACTAGAAGACCTGGAGCAAATCTTCCTGGAACTTGGGTTTTCTTGTCTGTATAATGGATGGTGCAGTCCCAGTCCGGCCAACCCATGGGGTTGTAGTTCAGGTCCAGAGGGGGAGCCTCTGTGTGGGTCAAGTGCTGTGTGGGTCAACACTGTGTGCTCCACCTGTTAAGAGACAAGCTTCTGTTTGCTCAGAGATAACACCCAGGGCCTGGAAAGGTGAGTGGAGGCCTGCCTGTCTGCCTGGTCCTGGAGAGTGCTTCCCTACTTGTCTGACTGGGTCAGCCCCTCTCTCTCCCATAGCCTCTCTTTCACATTGATCATAAAAATAAGCACACGCCTCCTCCATTTTGCTTTTTTGATTTTGCTTGGCAGCTTCAATTCACTCTTGGGTCACATGGGCTTTTTGTCTGCATCTACACTCATTGATCTGAAATCAGATTTCACCTACTGGAGCAGAATTTCTCACTCTTTTGTTGATGAGGAGTGTGTGTTTTGTTTTTTAATCTTGTTTTGTTTTTACAGCTCTGAATTCCCCTGATACACTTAGTTTTCCAGTTTTGCATGTGATTAGAGGAAGAAGCCACTGTGAGAACAACAGTGTGAGAGTAACTTTCCTTTCCCCTGGGTGTAATTCTGCCCAGAAAAATAATAATGAGGAGACAGGGCAGACCCCTTTCAAGTCAGAGTGGTACTCTTGCTGAGTGCATTTTTGGTGCACTTGGCCAGGACCCAGGTGGGGCCGCAAACATGGACCTGTGGTGATGGGAAGGATCCTCAGGGTGCAGCTGCACATCTACCCACTTCTTCTGAATAGGCAGAGGCAGAGGGAGGGCTCTCTGGTGTGGGGAACTCTACTTCTCTCTGGTTCTCGTGGTTGGCTTTGGGAGTTTGGGATGGGAGTGGGGCAAGAGATAACTGTGGGAAACTATATGATGACAGAGCAGTGGAACCCACAGAGGTGTCCCAATCGCCCTTGTTTAACTAGAGGCAGAGTCTTGTTCAGAGTCCGTTGTGAGCCCAGAGGCTTCATAACCACCTTGGCCTGGAACCAGTGCCTGTTCCTCAGTAGTAGATACAGAAAAGAGCAGATAAAGTCCTTGTGCTTGAGGAACTCAAGACCTACCAGAGTAATTAAAGCAATCTCCAAATTGGGGTTCCTGGCCAGCTCAGTCATTAGAGCATGAGCCTCTTGATCTTGGGGTTGCGAGTTCAAGCCCCATATTGGGCATAGAGATGTTAAAAAAAAATGCATAAAGCCCCAAATCATGAAAGATGTGGCCATCATTACAAAACAACTGGGTGTGTGGGTGAGTGCAAGTGGGTGTGTGTGGGGATCACAGTTTACCAGAACTCACTTTGGCCTTCTGAACCGGCAGAGAGGAGTCAACCAACAATCCACTTGTCTCTCTTCTTCCCTCATGATTTCCCTTCCTTCCAATGGAAAACGCGTTTTTTGTATACTGCTCACTGTGCTAGGTTCTGGGCAGAGGTGAGGTGTTATGATAAGGGATTCAGCAGCTCCGATGCAGGGATGTCAGTGCCAGAGTTGGGGAGTGCCACCTTAAGGGTCGACCTATCTGCCTGAAGCGGGGAGAGCTGGACCAAAGCTGTCATAAGTATCAGGGCAAATGAGCCTTGTCCAAGGGCATCATTCTGGACTGACCACATCCTAACCTCAGCTTCTGCACCTGTCTGTCCCTTTGCTCCTGCGTTTGAGTCTAAAT
Source organism: Taxidea taxus jeffersonii (assembly GCA_003697995.1). Classification (NCBI taxonomy): domain Eukaryota; kingdom Metazoa; phylum Chordata; class Mammalia; order Carnivora; family Mustelidae; genus Taxidea; species Taxidea taxus. Next base: position 98,898 of record ML103998.1, read on the forward strand.
CATTCACAGAGCTTCTGCCTCCCCATGGGAGTCTGTCATTTGTTATCCCAGGCTCTGATTTGTAAAGATCCCTGACCTCACCCTGAGGCGAAGTCTTGGTCCTAGGCTCCCTTTCTCACCTCAGCCAGAGCACTGGTTTTGATTCTGGCAAATGGCTTCAGCTCAGATGGAGCATACACAGCCTTAGTTCAGTTGAGGAGACAAGAGTAGAAACCAACTAATTAAAAAAAATTACTATGTTAATTGCCAAGAGAACAGGGTTCTGTAAGATCTCCAAGGGCTTGGTTTTGGTCCTGAGGGAGAGTCAAGATTTGCATAAATGGAAAGGAGCAGGGAGTGCATTCTTGGCAGGAGGCCGGGCTGTAGCAAGGGCCCGGAGATGGGAATGTGCTTCATAAGTGCAGGGAGCAATGAGGAGATGGGTTTGCTAAAAATATTTGTTGAGTGCCTTCCATGCGTAGACCTCTAGAAGGTGGGAAGGAAGGGTAACAAGTGATCTCCGTCCTCCAGGAATCTGTCGGGCTCTGCATCTGATGTGCCCCCATCAGAACAGAAAGGCCTGGGTGAGTCTAAGGAGTAAAGCAGAAACAAGAATTGAGGGTGCGGGAAAGCGGGGATGACTAAAAACTGTGTGCTCAGGACATAATCTTAGTAAAGCTGCAGATTGTGTCTAAAGCAAACATTTACAAAGAGGATTGGCATGAGGAATGTGCAGGGAGAGGGAGCAGTTCTGTGAGGCAGAGCCGTTTGGAAGAATGGCTGCCGTAAAATTAGGCTGCAAAAGAGGAAAGAAGAAACGCCTGAGGTCAGGCACAACTGTGTTTGAAAGCAGTGTCTCCAGCAGGGGCTGGTGTTGGTGATGTTTGTTATGTTGCTATTGTCTTGGCGACCGTGGCAGCAGTCTCTCAGGCCCAGAGAGGCCTTTCTTGGTTGCTAAATTCTTTGGCTTTTTGAATTTGTCTGAAGAAGCTGCTTTGGTTTCCTCTCACTGTGCACAGAAGAATGCCTATCGTCCCTGAAATAGTGTAACACTTAACAGGTCTCTGCATCATTTTAGCCAGAAAAATGACTGATGAGATGGATGACTTTTGGTCCTGGCATTTGCTCACCTGAGCCTGTCCTGAACATACAGACATAAAAAATATAAAACTAAACATAAATAAAAAAACTAAATTCTAATGGTTTCTCTAAAGGAACTTAATTGGAATTGGCATTTACAAAAGCTGGTGTATCATCCCTTAAGGTACAATTAAAAAGTACAAGGCATGAAACAAGCACATATGGGTGCCGATAAAAAGAGCATTCATTCATTCAGCAGACATTTTTGTCCCTATTATATCCAAGTCCCTCTGCTAGGGGCAAAACCAAGTGCCTCCTGTTAGATACACATGATCAGAACACTATCCAGCTAAATGAACCAGAATTCCAGCCTCTAGTTCTTCCAGTGGATGCATGAGCTGTCCATGTAATAGGAAGGACATGGCGAGAAAGGATTTCTCCCGTGGCCTCCGACCCCCATTTGGCCACAGGCTTCAGCTGCATCCCTTGTGAGCCTTCCAAGTTTCAGACAAAAAGGCCTCAGTCCAGATGTGTGTATGCAGGAGGCAGAAGGGAAATGGGAAGATAATCTAAGGAAGCAGGGGACAAAACCCAATGTGGAGTCTTGCAAAGTGGGGGATCACTTCTGAAGAAGCTGGTCCCTTTACACTAGAAGGGACGCTCTGCATGCCCAGGCTCAGCAATCCTAATTGGAATTATCCAGCTGGGTGAAAATCTGTATTCCCAAGAACTGGTGGGTGGGTTATGAGAGCCAAGATTTGAGCAGATAGATCCATGGAGCTGACACCATCCCCTGTGAGCCAGTGTGAGCCACTGCTGGTTGAGTCCAGAAGGCCCTATAGGGCGAGAGTGTGTTGTGGGGTTCAGTCTAGCTGTGCTCCTTCCTACTCCCTCTCTTGAGAAGCAGACACAGCCCAGAGAGGGGAGATCGACATAGGATGGTGTCAGAGCACGTGCCCTGGTTAGCTTGCCAGTTGCCAAAAACATAGTGATCTCTATTGTAGGACTGTTTTTTTTTTTTTTAATTGGGATATCTATCAATATGAATCATTTGTTAGATCAGCTTGGGTCCGGAAAGAACGGAGACTGATGCCCTTGGGTTTACTTATGGGAGGTGCCTGTGACTCACTCAGAGAATTAGATGATCTTTTGTACCTCAGTTTCTCCTTCCCACGAAAACAGGACAAAACTTGCCTGCTGCAGATCACAGGGCTGTGGGAAACTTAAAGAGAATAAGGAATATTTAAGTACTCGCAATACTTTTGAGGGAAGCAGGATTTTGGCCTGGTGGACATTTCCTATGGGAGAGCTACATGGTGGTCTGAAACACCTTTCTTGATGAGTGAAGCCCATCTCCTTGTTTGTGCCAGTATCTCGTTTCTTCCTACTTCCCTTGTAATCATTCCCACATAGTAATGAGTCCCATATGATAATACTGGTAACTAATAATAAAAGCTGTTATTTACCAGGCAACTCCTCTGTGTCAATTCTCTGCAGGATATTACATGATCTTGAATTCTTCAAACAAATATGAAAGAGAGGTATTATTAGTCTCCCTTTATACTTAGGGAAATTGAGGCTCAGAGTGGCTAGTGGGAAGCACAGAAGGGACCCACTAATAAGTAGTACAGCCAGGATTGTAGCTCAGGCCCATCTGGTGCCAAAGCCATGTTCTTTCCACTATGTCCCACGGGCTCCTAGCCCCTCCTTTCAGATTTCTGAGGGCAAAAGAGTGGAATCTGCCCAGAGAAAACAGCTGCTGGCAGAAAAGGTGACTGCAGACTGCTTGGTACTGAACACAAGACTGGCAGTGCCAACACTCACCCCAGCAATGTGCGCTTAGGCTGGCTCTGGTGGACACAACATTGTACCCTCCTTCCTCTTCTTGGCCTTTGGCTAAAATGCCATCTGAGACCAAACACAGCCTTTTTTGTACAGAAGCCTGTACATTCATAGTTTGCAGCTGTGTGGAGAATGATGGAACTCCGAGAAGGAGAGGATCGGCCTGGGGCAGACTCAGCTCACGCCCAGGTCCCTCCCACTTCTTGAACTTGAGGGACGCAGCTAGCCCCTATCTCCTACCTGACCCCATGCACAGGTGTAAAGGCAGGTGGTTCCCTGGGCACAGGGGAGGGGGCCTCTGTCCCGATGCCTCCAGAAGGCCTAGTTTTCCGGCAACACGGCTTACCTGGAAGCTGTTAACTTTGCCGTAGTTCATTTCGTTGCCTTCGTGGTTATCCTTTTTGTGGGCTTTCAGACAATGGGTGTGGTGGCTGATGAGTTGAAACCTGCCTTTACTAAGTGCGGAAGCCAGCCTTGGGAGTGGTATCGCTGGCTTAACAGACAGCAGCTTGCAACACAGTTTCCATGGCTCTCACACAGGCAGGCGGCCTTGTGGAACATCTGCTCCTGAACAGGGTTGGCCATGCTGAAGCGCAAGCATTTGGCTTTGGCACATGGTGCCCCGACACAATCATTCCAGGGTTCCATGTCCTCTAAATGTCTTTGCCGAGTAATCAGTATTCTCTCAGAGGCCAGGCTGTCACTAAACCCATTTAGGGGGATCCTAGCCTTTGATACCTGGGGTGTAGCTGCTTGTTGTATTGATGGATTGCCAGGCCCAGAATTTCCCAGGGCCCATCATGAGCTCTTCAGAGGAGTTTTTGAATACAACATTCCAGAATACTTGTGACATGTCCAAATTACGTAATCCCCATCAATACTGTATACATACGTAAGATGTTTTTTTCTTCTTCCCATTTGTGGTAATCACCCCCTCGATGCTTAGTTATTTAGGTAAGGACGCACAGTAAGCCAGCAGTTTAGAGCCGGTTCTTATACATGGAAACATGCTATTTCTCTGGCTTTCTGTAGCCTTCTCGGAAAATGCTGGATTCCAAACAACGTATTTTTTCTAGCAGCTAAAATTTACCTCTTGAAGTGAAAAAAACTCAAGATTTTTTAAAAAAGATTTTATTTATTTATTTCACAGACAGAGATTACAAGTAGGCAGAGAGGCAGGTAGAGAGAGGGAGAGGAAGGGAAGCAGGCTTCCCGATGAGTAGAGAGCCCAATGTGGGGCTCAATCCCAGGACTCTGGGACCATGACCTGAGCCGAAGGCTCACTGAGCCACCCAGGTGCCCCCAAACTCAAGACTTTTAACTTTTGTAATATAGTCCTGGTTTCTTCACTATCACATAATTAAGATAATGTAATTGTCATTTTAATGCCATGGGGCTGTCAATATCAGGGATTACGTAATACTGCTGTAGCTCAGTGATACCCCCTCAAAGCAGCTGAGGGGGGGTTGGCCCTTTGTCCCCCAAGCAGCCACACATATTGCTGTGTGCTGTTATTTCCCAGGGCCTTTGGCATTCTCCAGTTTTGTCCCTCCCTGTTTCCCCATGTTCTCCTGCTTCTCATCCACAGCCTTATTTCTCTCAAAGTTGGCTGTGGGCTTGGAAAGGGCTTCTTTTTCCTAGAGACATTCAGCACGTGGGTTTTGTGCCTGTAGCTCCAGGGCTCAGAGGCCCTCTTCGCTGATTCCAGAATTTGGGACTCCGCTACAGAAGGGGGGAGGTGCGGGAAGTCAGAGCCTCCAATTCTCTGGGGTGTTCCCGGCTCTGACACACAGCGAAAGCCACCCCCTGGGGAAAATTCACATCAACCCATTTGAGAACATTACAAGCTATGAAATCATCACATGTGTGATAAGACCAGTGTCCTTTATTTCCTGTCCTCCCTTTACAGAAACCACTGCTCTGATTCTATTTTACTAAGTAGCTGATGGTTAGTAGAGCAACCTCAGCTTTCCTTCCCCGGACTCCAGTGAGAAATCACCTGTTTTGCCTGATGTACCACTCTGTTCCTTGGATGGGCAGGAGATGCCAACGCAAGGCCAAAGCAAAGGCCTGGCTGCCCAACTTCTGAGCACTTGTGAGGGTGCTTTGGTGACCTTCATCACATACGTGATTTCTTCATTAATGACCTTCTGCCCCATGAGACTGTGAGCTCTGAGCTCCAACAAGTAGGGGACTGTGTCTCCTCTCCCGTGGCCCCAGCCCCCACAAAGGACACTCAGAGCATAGCTGCTGGGGTAGGTTTGTGAGGGCCCCTCCTTGACCCTTTCATCTGAACAGCCCTGTGAGAATTTTCAAGGGACAGAGGGATATATCAGATGCCCTACTGGTGGGTTTTTAGGATGGAGAGTTTGTGCTCTCCCCTGAGGGGCTGGTGGGAAGTCTGTGCCATCTTCCTGGTTTTTGGTTTGGTGTTGCAGTCCTGTCGATAAGTGGCTACCTTGTGCTCAACGCTCTCCTCACCATTTCGTGTTTACTGAGAACAGTTTACATTCTAGGAAGGGGGCAGTGGCATCCCCGTGGATGGAGCATGGTAAGGGCTCATAAAGCTTCTGGAATTCGGAGGACAGAGAGACAGATGGAGACAGAAATAAGACTAAGACTCCCACAAATGACTCTTGGGTGACCTGGCATCTTATTTCTGCCTGTCTTTGTAGGACTGTTAATTCTACAGGTTCCATACTCCTTTCTTGTGTATACTGACACTTCTTCATCCTGGTCCTCTCTGGAGAGATAGCTGCAGGCTGGACCAAGTAGATACCAGACATCTTCCTGCCTCAATTACTTCTTTCCCAACTACATTTTCCCATAGCATCATTTCTCTCTTTCAGCCTCACTGTTCCAATTTTCTTCATGAGCCCTTTCCTGCTGTCAGACTTCTCAGGCTTCCAACCTTTTCCCTACATGTCTATTGCCCACATGAACATGGACTGCCTCGGTGAGAGTCTGTTTACCTCCCCTCCTATGTACTTTTCCCTACAAATTACCTCCATGGCCCATTACTTCTGGGGCCAGGCTTTTCATTTTCCAAGATGAGAGTGAATTTTCTAGCACATACATCTGCTGGTCAAACATTCACCTTTTTTTTTTTTTAAGATTTTATTTATTTATTTGAGAAAGAGAGCACAAGTGGGAGGAGAGACAGAGGGAGAGGGTCGAGGCTCGATCCCAGGACCCTGAGATCATGACCTGAGGCTGAAGGCAGACATTCAACCAACTTAGCCACCCAGGTTCCCCAAACATTTACCTTTTATAATCATCTGTGATAGGCTCTCTAAAGAAGTACTGTAATGAAGATTCATCTTCCCAGTTTGGAACATCCTGTTGGACAATCTTTTAAAAAAAAGGAGTGGTGGGGGGGACACTTGGCCATCTCAGTCAGTAGAGCACATGACTCTTGATCACAGGGTTTCCTAGGGAGGTGGGAGCTGTTAACACTGGTGAAGGAAGAAGTTTTCCTTTCTGTGATTAGAGGCAGGAGCAAAAACTGAGAGAGAGGATGCCTGGAGAGCAATGGGTCTGATGGGGCAGGGCCCTGGTCTCCTGCTGCTAGTGGCAATGAGCTCTGTGGACTTGTCCTGCACCGTGGTAGCAGTCAAGAGTTCCACAAGGGGATATGGAACCCTTAGGCAGTGGAGTCAAGGGACATGTTTGGGAATGGTGGGGACTCTGGGGAATTTGGACTTCCAGAAGTGACACTGGTGGAGAATCAGGACTCAAAGGCATAGTTGTGCCTTAATTGTTTCCCCAAACTTGATGGATGGAGAACACAAAGATCAGGTAAAGAAGAACCAACTGTGGCCCTTGCCCTCAGAGAGGGTCACATTGTGATGGGGTGGTTGAAGACATGGACACATATACAAGTGGGAAAGAGGAGTGAACAGAGTTGGGTGATAGGTAGGAGAGAAAGTGCTGAGTGTGAGCTGAGTATGGGACTGGCCAACCTTAGTGAATCTGAAGGGGAAGAGTAGTGTTGGCACTTCCGTGGAGGTCAATTAAAGTGATGGATGATGTTTGTTTCTTTCTGTGGTGTAAATGCTCTTAATAACGCTGATAACAAGATGAGCACTGAGTCTTCTTCGTTCATCCCGACCAGATAAGATCATTCATTTCCTAGATCACTTTCTTACTTGTTTATACAGAAACTTTTCCACCCTGGTCTTTTCTAGCCAGCAGAAAGGCAAATGCTAATGGAATCAGGGAATTAAACTTAGCCGGGTTCAAGTAAAATAAGCTGTCCAAGGGGGTTTGGTACCAAGACCACCGCTCAGGACAATCTGATTCCATAAAGTGGGTTTTAGCATACGAGGTGCAGAATCCCCGAAGGTCAGTGATGGCCGGATTATACAGGTAGCTAGGCACAACCTTGCTGCTCTCCCACATGAGAAATCTAAGGTCCAGAGAAGATAAGATCTTGATTGAATTCAGAGTTGTAGAACCAGAAAAAGAATCCAGGTCCTTCAAATGCTAGGTCAGGGTAGTAGCTCTTCTGCAGTGTGGCCTCAAATACAATATTCTCTAGCTGCACTGGACTAACACACTTGACTCTAGAAGCCCCTGTATAAAATAGAACATAAAGCCATGCATTGATCTCTAATCATTAATAATGCTTTGATGTGGATGGTGATAGCTTTCTCTTAAATCAACCAGACCAATAGGAGAGGAGTTAAGACTAACTTGCTTCCATCCCTGCTATTGGTAAAAAAACAAAACAAGCAAAAAAATCCCTTCCCCTTCTTTCCTTCTCCTGCTCTTCCCTAAATCACGTGTCCACCTTAGTCAAGGTCTTTTTTTTTTTTTTTTTCCTTTTAATGATCAGCTTAGAATAATGGCATGTTGGCTTTCCTGTTTGGGCCAGGTCAGGATTTCCTATGGACAAGGCAGAGGTTTGGACAAGGCAGAGGTTTGGGCCCTTCCAGTGTTTTCCTAGTTGCCATTCCTGTGATGGCAGTGAAACTGAAGATGTTTCAGACTAAATCTCACAGTCTCTCATTCCTTCTTCACACCTAGGAAGTCAGAAGTGGAGGAGGAAAAGCTATATAACATTCCTTCTGTCAGCTAATGGGGTCATTAATGATCAACATGATAAATGCCTTTAGAAAAACTGACATTAAGAAAATGTGGGTTCTGTGTTTAAAAACTCTATTCTAGAGTTTTGAAAGTGGCGTGCTTTATCTGGTAATTTAAAAAACTCTTGAGGTTCCATTGTTCTTCTGTGGGGAACATGCGTCATGTGCCTTACCACCAGCTGTGTGAAAAATGAGAAATTATGATCACATCTCACTACTGAACACGGACCCACTGCCTGAGCTAAGTCTTTCCCTTTCTTTTCCTTCCATATCTTATCACAGAATTATGGGCTCTTCAAACTGGTCAGTTCAAGACAGTAAATGTACAGCTCTGACCATCTTTTTTCCCTACTCAAAACAGTGCTGAGTGACTACAGCAGTGGTTCCCAAAGAGTGGCCCCTGGACCAGCAGCCTCGGCACCACCAGCGGGCTTGCTAGACACCAAATTCTTAGACCCCATCCAGACCCACCGAATCCAATTCTACAGGGGGAAACCAGAAGACCTGTTGGTGATTTTGACCAGCACATTTGACCAGCACTAGATACCAACAGCAAATGTTCTCTAGAGCTTGCCACTGAAGGACTTCACAGCATCGCCCCAAGACACCCGTTCAGCCTCCCCGTATTTCTCTGTGCACACTGTGCTCTGGTTATGCAGAAGAGGCCCTTCATTTTCATGCCTTTCAGCTTTTGTTCAGGTATTTCCTCTGCCTGGAATGCTCTCCCCTACATTCCCGTGTGTGTCTGTCCAATTATTCACCCCGAAGTTTTGCCTGGTGTAAATGCTGGCAGGCACATTTCTGATGATAGAGGTTTTAGTTTTAGAAGCAGAGATGGGAATCTCCAGTTACCCTGACCTCTTACTGATCACCCTAATAACTCCAGCAGCCCTGAAGGGCTTCTCCAGGTGACCATTTGCAAGCATCCTCTAATCAGCACATAGGTTAACTAAGATTTGCACACTGTTTTCCTTCTGGGAGCCTCCAAAGGCAAGTGTTGTGACAGAAGAGCGGATGATTCAGTCCAGACATGATGGGAAAACAGGATATAAAATCCAGTAGCACTGATGTGAGCAATGAAAAATAATGGCAGCCTATATTTAAATACCACGAGCCTTGATAATTAGCACTTGCCATATCTAGCCCCCCAAGCTGAATGCGTTCTCAGGATGTGAAACTTATTCTAATAATTCCAGCACTGGAAAATACTGGTAGGCTTGTACAAAGTAGGTACTGTAAGCACGTGATGTTCTGGGCAATGTATTCACTTCTGCCATGTTCCATATGCCAGGATGATCACTTTCATTATGAAAAACACAAACAAATTTTGACGAACAATCCTCAACTCTCAGCTAATGTCCATAGGACATTGATCAAAATGGTGTCTACCAACGTGGTCCCTTCCATCTTGGAGATGTCACTCAGGTCTGTAGCCACGTACATTTGTGGGGCAACCAGGTAACCTCTTAGTACCAATGGGCAATAATGACTAATATGTCTTGCTTCCTCTGCAGCCTCTGTTGGGAAGATTAATTGGATCATAGGTCCCCTGCAAATGGCAAAGTTTAGTGTAAATATCAGTTAATATTATTTTGGTCATCTACTCCCTGGCTGCCTCCTCTAAAGCCAGAGCCTTCAGTTTTGCTTGACAAATGGAGAAATCCTTCTTCTTATAGGTAAACCATGAATCTTGGCTAGTCCTGGATTGTGACCTTCGGTGACTGGGGCTTGGTTGAAAATAAACACTAGCTTTTAGTGAGATGTTAGAATTAGGATGTGGGAGGAGTCAGAGCACCTTTGGTTCAAAGCACTCATTTCCCCAGTGTGGTCCTTAGGCTGGTTCTATTCACAGAACTGTGGGCTTTTTGAATTGGAAGGGGCCATGGAGTTAAGCTAGTCTAACCTTTCTCACTTTTAAAAAGCCCATGCCACAGTATTCCTGACAGACGTCATCTAGCTCATGCTTGGAAGTCTTCAGCATCTCAACAACTCATTGCTTTGTTAGATATTTGCAGTTGTTGGAACATTCTTTCAACTTTTGAGCCAAAATCTGCTACCATTTTACTTCCAACTATTTGTCTTCAATTTCAACTCTGACAGAACACACAGAAGGCTGCCCTTCTTGATAGGGCAGAGCTTCCTGAAAACAGAATGCGCAGCCAGTATGCTTCCGTCAGAGTTTCTCTTCTCTGAACTAAGCATCTCCTGGTCTTGTAACTGTCCTTTGTTGATGTGATTTCCAGAACCATCTCACAATCTTGGTTTTCTCCTTTGGACGAGGAACATGAATGTTTACAAGGTGATTGTTGGTGTGATAATAAATTGGTAGGGAACAACTAGGTCTTCCATGGTCTTATGAGAAGGCAAATTTCACTCTGAATAGTGCCCCCCTCCTCCCTGCACCCTTACTGCAGCACACAACTATAAATATATATTAAAAAGGAACCCAATGGTAACTGGCTCTCCAAGGAACCAACACAGTGGCATCAGGCTCTCATATGTCATCTGGACTGAATTCATGTACCATAGTTCCTGCTGATCATCTCTTTATCCGAAGTGATAGAATTTCTTCCTGGTAATTGTATAGAAATGTTTAAGCAGCAGACAGTATGGAAATTGGATGCAGTGATAAAATACACAGAGTGGCAGATCGAAGTTCCCACATCTCTGAGCCTTTGCTTTCTCATGTATAAGACGGGGATCATTCCTGATGTGAGGATGTTAGGTAATGCCTGAAGTTGATATGCGGGCTAAATGCAATGATATTTTCAAAGCAGAGCCTGGCTCACAGTAGGTACTTATGAGTGCCCTCTGATGTTCTTAATACAGGGATTTTTTGCTGGGCTTTGGCTCCCTGTCCTCTAAAGTAACCCAAGTAAAGGTGTTTGAGACATTATGGTGTGGTTAGGAGAGTGCTGAGGGATCTCAGGCAAGGGGTGCAAGATTCTTTTTGTCAACATGTAATTTCTTTTTATCTAAATAGCCATATGTCTGGTGACTTCCTTATTGAGCATAATAATACTGGAGCATGTAGATTAGGATTGTGACAAATAAGGTTAAGCTCATCTGTGAATTGAGTGAAAGACCATTGGCAGTAGGACACATTTCAAGTTTTGAAGTAGGAGAGTATCAAGGAAAAAATGTGGAGAATACCAAGATGATGCACAGCGGACACTCTTGTGTAGGGTAGTCAGGGATTTCAGCTTTGTGGTCATATAGCCTCTGTCACAACTAATCAGCTCTGTCATTGTAGTGTGAAAGCAGCCATAGACAATGCATATGAATGTGTGTGGCAGTAAAGCTTTACATATTTACAAAAACAAGCAGCACGCTGGCTTTGACACGTTGAAGGTTGTTGGTCAAGCCTGGGTCTAATGTCATCTCTCCTTTTCTTTCTTTTCTTTTCCTTGTCTTTCCTTGACTTATCTATTTCTTTCTTGTGGTAATAACACTTAAATTAACATGAGATCTACCATGCTAACAAATGGTGAAGGGCATTATATGCAGAATTGTTAACTATCATCACAGTGCTGTACAGCAGATCTCTAGAACTTACTCAACTTGCATTACTGAAATTTATACCCAGCAAACAACTACCCGTTTTACCACTTTTCAGCCCCTGGAAACCACCATTCCACTCTCTGCTTCTATGAGTTTGGCTATTTTAGGTGCCTCCTAAAGTAGAATTGTGCAATATTTGCATTTCTGTGTCTGGTTTATTTCGCTTAGCTTCCTATCCTCGGGTTTACCCATGTTGTTGCATGTGACATGATTTCCTTTTCTCCTTTTTTTTTTTAAGCTGAAAAATACTCCACTATATGTATATACCACAATTGCTTTATCTTGTCATGCACTGATAAACAGTTGAACATTTGGGTTGTTTCCACCACTTGGCTATTGTGAATAATACTGCAGTGAACATGGGGGTACAATGACCTCTTCGAGATCCTGACATCAACGCTTTTGGATAACTAGAAGTGGGATTGCTGGGTCATAGGGTAGTACAGTTTTTAGTTTTTTGAGGAATTTCCATACCATTTTCCATAGTAGCTATAGCATTTTACATTCAATGCACAAGAATTTCAACTTCCCATATCCTTGCAAACATTTATTCTTTCTTTTTTGATATTCGCCGTTCTACCAACTGAGAGGTGATTAGAGCCTTATTTTCTGATCTCAGCCCTGGGGACCTACTTCTGTTGCATTTATCCTTCCAGAAGCATCTCCTTCTTACTCTGAGGGGCTCTAGAATCCTCTTGGTGCTCACTGTACATACAGCTCCAAAATGTGTGTGAAGATTTGTTTCAAATTGTTGTAGCTCCTGGAGGGGCAGGAAACCCTATTCGCTATCCTATAGAGAGAATGTGTATAAAACTTTTAGAGCAGACCCACTGGAGTTTCATTATCACTGGGGACAAAGTACTTATGTCCTGTGTTTTCATTTTAAACCCTCTCTTAGGTGTGTGGAGTGTCCTGATGTATGCCTCCATGACATCCCATACTCTGGCTTTGTCACATTACTCGTGTGATAATTTAATATCTCCCTTCCTCCCCTTCTGTGAATGCAGGTCCATGTTGGAATTGCTGTCCATGGCTATAAATCTAGCATCTAGCAAAGGGACCAACACAAGGCACACACTCAACAAATACCTACTCAAGTTCAGCCTCTCATCCACAGAATTTTTTCAGGCAACATTTGCTAGACTTTGTCATCCTAACACTGTGGGGAAAAGTTCATGGACTCCAGGCCTGAAAAATAAGACTTATTTTATAGGCATGGTGTTGGCCAAAGCCCTACAGCCTCAGGCCTCAGAAGTTTTCTTGGTAACTCTCACTGACACAACTTCTGTTGACGCAATTGGCAGGCATTTCTTGGAGGAAGGCCACACTAATAACTCAAGAAATGGTTCCTTTGGAACTTGGTAATTCATTCAATATTTTCTTCCTTTCCTTTTTTGGAAAAAGGAACTTTTAGAATTTTTGTATGTGGTGTACCTTTTTCTGATCCTTAAATTGAATTTTGTTAGATAAGTTTTGGAAGGCTTTTCCTTTTGTAAATATTAACTTCAGCAGAAGAAACATAAATCCTGAATCCTGTGTTCACAAACTAGTCATGAAAGTGCAAGCTTTTGAGCAGTCCCAGGGTAGACAAGGCTGGCTGATCTCCACAAGACGGGCGGCAAAGTGCTGGGCAGCTACCTTGCTCAGCCCCAGGAGGATACAAAGCTCTGGGTTATCCATAGGTTACCCAGCAAGATTAAGTGAGGTGAGAGAAAGGGTGTGGATGAGAGGGGAGAGAGACTGATGACCTGGCTCTTTCCTGTGACTTTGTCATTCCAGCTACCTAGTGACCTCAGTGGGTCTCAGTGGAGGGCAGATCCCTGGCTGCTGCCCCTTCCTCCCTACCATAGCCATGCTGAAGCTTCATTCAGTTACCTTGACCCTTGCTACCATAATTTGACTGAATAATCCAGTCCCTACCTTGTCCCATGAATTCTTTTTTTTTCTTTTCTTTTTTTTCTTTAAGCTTTTTTATTTAAACATATAATGTAACCCCACCACCCTCACCCAACCCCTCTCCCCCCCAACCCCCCTCAGTTTGTTTTATGACATTAAGAGTCTCTTTTGATTTGTCTCCCTCCCAATCCCATCTTGTTTCATTTTTTCTTTTCCTACCACCTTAATCCCCACCCCCATTGCATCTCCACTTCCTCATATCAGGGAGATCATGTGATAGTTGTCTTTCTCCAGTTGACTTATTTCGCTAAGCATAATACGCTCTAGTTCCATCCATGTCATCGCAAATGGTAAGATTTCATTTCTTTTGATGGCTGCATAGTATTCCATCGTATATATATACCACATCTTCTTTATCCATTCATCTGTTGATGGACATCTAGGTTCTTTCCATAACTTGGCTATTGTGGACATTGCTGCTATAAACATTCGGGTACACATGCCCCTTCGGATCACTACGTTTGTATCTTTAGGGTAAATACCCAGTAGTGCAATT
>RCUC01139892.1:0-30742 GCA_003697995.1 Taxidea taxus jeffersonii
CACAGCAAGTCATAACCAGAACAGAAACCTAAGTCTGAGAGGACCTCAGGCATGTTCTGTCTGCAACAGTCAAAGGTGAGATCAGGTCTTATTACTAATTATAGCCATCCCCAGCCAGATGCCTTCTTCATAAAGGTCATTTTTCTTAAGGGCGCCACTGTTCCTCCCCATAGCTGTATGTAGCCCTCCCATCCAAGTCCATTAGACTTTAAAAGGTCTGAATTTGAATCTCAATTGTGCACAGGGTTTGAGCCATTTTCTTTAAGGTTCTTTGGTCCTGCCTAGACAAATGAGAACATGAGCTTAGCACTTATTTCAGTCTTTGAACATTCCGTGGTGATTAAGAGGTATCCAGCCTTGGAGGAAGACATGTAGTGCAGAGAAAGGGAAGAACCTAACTCCCAACACCTTTGTCTTAGTTCTGACCTAGAGTTACGTGTTCTTCTTAAATAATTACATGAGCATAGTTAGAAACTTCACTCTCAATGCCATGATACCAAGAATCATTTTACTTCCAATGATAGCCCTTTAAGCAGGTCATTAGATTTGGTATCAGAAAAGCCAAAAATATAGGGGTTTGCCTATCTTGTACACTATTATAACACAAACACGGAGCATATTGCCTGGAACCTAGTACATGCAACAATAAATATGTTGGATGGAAGAATAAACGAATGAAAGAAATTTCCTCCCTCCTTACAGAGATTAGAGAATGATACCTACTCTCAGATTAGTATAAAGTGCTTAGAAATTTGCAGTGTTCAATAAAATGATATTCAACTGCCTTAAGTAATATGTTTTCAACCTGTTTAAAGCAACTGCTAAACTTTAAAACTGTGAGTTTCTTGAAGCCAGAGACTATGTCATATTCCGTATCCCCAGCATGTATCCCTAGCACCTGGCACTTTGCCTAGTACTTGTTAAGTGCTCAGTAAATATTAAATATTTAAATATTAAAAACTAAACGAATGTCAAACGGAGACTGGCAGAGATATTTCAAATTATTTAGTTCGTCTAGGCTTTACATAGTAGGAGGCAGTGACAGATAAAGATGCTAAGCAATGCATCTGATTCCCAGAGGGATCACACTGGGATGCAGGAGTCCAGAAATCCTGAGGCTTCCCAGCTGCTAAAACCCGTTGAGAACACGTGGACTCAAAAAGATTTTGTAATCTGAGCAGAACACTGGTTTGGATACCAAAAAATGCACCACTTTATCAGTTAAGAGGGCTTTTTTTATGATTATACTCCAAATATGATTTTCTTTCACAGCTAATTTGATACATGATCCATTTATTCATTTGTCCATTCATTTATTCATTCATCCCATATTAATGGGGGTCATCTAACCATTCCTATTTTTCTGCAAAGATTTGTTTAATCTGCTCAAGAGATAGGTGAATGTGCAAAAGGTCCCCATTCCCTGGAAAATTGACCTGACTAGGCAACAAAAGATGTGATATAATTTTGTAGAGGCAGATGGGAATTACAGACATAAGATCTTCACAATTCAGAATGAACTAATCCAGTGTATTTCAATGTGATCTGCATTGGGTAGAATCACTTGACAGAGATCTCAACTGTGCACAGGGTTTGAGCCATTTTCTTTAAGGTTCTTTTTCTTTTTATTAAAAATAGAGATGTCTGGGATCCACCACGCCAGACATACTAACTCAGAACATCAGGAGTGAGACTGCAGACTTTATGAGCAACCTCTGGTGATTTTGATTGCACTCAAGTTTGAGAACTGTTGACCAAAGATGTCTTGCTAATGGGACATCCATGCAATTGCTTAATATAATATAGATTTCCCCACCCCATCTCTACAAAAGTAAGATGATACTTGACTGGTTCTAAAACATCTAGGAATACCGTATATATGGCTCAGATATTTAACACAATTTAGAATAGTGTAAATATGGCCGATGCCCCAGACCAGAATTTCACTGAATAAATATGATCATTCCCTCCATAAACTAGCCCCATATAAACCCTTGCAAAAAGAAAATAAAGTAAATCTATCCTTCCCTTAAGAAACTCATAATTTAGAAGCAAACTCTTACAAAATAGTTATTACTAAAATAGAAAAGCTTTTAAACCCAGAAATGGCACATTCAAACAGTTCTCAATTGGAAAAACAATAAACAACAATCATCAGCTGTGAAAGGGAGCTCTGGACTATACTATTTTTCTACCCTGATTCCCACAGTGCTGATGTCTAACTGGGACCCTGATACCTTTTCATTGCCTTACCCCCAAACTCACTCCTTCCCAGGGGACATTTACTCACTTTCTGAATTTTCCTAATCTGGTCAGACAGTGTGTCTAACAGGCGAGTTTTCAGGAAGTCCATCACCTTGACCACCCGGCCATCAATGTAGCAACTGGAATAAAAATAAAGTAAGAATCAGGTAAAATCTCAAGCAGGAGACTATAAATACACCTCTCTAGCCAGAGGTCTCTGTCACCTGAGGAAGCATCCCAGAGTTCACCTGGGCTTTTACATCCTAAAAAGTTTTGACCCTGGGTGCTTTTCAAACAAGTAATACAGTTTTGGTTTTTTTTTTAAAGATTTTATTTATTTATTTGACAGACAGAGATCACAAGTAGGCAGAGAGGCAGGCAGAGAGAGAGGGAAGAAGCAGGCTCCCTGCCGAGCAGGGAGCCCGATATAGGCCTCGAGCCCAGGACCCTGAGATCATGACCTGAGCTGAAGGCAGAGGCTTTAACCCATTGAGCCACCCAGGCACCCCAGTAATACAGTTTTTATCTTCTTCATTTCTACCTCCATTTGTGGCATATATGGTGATTTTTATTCAATCTTTGTCACATAAAACTGCATTGTTTGCTCTGTAGGAGCTGACAGGAATCTCTAATACAAATTAAGTAATGGGGAAAATGTTACTTTTTTTCCCCCTAGGAAGAGTAATTTAACACCCATCCCATACCACCCCTACCCCAGCCTTAAACTAATATAGATATGTGAGAGGTTTAGAAAGAATATTCAAACATTTTTATGGGTTTCCACACCTTTCAATAAGGAAACAAATCCCACAAAAATCTGATTTAGTGTAGTGAGTGGGTCTCAAAGTTTTCATCTCTAGCTCACCTGGTAGTCAATCTTCTCCGACCAGCTCCAGGATAAAGAAATGGATGAATGAATGAATGAATGAATGAACAAATAAATAAATCAGATAGATTAAGTCTAGGCACACTCTCTTAAAATAAAAAGTTTTGCATTCACTGGGTATGGTGGTGTGGGTTTTGTTAGGTTGCTTAGGTGTAACACCAAGTTGTGCTGATAATGTTGTGAACCTTTGACCAAAACAGGTCCATCCAGCTTTGTGAGGCCCTCTTTGTGAATCTTTACTCTGAAAATAGCTGAGACTAGCCCGGGTTTAGGTGACCTTTATTATCTCAAACTTCCCCACTCCCATCTTTATGAAATTCTGAATTAAATCAACTGAATTAAAATAAATGCCTATGACTCCTGAGTGCCTTTTCTAGTCCACTCAGGTCTCCCCAGCTGATGGTTAATGATAGATTATTTCATTTTTAATAAGATATCAATCTATCAGTATGTATATAGAGCTATGTGAAAATTCATTTTAATTTTAAATCCCCATACCAATACATGATGTAATAGAATGGTTAAAAAAACTTTTTAAAAATTTCATTTATTTATTTATTTAGTTGAGAGAGAGAGAAAGAGAGAAAGCAGTAGCATGAGGGGCAGAAGGAGAGGGAGAGAATCTCAAGGAGACTCCGAGCTAAGTGTGGGACCCCATATAGGGCTTGATCTCAGAACCCTGAGATCATGACCTGAACAGAAATCGAGTCAGATACCCAACTGACCGGGCCACCCAGGAGTCCCTAAAAAAGTTTTTTTAATTGTTTTAGCTGTAGTGAGTGTGGGACATAAGTTCCACCCACACAGCCTTCCCCTTAGCCTCCTTCACCACCTCAGACATTTCCACAGAATCCGATGTTTAAATTATTGGTATGCTGGAAACAACATAGATCTTGGACCCAGAGATATCTAAGTTCAAATTCCAGAACAGTTATTTACTATCTATACAACTTTAGACAAGATACTTGGCCTCTATGGGCCTCAGTTTTCTTATTTTTTTAATTTTTTTTATTTTTAAAGAGAGAGAGAGTGCAGGTGAGCAGGATGGGGATGGGCAGAGAGAGAATCTCAAACAGGCTCCATGGCCAGCATGGAGCCAGCTTAGGGTTTGATCACACAACTCTGAGATCATAACTTGAGATGAAATTAAGAGTTGGCCACTTAACCAACTGAGCCAGGGTGCCTCTCTTCTTCTTTTTTTTTTTTTAAATTTATTTATTTGAGAGAGAGAGTCAGAGATGGGGGTGGGAGGGCAGCGACAGAGGGAGAGGAAGAGAGAGAATCTCCAGCAGACTCTGCTGAGCATGGAGCCGGACACAGGGCTCTATCTCACAATCCTGAGATCATGACCTGAGCAGAAATCAAGAGTTGGACGCTCAACCGACTGTGCTACCCATGCACCCCTGTTTTCTTATTCTTAAAAGAGGTAACAGATCTACTTCTCAGGATTACTTGACAATAAAGCAGATAAACATAAAGTGTTGGGCACATAGTAGGCATTCAACAACTTTGTTCTCTTCTAATTTCATTTTCAGCTCATAAAGATGGGGTCATAAACAATAGGGTATTGATTGATTAAATTATGTTAGTATAGAATCCTAAAAGTATAATTCCACTTTCAAAGGGTACATGATTTTGAAAATTTTGGTGGTTACTTATATATATTAGGGAATAAAACAAAATAATGACATGATCTTTTACTTCATTCCTGATACAGATATTAGACTCAGATCCAATAAACAGTATGTGCAACACACAGGGCTGAGCATGTCCATGTCCATTACTTACCTCCCCAACTTCTTTCTATTAGTACTTCACTATTAGCATTTCTGACTTTTTTTTAAAACTGTGATTAAATAGCTTGCTACATGGAAGGTAGGTATATCTAAACATGGTAATGTTAAAATTAATAATTCATGCAATGCTAATCTAATATACATCAAAGAACAAGCATACTTGTTACTATGTTCATGATTACTAGGCACATGATACAAATACACCCTAATTAGTGTTCTTTTATGTTTTAATCAAATATATTATAGTTCCCTCTTTTCTTTTTGTTAGCTCTAGTAGCTATTTTAAACATCAGAATTTATTAATTTTCCTGGCAACACATATAGTTTAATTCTTACTGAGATAAAATATCAGATGTACTTTTTCAATATGTAGGATTCCCTCTGAATACCCCCTATCCTACACTGCTTACTTGAGGGAACTTTTGTTCCTCCACTCCCTTTTGTCTCTTTTCTCAAGTACTCGCGACCTTGAAGTTAGAAAAGCCTGGTACAGTTTCAGTTTTGTCACCTACCACCTATAAGATATTAGGGTTCCCTTTTTTTGAAGTTGGTTAAAAGAAGAACCTCAAACCCACAGTATTCAGGGTATTGTGTACTAGTCAAATCAGGAAAAATTCTGGGGATAGATCCTGGCACGTAAAAGGCATTTAATAAGCAAATTTACCATCCAAATTACTTAAAGTGCCCAAGGTGACAGCAACCTAGACTGAAAAGCCATTGGATGAGGTGAGCAGAGGAACATCTGTCTGAAGGAAAGCATGTTCATTCACTGTAGATTTGGAATGAGGGAAGTATGGGGCAACAAGAATAGACTGGATTCCCAGTAGGTGGGAGGCAGAGGGAGAAATGGAGAGAGCTGTGTTTCTATTGTGAAACTCTGGAATTTGAAAAGACCTCAATGGCCATGTGATCTAAAGCATGTAAGCTTACTACAGTATGACTAAAAAGTGATTATCTAGGACAGAGAACCCATTCTCATATAGAATTTGTACTGTTCCATGTACTACAGCTTGAATCCATGGAAGCCTCTTTTAACGAGTCTAAAATTTACTCCCTCTTACTGTCCACTCAGTGGCCATTTTCTTGGACCAAGAAATAGTCCAATTCCTCCTTCACGTGACACGTGGGGAGGAATTCCAATAAAAACTTTGACTTAAGTTTTTTAGAGCCTATTTTTGGCCCTACTTTTAACCTAACAGGCTGCATTCAATCATTCTCTGTTGGTCTCAGGCTATTTCTGTGGACTATGAATTAGTATGGAGAGGGGAGAGCTCCAGAGCTCTAGGCAGGAAACCAGTGTGACAAGGTTATCTTACCTCAACAGTACCTCAATAGTACAGGCAAAAAGGGATCTGGGTCATGAAAAGAAGTAAAAGTGAGAGCCTGTGAAGGAAGAACTAATAAAATAAGACATTTGACAGAATGGGAGAAGATATTTGCAAACGACATATCAGATAAAGGCCCAGTATCCAAAATCTATAAAGAGCTTAGCAAACTCAACACCGAAAGAACAAACAATCCAATAAAGAAATGGTCAGAGGACATGAACAGATATTTCTGCAAAGAAGACATCCAGATGGCCAACAGACCCATGAAAAAGTGCTCCACATCATTCAGCATCAGGGAAATACAAATCAAAACCATAATGAGATACCACCTCACACCAGTCAGAATGGCTACAATTAACAAGTCAGGATATGACAGACGCTGGCGAGGATGTGGAGAAAGGGGAACCCTCCTACTGTTGGTGGGAATGCAAATTGGTGCAACCACTCTGGAAAACAGCATGGAGGTTCCTCAAAAAGTTGAAAATAGAGCTACCTTATGACCCAGCAATTGCACTACTGGGTATTTACCCTAAAGATACAAACGTAGTGATCCGAAGGGGCACATGCACCTGAACGCTTATAGCAGCAATGTCCACAATAGCCAAACTATGGAAAGAACCTAGATGCCCATCGAAAGATGAATGGATAAAGAAGAGTGGTATATGTATACAATGGAATACTATGCAGCCATCATAAGAAATGAAATCTTGCCATTTGCGACAACATGGATGGAACTAGAGGGTATTATGCTTAGCAGATAAGTCAATCGGAGAAAGACAACTATCATATGATCTCCCTGATATGAGGAAGTGGAGATGCGACGGGGTGGGGGAGGTTAGGGGGATAGGAAAAGAATAAATGAAACAAGATGGGATTGGGAGGGAGACAAACCAAAAGAGACTCAATGTCATAAAACAAATTGAGTGGGGCCGGGGGGAGGGGTGTAGGGAGAGTATGGTGGAGTTATGGACATTGGGGAGAGTATGTTGGTGAGGGTTGTGAAGTGTGTAAACCTGGCGATTCACAGACCTGTACCCCTGGGGCTAATAATACATTATATGTTTATTAAAAAATTTAAAAAAAATAAGACTTCTATAGAGTGTAAGAGAAAGAGGAAGGGAATCTCTGATGATCAGGAGCTTGTGAGAAAGGATATCTTGGAGAACATTGATACCTAGAACATGAAGGCTACTCAGACTAGGTTTTAGATTTGTCAAAGGAGATGAATGATTCTATTTGAGATATCAAGGGCACAGAGAACACCAAGGAGAAAGTATACAACAAGTAGCTGGAGATATGAGAGGGAGGTACAGATAAAAGTTGAGACAGGAAAAGAGATGGGTCTTCAGCTTATTTGTAATGAATGATGCCATGACTATAGACAAACTCTCCAAGAAGATAGGAGAACTTAACAGAGATGTCAAAGACCTTCTAAAATGCTTGTCAAATATGGCCCTGGACATTGCCTCTGCATTTGACTCAGCTAAGAGTCCTTTCTTTCCTACTCTTTTTAATAACCTCAGTCTGAGCCAAGTTTACATATGGACATCAAAGGAATCCCCATATCATACTGAGAAGCTTCAGCAATTTCATCTGCAACCTTAAATCCACATATATATCATATAGTGGAAATGTGAACCTTCGTCCCCCAGAATTTAGTATCACTTTTAAGAGAGGGGCCAATTTAACCACAGATGTGAATCTGATAATACCTAAGCCTTTTTCTTGGGTCTTGGGTACCCTTGGATAATTAATTTACTACACTTACCCTTCATAAGGGTACCCTTGGTAATTAGTTTACTACACTTACCCTTCATAAATGTGACATTTCAAAGAAAACATTCAGAGCTGATAATCTGTCATTATTTGAAAAACTCCTGCCTGTTACAGAGATTTAGTTCTCTGACAGTGACTGCCCATTATATCATTTAGATTTGGACACAAAGGAGGTGGGGTAGTCTGCCATAACCATTTGGAAAGAATAAATCATTAAAAATGATGAAAATACTGATTTTTAACTAAGATTGGGTAAAGGGAAACAGGACTGGAATCCAGCTGACTGTCCAGTGATCTTGGGGCAACTCTCTTTTGTCTTTTTCGTTGGGAAGATAAAGATGATTTTTAGACATTAATCAATCTCTCTGGAGAGTTAATTACTTTAGTAATGGCTACAAAGTGTTGGAAGACCAAATAAATGAGAGAAGAGGGTAAGGATTGAGAGGGAAAAAAAAAAAAAAAGAAGAGAGAGAGAAGACAAATTCATCAATTGGAGGTGCTTTGGCATCTTCCACATAAACCTTGACAGAACACTTAAGACTGCCACTTTTAGGTAAATCAAAATCTTCCTCCAAATTCTCTTGAAATTTTAGCATCTCTGAGGATCAGACCATAAGTGGCTAAGTTGTTCAACTAAAAGCTAAAGCCAAGAGAGACTGTGTAGAAATAACATTTCTGGGAACTATTACAAATGCAATGAGGTTGAAACCTTTGTGTGTGGACAAATAGCCTGTCTGGCTCAATACCAGCAACCATTATTCCTGCCTCAGCTGGCCTCCAGATTGGCAGGTCATATCAAGCACACATCTGGGGAGGTGGCAAACATGGCAGAGTATACAAAGTAACTAAAACGTTTTACCAATTCCTTCACCAACTCTCTTGCCCTCCTTAATGTTTATTGCTAGTGTAATACCTTTTATCTTATTTAAAATCGTGCCCTTTGTTTATTATAAAAGAAATAAGTGCTCATTATAGACAAATTAGAAAATGCACGTAAACAAAATTAAAATATGAAAATGAAAAATCACCGATAAACTCAATACCTAGAGGAACCCACTGTTAACATTTTGCTGTGTATCTGCTCAGAGATTTTCGTAGTAAATGCACATAAAATTTGCCATAATCAGTTATTTAAAAAAAAACTTACTCCAGTTCCTATTCCACTATAAACTTAAAACTGTATCAGCTAAGATTCCCAAGCCCATCCCACAAGGATACTGGCAAGAGACATTAGAGACTCCAGGTCAAATCATCTTACTCTTATTTTAATTCCATTTTGACCATCTGGGATTCTCTGCCAGGGGCACGTCTCATCTCCTTTCTGTCTCTGCCTGCCAGTTTTTAACCCTGATCCTCCTACTCCCCCTTCTCCAGGGCCTGAAATTCAGTCTTCAGGATTGTACTACAATTAGCTACTTAGGCCGATTAGCCTCTTAAAACATTTAATGAGGAGAATTTGTTGGCTCCAGCGACAGCTGGTTTTGTTTACCTGGCTCTTTACTTTAAAAGGAAAAACCTTTGCCCCTTATTATCTGACCCCTTCTTTTATTTCAGGTAATTGGGTTAGTGCTGGCTTCCCAATGCTCAGGAATTTCCGGACCTACTTTGCTGCCTGCTGCTTTCAGGGAGGAAGGGCAGTTTGCTCAGAATTCTAACACCCAGCCTACTGGCTGGGCAGGTAATTCCATAAAACTGGGGCCTTCCCCACTGAAGGGGGAGAAACTTGGATAACCATTAGAACAACCCTGTTGACCTATAAAACCTACTCTGACACCTTGAAGCTCAAATCTCTGGAGAGGCAGACCTGAGTCTTTCTAAAGCTTTGTACCTTGCATTTGCCCCTCCTCCAAAGGCCCTCACTGTGGCTCCCGCTGAGCACATTGTTCTTCACACTTGCCTTTAGGTTTTCTTTCTGAGGCTGTCTTTTTCTTGATCTTCTCTGCAATGGGTCAACCTTCTTATCTCCTGTTCTGAACAACTTTGGGCAGGTAAAGCTTAGATGAAATGAACACTGTTACAAATTTTTTAAAAAGATCCTACAGAATATAGATGTTTCTTTAGCTTTCTTAAACCAGTTCCTATAAATCTATACAGGAGTCACCCCAGCTAACTAAAGGGCTCAGGAATTATAAAGTTTTGTACTCTGGAAAAATGTTATCATTGAAAAATAGTACAAGGTCAAAGTTGCAGGCAATCCCACAGACATATAATGGGTACTCAAAAAATATATTTAATAAATGTCTGTATGCCTGAATACACTAGCCCACAATGAGCCAAAGGGTGGCCCTGGGGTGCAACTGCTGTCCTAAGGGCCCCATTTATTTGACCTTTTCTCAGGAGAGAAAAGAACCTTGCACATGTTGGGTTCTGAGCTTGCATTCTCACCCATGAACCCAGTATATGTGGAGACACAATGTTTTGGCAGAGGCTCAAACAGCTGGCCCTTGATCCTAGCAGCTTTGAGGTGAGCTCTATGGGAAGCAGGGAAGGAGAGGTGAGCTCTATGGAAAGCAGGGAAGGAGAGGTGTAGGGTTCCAGCTCCAGTCTCCAGAGGAGGCTCTGAGGAGAGTCCCTCTGGGACTTTTCAGAATAGTAGCAGGTCATGGCATCAAAAGTATGGTCAGGAACAGATCCATGTGTTTGAGTTCTTAAACTTAAACAATTTGTGGGGCCATCTCTGAGAAAAAGAAATCAAAAGTACAGAATTAGGTGCAAAAGCAAATATTCATTTGTGAATTTATTGTGACCAAATAAATCACAACAAACCCCCAGAAACTAAGAAAATCACTTTTTTTTTTTTCTGAGAGCTCTTTCAGGATTTATCAGAAATGCTTACATAGCAATGCTTCCTGATAGCAACCTTCCCTACCCCTTTCCACCTAGAACATCCTAAAACTCTCACCATCTCCCACCACTCACAGGAGCCAAGGCAAGTGAGGGACTCAAAGCTTCAGTCATAGTTTCATGGCCAATTAACTGTGGGGCCTCGGTAGTAAGAATGGCAGGGTCTAAGTTATCTATGTGCCGTACTTTTTTAACTCAATGTTTGTAAATTGGGAGTTTCCTACACAGTTACCTCATCCTTTTCCTGGCCTCTTTTCATATAATTGTCATTGTTTGTAGCAGAATAGTACAACCAACTTAACTATAATTAAATTAGTACATTATTAACTAGGAGACCAGAGAAAGAAGAAAGAAGGAAGGACCTTATGTGTATTAAGTTCCTTATTTGCTGGAAATTTTATATACAGTTATCTCATTTAACTTTCAAGAACATTCCCTGTTTTACAGGTTACAAACTGTGGCTCACAGAGATAGGGTAGGAAATCAGAGATCTTACATTCACTAAGTAATAGATATCAAACACTCTTCCCTCTCTGCTCTACCAGTTTCTTCATCTGTTCTGTAATCCAGTACAATCACTTTCCAGCCATCTTTAGTCTTGCCTCCCTCAACCATCGTGACCAATTAAATAATACTCAGCTAAACTCAAATTTCTCTAGAAAACAAAACATTACAACAAAATAAAAACAAAACAAAGAACAATAACAAAAGCAAAATCTTGGGTGATAAGTAAAGGAATGGAGATGGTATAGCTTTACTTTCCAAAATGTTTTTCAGAGTCTTACTGTTAGATGAAGAAAAGTGGCTCCATGGTCAAATAGGTTTAAGAGGTGTTGGGTTAAAACCAAGTTCTAATTCCTGCCATCATGGAATTGCTGGTATAAGAATTAACCTTCTGTCACAGACAACTCAAAATCCAAGACAAAATATATAAAACAACTGTTTGAAGGAATTAGATGCAATCAACTCAGGCTGTGAATCTTTGAGAGAAGGGGGGCACATGAGGTGAGCTCCACACTCACCTGGGTTTGCATCCCTGGGTAGGGTAGAAATAGTTTACTGACCACCAAAATTTTGTTTTCTCATTCTACAGTGCAGAGCTATTTGTCAAGAAGCAGCTGCCCAGCCAGAACCTATTATTTCTCTGCCACTGTCAGAGGAGAGGGGCCTAAAAGACTAATAGGGCCAAAGCAATGTGAGCAGAAGTAATACATCACTTCAGGGGTGAAGTTGATGGAGATGTGTATCACTTGTGGGCAGAAATTAAGAAGCCATGTCTTGCATATAGTCTCTTTTCCTATTGCCAGATGAATGGAAAGTCTCCAAGGAAAAGTCACAAGGTGGAAATAGCCTGGGTCCTGAAATGACCACATATTAGGCCACCTATCAGGTATATCAGCATTGAACATGACAATAATGAGAAACAAACTTCTAATGTTTAGACCACCGAGATCTGGGGGGTGGGTTTTTTATTAAAGCAGTTAGAGTTATATTTACTAATGCAAAGGTATTAGTTACAACAAAATCAATCTTTTTCATCAGCAGTTCATAATAAAGAGGGGTCCTTTGAAAGAAAATGATCCCTCGTATGAAAATAAAAGAATAACCTGAAGAATCCTGGCTAATTTTAGTCTGAATTGACTGGGTGACTGTCAACAAGGGGTCGAATTCTAACTATGCAGAGTACAGTTATTCTTCTGTATCCAGGCGAACTGAGCCTAGGGTGAAAACAATGACCAGGGCAATTACTAATGACTGAGGAGGACATGGAATCTAGGACTTTGGAAGGGAGGTCAATTACTAAAGGTCACATATCAGTAGGTGGCAGCCTTTTAACTTTACATTCAGTATTTTCCCTTAGGCTTCTGGGAGGAAAATCTGAGTTTTCATTCTGAGGGACAACTAGCTTGATGCTTGATGTAGATGTATTTAGGTATTCATACTGTGAACAAAATCACATGTCCTCACTTTGTATACATTGCAAATGCAGGGAAGCCAGAGGTTCGGCTCTACTTTGCATGAAGTTGCTTATTTCCAGACATCCAGCGTTCATTAATGAGTGCGTGTGAACACACACACACACACACACACACACCAAACTGCTTCTCTAGCGATACCTGCCAACCTCTTATATATTTTAGTTCCTGTGTCTTTTATTCTCAGCAAATTCAGTGTCATAGAGCTATCCTCCTTGAAATTATTCACTGTGTAGAATATTATACCTGGAGAAAATCTTACATCAATACAATTTTTTTCATGACCACTGCCATTTCCATATTTAAAATGAAAGGCTGGCTCTCACCATATGAAGTCTTTAAAGAGACTATTTACCATAAATATATGTCATTGTACACACATGCATATGTGTATATATGCATTAAGAGAGACAAAGAGGTCAAGAGGGAGAGAGATACCCATCTATTAGTTAGATTTCAGGAATGTGGCAAAATAAAATTAGTTTTTGTTTTGCATGGAATGTGAATTGAGTCCCCAAGGAAACCATTTCCAGTAAGATATTTTAAATTTAAATATTTGTATTATTGTATATTTTGAGTATATGTAATATTTAAAAATAAAATTATAATTTTCCTTTAAAATTTATTTTCAGTTACTATATTCTTTTGATTCATAATTTATTTTTAATTGCTATATTCTTTTGATTCATAATTCTTAAATATAACAATTCTGTAATAAATTTTGTAACAAATCTGTAAACAATTTTGATTCATAATTTTTAAATATAACAATTCTATAATAAAAATGCATAGTCACTTTAAAACTTTAACAAGATAACAAAAAGTAAAAATAAGTTTAATAATCACATCAAATCCCGATACATCTCTTTTATCAACATTCAGAGAAAATCATTGCAGACAGGTCTGTATGTGTGTATATATGTATAACATATGTGTGTATATGTGTATAACAAAAATACTGATATTAATAATTTTAGAGCAATGTTATCATGTTATTTATTCTGTTTTGTTAATAAAATAGGTAGGGGCACCTGGGTGGCTCAGTGGGTTAAAGCCGCTGCCTTCAGCTCAGGTCAGGGTCCTGGGATCGAGCCCCACATCAGGCTCTCTGCTCTGCGGACAGCCTGCTTCCTCCTCTCTCTCTCTCTCTGTCTACTTGTGATCTCTGTCTGTCAAGTAAATAAATAAAATCTTTAAAAAAATTAAAAAATAGGCAAAATTTAATGGTATTTGAATGTAATAGAAGTTAAAGTAAATGTAAGAAGTTAAAGTAAAATAAGCAATTATGAATATTACATACTAGTCCCTTAAAATGTTTTTATGAAATACTTAAAAGGAGAAGGGTATTATTCCTATGGCTCTACAACTTTGACAACCACATCAGCTAGTGTTGCAATTTTTGCTTCAACCATCAAACATAATTTAGGAAACTCAAGAAGAGAGGTAAACTCTATTGCAGGTATTCCTCTTTTACCTTTCTGTTTTTCTTTCTTTCTACTCGATGTTCCAAGTTTTCATATTTTATTAGTTCTTTTCTTTTTAGAAAACTCACTTTAGCCATTCTTTTAGGTAGGTCTTCTGTCAACAAAGTTTCTTGTTTTTCCTTCATCTCAAAATGTCTTGATTTCCTTTTTACTACTGAAGGAACTTTTTCCTGGATATAGAATGCTGGGTAAACAAATAGTCCTGCAGATCTCTGAGACTCTGTTCATTATTTTATTTTTTCCAGTCTATTTTCCCTCTATTGTTCACACTGGGTAATTTTTATTATTCTATCTTCAAGTTCACTGACTTTTAAAAATCTCTCTCCTTCATTCTGTTGTTGAACACACCCACTGAGCTTTAATTTCATTTTTTGTATTTTCATTTCCATTTGGTTATTCTTCATCTTTTATTTCTTTGTTAGGGTTTCCTACTTCTTTGCTGAGTCTATTTTTTTCATTTCTTTCAAGAAATTTGTAATTGCTCATTGAAAATTTTTATGATGGCTGATTTAAAATCCTCAGATAATTTGAACATCTCTGTTATCTATTACTTATCTTTTCTCATTCAAGTTGATATTTTCTGGTTCTTGATGGACAAGTGATTTTTTTCCCTGACATCTGGGTATTTGTGGTCTTGTGTTATAAGACTCTGGATCTTATTTAAGTCTTGTTTTGGTTGGACTCCTCAGATTCCTCTCTGGCGGGATAAGGAGGGAACACTGCCTCATCACTGCCACATATGGGTGGAGGTCCGTGTTCCCCACTTGACCTCCATGGACACTCAGGGAATACGGGAACTCATTATTGGTAGTTGGGTGTAGGAGTTCCCACTCCCCACTAGGCATGCACTATTATCTACCCTAACGTCAAGGGGTAGGAGTGCTTCCTTACTGCTCCTCATATGGCCTCCACTGACATGAGTAGGAGAGTAGTATCACTACTGCTGAGTGGTGGTGAAAGTCCTGGCTCTTCCCCCAGAAGGAAGAGATGTGTCCTTCCTGAGGACTGGAGGTGGAAGTCCAGGCCCCTCATTTTGTTTCCACGAACACTGAGTGGGATGGTAAAGAGTCTTCATTATAAACTAGCATAAGTGCAGGTCCCAGCACTCCTCATTAGGCCTTTACTGATTGTACCCCAGTAGGGGCATTGAGATGCTTTATTATAGCCTGGGCAGGGTGAAAATCTCTTATCCCTGTTTGACCTTTGCTGGCAGGGGTTGGAGTAGGGGTGAGACACAGCTTTTTCTGTGGTGTTTGACTAGAGTACAGTGGTTGTTGTCTAAGATTTTTCTGTTCTGCTAGACTCTTCCTTTCCTGGCCTCTTGAATAGGGAGAGCTGGCCTTGGAGCATTTTTTGTTTGTATTTGTTGGTACTTCTGGGTTGCCAACTTCTCTAGAACCAAGTCTGGGATCTATGCAGAACATACAAACACACACACAGACACACACACACACACACACAGACACACACACACACACACACACACACACACACACACACACCACAAACCAGGGAGTTCACCACTTTGTTGTTCCCTGATTCCCAGTCTCTTATTCTCTCCACCTTTCAGAATTTTTTCATATTTGTTTTATAAATAATAGCTAGAGCTTTTAGTTCTATCTAAATAGAGGAATAGGTAAAAGTATGTATACTACATCTATCTGGAAGTAAAATTTCTACATCTTTTTTAACTGTAATCCCAGAAATTTTAATTTTAATCTTAATCCTGAAATACAAAAATAGGTAAATTTATTTTATATATTTGCAACTAATCTCTTTTACCACCATTTCTCCATTATGATTCCATTTTTGTTTGTCTGCTTCATCTTCAAGTTAATTTTTCAATAAATTCTTGTGTATAACTAATTTTTTCCTAAGTTTCTGTATGCTTGAAAACTTCATTCTGCTGCCTTTACATATGAAAGATAAGTTGGGTGTATATAGTTGGTTAATATGAGTTTTTCATAATAAATGAGATACCTCAAATATCAAATTGTCAGTTTTAGGTATCTCTGACTACATTAAAAGTTATAACCGGAAGATAGATAGTTCTGATTATTTAGGAGAAATGCTTAGACATTATTTTCCCAAACACAATAAAACACCTTCTTCCATTTTAGCTGAATGTCCTTTAAATCAAATAGGGAAATGATAAGGATGCTGATGACAATGTAAAACTAACAGTTATGCTTAGTATGTGTCCCGCATTATATACATTTATAACACTCACAAAATATTATGAGATTATTTGTTCAATAAACACTTACAGAGCTTATACTATATGTTAGCTATATTCTAGATTCTTGTTAGAATCTGTTAGTGCTCATGTTTTACATATGGAGAGACTGAATCTCAGAAAAGTTGAATACCTTGCTAATAAATGGCACAGGCCAATATTTGAAGTCAGATCTGTATCATGTTTAATCACAACACATACTTGATTTCTACCTGAGTAAATATGATAAATCACATCAGAACTATGAAATAAAATATTTAGAACATATAATTATGTGATTTGTAACTGATAGATGATTTGATTAGATTTATTGAGCAAATAGGAATTTTTAAAGTCATAATTTCAAGGTAAAATGTCACATACCTTTCTACAAATAGATGATTCCTTACCATTAAAAAATTTTCAAAAAAATTGAAATTTTTATCATATTTTAAAATGTCCTATTTTGTCCTCTCATATCTCCTACAAATTCACTTTGTTTATTAAACCAAAAAAGGAATCAGGGAATCAGGGAAAACATTAGCATGTTGTCTTCTCTGTGATTAAAGGAGCTTTTGTTCAAACAGGAAGAAAAAGCAAGCTAACTACAAAGATTTTTAGGTAGAAGAACAGCCCCCTTTGAAATAATTCTGTTTTAAAGTGTTAATCAATCAAAAGCTAATTAAGACAGAAATAAAAAGCAAATACATTGTTTCTTTTCTCCTGGAGAGACATAATGATAGTTTGATTTCTAAATTAAGAATAGTAAAATGTCTTTTAATATATTATGGTTATATGCTTTGGGCAATTACAGCAGAAGGAAGTATATCAATAAGAGAAGAACAGGAAAATAGGGGGAAAGAGGTTATTTCCCTTTCAGGGATCTTTTGGCTTCCCCAAAACTCAAATCACCCTCCTGGCGTCTGTGCTTTACCTCTACACAGCCCACCAAGACTCACCACTCAACAACTAGCCACACAAACACCCTTCCAGACATCTGTCTTTGAATTGGTATATTTTATTTCATACTTGAAATGATCATTGCTCTAGTTGGGATTAATATTTACTATGTATGTATTTTCTATTCCTTGCATTTGTTCTTTTGTTTTTGTTTTATTGGTCCCCTCTTTTTCTGGCTTTAATTTAACATTGTATATCATTACATTTTATCTCCTCTCTTAGCATGCAATGAACGTCTTTCTAAAAAATTTTAAGTAGTTGCTCTAGAGTTTCCAATATATATTTCCAATATATATTTTAAACTAATCTAAACATATCTTCAAATAAGAATATATCACTTTACATGTAGTATAAATGCCATATAACATTATACTCAATTTTTCTTTCTTGTCTCATGTGATACTGCTGTCATTCATTTCACTTATCCATATGCTTTAATTACCTAATACACTGTTGCTATTATTACTTTAAACAGATATCTTAAATCAATTAAAAATAAGAAAAATAAAAGATTTTATTTACCTCCATTTATTCCTTCCTTGACAGTTTTCCATTACGTGAATTCCTGAGTTATATTATGTTTCTTCTCCCTAAAATACTTCTTTCAATGTTTCTTGTAGGGCAAATCTGCTGGTGATGAATTCCTTCAGTTTTTGTTTTTCTTTTATTTCCCCTTCATATTTCAAGGATAATTTTGCTGGATATAGAACTCCATGTTGGTGAGTTTTTCTTTCAACTAATATTACTCAGTTCTCTTCAGGCTTGTATGGTTTCTTGCTGAGACTTCCTATCTTTGTTCATATTGCTTCATATAACTGTACTTCATATCCTTGTCCTGTATAGATAAAATGTAGTTTTCACCTGGCTTCTTTCAAGGTTTTCTATTTTTTTCTTTGGGCTTTCTGCAGTTTGAATATGATATTCTTAGATGTAGCTTTCATCATACTTGATATTCTCTGAGCTTCCTGGATCTGTGGTTTTGTATTTGTAATTAATTTTGGCAAATTTTCAGCCATTATTACTTCAATATTTGAATTACTTCAGCCATTATTATTTCATTATTCTTCTGTTACATCTTTCCTCTTCTTCAGGTATTACAAGAATATGTATGTTACACAGTTTCAAAGTGTTCTCCCCCCCCCCCCAATTCTTCATTTAGTTTGGGAAATTTCTGTTGACTTATTCTTAAACTCACTGATTCTTTAGACACGTCCAGTCTACTTATGAACACATCAAAGTCATTCATTTCTGTTACAATGTTTTTGATTTCCAGTATTTCCTTTTGATTCTTTTGTAGAGTTTCCATCTCTCTGCTGACATTACCCATCTATTTTGCATGTTGTATACTTTTTCCATTGGAGCCTTAACATATTAATCATAGTTATTTTAAAATCCTGTCTAATAATTCCAACACATATCTGAGTCTAGTTCTGATGCTTGCTTTGTTTGTTCAGGTTATGTTTTTTTTCTTGTCCTTTAGTAAACTTTGTAATTTTTTGTTAAAATTCAACAGGCTGAAATGGTCATGGGATCAGAGATAAAGAGACCCTTAGTGTGAGGATTTGTGTTAGAAGTTGGACTGATTCATGTTTGATGTATTTGGAGATACCAGAGGCTTCAAATTCCTTTTAATGTTCTTGTTTATGCATCCTTTCTTGACTTCAGGCTTCCCTAATAACTCCCCCCTCAGAGAGACTCTGTGTCTTGCAGCTCTTTCAGCTATAACTCACTGTTTTTATACTCCAACCCTGTTGATGAGGTGGCTGGGTACAGAGGAAAGGAGTATTCCCTAACTCTATGAGTATATCTTAACCTTTTAGTGGGTCTATATCTCTGGACAATAAACTTCATAATTTTTTCCCAGTGGTATAGCTTCTTCACCCATAGTGAGGCAGAAAGGCTAAAGGAGATTAGAACAAAAAAGTCCCTTCCCCAGATGGGACAAGACTCTGGTTACACCCTTCTCGTTGAGAGCTGGCTTTTGTTACAGAGAGAGCCCTCTGGTCATATTTGACAATGATTACTCTTACCCTCTCCCTACCAGAAATACTAGAAAATTCTAGATTCCACAAAAGTATGTGGGGGTGTTGGTGGGAGGGATGAAGGGTTGATACTGCAGCCTCCACTCTCAGGCCAGTCCAAAGAAGTCTCTAGCAGTTCATCAAAATTAACCTAAAGTGTTCTATAGGTTTATGGCTTTAGTATTTTTTGTTCCAGATAAGCATATTTTGGTGACTCCCTGGATTCACCTGGATTTCCAGATTTCAGGATAGTGTGGTTTGCCCTATAATCTTAATTCTCTGATGGGCCCAAGAAAGTCATTCACTTTTGAACTGTTCAGCTCTTTCTTGCTGAATGAATGAAAGTTAAAACTTCTAAGTTCTTTCTATGCTGGGGCTAAAAACAGAAGTCTACTAAAAACATTCTTATTTTATAGGCCAACACTGATTTTTTAGCATCAGGGATGATGTTGAGAAATAGACCTCACTGTACTTTGTACTGTTAATTAGTGTATTAATGTGATCAATTAGTAATGTCTGCCATGGTAATGAGAGTAAGGAATGAAGCCATGTATGCCTCATATTTGCCATTTTTGACCAAAATGATTTCTAAGGCCCTTTCTAGATTTAAGGATCAAGGCAAAGAGTGGAATAACAATGGTGTCCCCTCAATATATACAAGAATCCTATTTGCTAATATTAATTAATGATGTTGCATTTGTGTATGATGTTGTACATCAGAGGTGTACAGGGATTATATCCAATATATGAGTAAACCGAAATAAAATAACTTGCCCAAAGGTCCCATGTAAGCTTCCTAATTGAATTTGATTTTCCACACCCTCATTTATGTATGAGATTGAGAAATTACTGTTGTTTTGCACTGCCTCAGGCCCTATGCTATGCCTTTTCCTTAATGTGGATTTTGCATCCATGCCTTTGAAAGAATAGATAGACAAAAAGTGTCTATATTGTGTGTGTGTATAAAACAGCATCCATGTCATCACATGTTTGACTTACTATGAGGACCTATCAGAAAAATTTATCTTAAGGCTTAGTAATAGGAAAAGCATGTTTCTCATGAAAAATTAGTTTAGTTTTTGATTTAAAGCCACTAGATTTTATATTCTACTTTGCTTTGGCTACCTATGTGGAAGCATAGAATCATATTTGTAGTCCATCACTAACAAGAGAATAAAACCAGCTGATACACATTTTAGAGTGCTAATCTTTCCTGCTGACTTATTATTCTTCTAATCCTATTTTCCATTTACTATTACTTCCTCATTTATTTATTTTCATCATTTTGCTATTGGACAGAAAAGTGACCAAAAGAAAAGGAGTGAAAAAAGAAGAGACAGGCAATAAATCACAAACTATGTATTTAGTCCTCTATATACACAAAGCAAAGACCCTTCGTCTTATTTCCTACTTTATTTCTTTTCTGCAAAATCCATCTTTTATTTTATCAAATATTTGGAAAAGCTTTAGGAAGTCCTATTCTCCTACCAAGTTTAAAAACACTCTTTTCTTTGTCAGGTCAAATGTTTTATTTGATATAATATAGTTTGAGGTTGAATCATGAATCCATTAATCTTTAGTTTGTTGTAAATGGATTTCCCCTTCTTAGAATTGTTTTTTTGACATTTTTATGTTTTCCTGGGGCCAGAATTGGCTGTCATAAGTGGCCCCAAGAGTTGGTAAGGATTATATTAATATAATTAGATATTTCCAGAATATTTTTTCCCCAAGATCACAGAATAATTCACAGGAAATTTAAAGGATCTGTTTTTTTTTTTTTTTTGCATTTGTTTAGGTGTGCAAAGACCTTTTTTAAAAAATCTTTATTTTTTTTTTTAAATTTCTTTTCAGTGTTCCAGAATTCATTGTTTATGCACCACACCCAGTGCTCCATGCAATATGTGCCCTCCTTAATACCCATCACTGGGCTAACCCATCCCCCACCCCCCTCCCTTCTGAAACCCTCAGTTTGTTTCCTGGAGTCCATAATCTCTCATGGTTCATCTCCCCCCTGACTCCTCCCCCCTTCATTTTTCCCTTCCTTCTCCTAATGTCCTTCTTGCTATTCCTTATATATACATATATATATGTATATATACATATAAATAAAACCATATGATAACTGACTTTCTCTGCTTGACTTATTTGAGCCAACATTTTAATCATCAACCCAGGTAATATGATTTGTGAGTAGATCTAAACTTCATGAATCATTGGATCGCTATAAATTATTAGATACTTTACTTATATAAAACATACAAACAGGGATGCATGGGTCCTCAATTGGTTAAGCAGCCAACTCTTGATTTTGGCTCAGGTCATGATCTTGGGGTTCTGAGATCCAGCCCAGCATGGGGTTCTGCATTCAGCAGGGAGTCTGCCTAAAGATTCTCTCTCTCCCTCTCAAATAAATTAATAACTCTTAAAAAAAAAAAAAAAGCTGCCCTGGGTCCCTATGACAAGCAGCTCAAAGTAAGGTCAAGCAGAAAAGAAGGTGGGTGCTAAAAATATACCTGGTCTTCCAACACTGGTTTCCAATTGCTGTATAAAGCCCCAGATTTCTCTGTTTTACTCTTTCTACTCTAAAGAGCTTTCTTTTCTGTGAACTCTTCTAACCTACTGTGTCTACTCTAATTTATAGTAATATAAAGTCTTGAATCCAGAAACAATTCTGGGCCATATTGCTCACTGTAATAGAAACTGACTTCATAAAAATGTCATTTGGAATTCTAAGTAAATGCACATGACTGAGGGGATGCTAGGAATCCCCGCTCTAATCTTAAACTTGTAAAAATGTTGCACAAATAAAACAAGGAATATTAGCTAACCTTGAAATGAAGGGAAATCCCTGAGTAGTAGCAATAAATAGGATTTAAAATTGGAGTGGTGGGGCACCTGGGTGGCTCAGTGGGTTAAAGCCTCTGCCTTCAGCTCAGGTCATGATCTCAGGGTCCTGGGATCGAGCCCTGCATTGGGCTCTCTGCTCAGCGGGGAGCCTGCTTCCCCCTCTCTCTCTGCCTGCCTCTCTGCCTACTTGTGATCTCTGTCTGTCAAATAAATAAATTTAAAAAAAAATTTAAAAAAATTGGAGTGGTAATTTAATGGAATCAAGAGAACCTGGATAAGGCACTGGCCTGAAGGGTGGGAACTGGGGGCTACATCTTATCTTGTACTAGAAATCCCAGAGGGCTGCTCCGTACCTAAAACAGGAAATTTTTGAAGCGCTTATTCATGTCTTTTGCCTTTTTTAAGATCAAATTCTCTTTTTTTTCTTACTGACTAGCAGGAATATTTTATATATTCTGCATACAAACCTTTTTGTTTGGATTGCATATATATATATGTGTGTGTGTGTGTGTGTGTGTATGTACACATATGATATTGGGAGATATATATATCTCTCCAATATCTTCTCTCAGTTTGTGACTTGCCTTTCCACTCTTGTATGGCATCTTTTTTTTTTTTTTTTAATTTAATGAACTTGTTGATTGACATGAAGTCCAATTGATCAATCTTTTTTTTTTCAGGGTTAATGATTTTTATGTCCTATTTACAACATCTTTGCCTACTTTAAATCATAAGCATCTGCTGTTTTATTCTGAAGCTTTTTTGTTTTACACATTTTGGCCCGTGATTTCTCTTGGATTAACATTTTTGTTCATATTGTGAAGGGTGGTTCAAACAAAAATATTAAAAGCAGCCAAATAAAAAAAGACTGCACCTTCAAAAGAGTGACCATATTACTTATTTGACTTATCTGTGCAACCTACGGAAATTAGAAGATAATGAAATTACATTTTTTTGACTTAAGTTTGTTTTCTAGCAGTATGACTGTTATTTATTGAGGTATGATTTTCTTTGTATGAATGAATCCTTATTGTAATTTAATGAGCTTCTTTTCTAATTATTTTTCAAATGAGCCAAAACTGCATAACATAAAATTAGCTCTTTTAAAATTTACAATCCAGTGGCATTTAATACATTCACAATGTTGTGCAAACATTATCACTATCTAGTTCCAGAATGTTTTCACCCTAAAAGGAAACACCATATCCATTTAGTAGTCATTCTCCATTCCCACTTTTCCCCAGACCCTAGAAACCACTAATCTTCCTGTCCCTATGGATTTACCTATTCTGGGCATCCCATATAAATGGAACCACATAATATGTGATCCAATGTGATTGACTTTTTACTTATCATAATGTTTTCAAAGTTCATCCACGTTGTGTCATATATCACTACTTATTCCAGCATAGAGAAATACCATTTCTTTTTATTTACACATTTATTTTTATTATTATATTTTTATTTATTTATTTATACATTTTATTTACACAAATCATCCCTTATGTACACAATTCATCCTTTCATGTACATTTGGACTGCTTCCATCTTATGACTGTTGTCAATAGTCAATAGTGTTGCTATGAACATTTCTATCCAAGTATTTGTTTTTAAGAACACCTATTAACAATTTGAAGAATACCTGTTTTTAGTCTGTTGGGGTATATAATTAGGAGTGGAACTGCTGAGTCATATAGTAATTTTATGTTTAACTTTTTGAGGATACGAGCTTCTTGAATTTGTGGGATTTCCTTTATAATTGTCTTCAGAAATTGTTACATTCTTTCCTCTTTTTCATATATTCCAATTTTAGGTATAATAGAAGTTGACTGTATCCCATATGTCCTTGTATTCATTCTTCACCATATTTTTTATTCCTTATGCTTTGTTTTGGGTATTTCGAATTAATCTGGCCACAAGTTAATCAATCCTGTTTTTTGTTTTGTTTTGTTTTGCTATAACTTGTCTGCTGTTAAACACATCCAGAGGGTTCTTAATTTCAGATATGTTTGCACTTCGAGACTGTCCATTTGATTTTTGTAAAACGGATTTCTTTTTTTTTTCTTCTTTTTTGTTTTTAAGAGAGGAAGAAAAATAGAGGGGTGGGGAGGGGCAGAGGGAGAGGGAGAGAGAGAATCTTAAGCAGGCTCTATGCCTGGTGTGGAGTCCAATCTCACAACCCTGAGATCATAACCTGAGCCAAAATCAGATACTTAGCCAACCGAGCCACCCAGGCACTCCTGTAAAATGGATTTCAATTCTATGTTAAAATTCTCTACTTTTCCCTGCCTTTCAACTTTTATTCACATTTTCCTTTGTTTTCTTGAACATATTGATCCGACTTATTTAAATTTCCTTGTCTGATAACTTCAGTGCCAGGCTCACCTGAGTATGTGCATGCCATTTAATGCCATTTTTTAGCATGCTTCATAATTTTCAAGTGGATCTTGGAGGTTGTGAATGAAAAATTTTATAGGATATGGATGAGTTGTCATTCTCCAAAGACAGCTATGTGTTCTTCTGGAAAGAATATAGAATAACAGAAGATCACCTTGATTCTGTTTAAGGCTTTTGTAGGTTGGGTCTTTCATATTTGCCCTTACTCCTATAATACTGTCTTTACTTCTAAGACATAATCATTACTCTTAGTTGATATAAGCCTTGTAGAGTCACAACTGAAAACCAGGAGGCTTTATTAAAGCCCCTACACATTGGCAGGACATGAGCTCCAAGTTGTCTCTTTATCACCCTGTGGTTGCTGAAATCTTTGTGCAGCACTTTAGACTCTCAGCTGCTAGTTTTTGCTTGGTTTCTAAGCAGATCTCATCATTTGTACATATAGTTAAAGAGGTGGCCCATGACTTCTGGGAAACTTGTATTCATATTTTTGGGGTCCTTCTCTGTGTTTTGCTTTTCTCTGGAATTTTGCCCTTTAATACCCAGCCACTCTGATGGTCCCAAATTCTGACTCTGAATCCCCAGTCCAACAAGAATAATATTTATGCTTAAACTCTATTTCCTAGGCTGTAATCTGGAAAATGTCCTTAGGGAAAAAATCTAGGGATGATGAAAGATATGGGGTTTGCTTCATGTATTTCCCATCTTTTAAGGATATTAGCCCTTCAAGTCTCCCTCTGTTGTTATATTTCAGTGCCTTCAAAAGGTTAACTTTTTAGAGTTGGTTTTGGTAGGAGGGTCGGTTCAATATAAACTACTCCATCATGACCAGATTAGAATTTCTCAACAAGTAGGTTAACAAAATATTAAGAGAATAATTATATATCCCTATATTAACTATATTGTAACAAAGAATAGAAAAAGAAGGAAAACTACTCAAACCATTTTATAATAGAACTCTGATTTTTTTTTTAAAGATTTTATTTATTTGACAGAAAGAGAGTACAAGCAGGGGGAGCAACAAGGGAGTGGGAGACACAGGCTCCCACTGAGCAGAGAGCCTGACATGGGACATGATTCCAGGGCCCTGGGATCATGACCTGAGTTGAAGACAGCCACTTAGCCCACTGAGCCATCCAGGTGCCCCTAGAACTCTGATTCTAAAAGCAGTAAAATATAGTACAAGAAAACAATATTGTAGAATCATCTAGCTTATGAATATGGAAACAAAAATTTTAAAGTAAAATATTAGCAAACAGAATCCAACGATGTATTAAAAAATACTTCAGTCTAGATAGGGTTTATCTCATAAATAGAAGGATCGTTCAGTATCAAAAACTGTTTATATAATACACTATTTTAATATATTAAAGGAGAAAAACCACAGGATCATCTTGATAAATACAGTAAATAAGTAGGATAAAATCTGACAATTTTCATTACTTAAAAAAAATAAAATAAAAACCACTCTTTAATGGACTGGAAAGGTACGATCTTCCTAGCCTGATAAAGACCATCTACTAAAATACAGAAAAAACACAATTTATGGTGAAAATTAAGCCATTTCCATTCAAGTCAAGAACAGACAAGGATGCCTTCTATCTCTAATAATATTTAACACTGTACTGAAGGTCCTAACTAGTTCAAAAAATCAAAATTAAAAAGAAAAGCATATAATTATTGGAAAGAAAAACTCAAATATATTGTTATTTACAATAGAGAATCTAAAAAGAATTCATAAGAAAATTTTGGAACCTAGTGAAAAAATTGATCATGGTGGCTACTTAAAAGATGAACGTAAGATATCTACAGTGTTCTCAAATACTAAAAATACCTAATTAGAAAATGTATTAAAAATACGACATTCACAATAGTAGCAAAACTATAAGATCCTTGGGAATAAATCTACCCAAATGTACAGGAAATATATGAAGAAATTTATGAAATCAGATTTCTAATTCAGATCCATAAATAAAAATATATTCAAGTAGAATTAGATCTAAGTATTAAAAAAACTTTAAAATCTAAGAAAAAAATCAATTATTTTGCTCTTATAATAGGAAATGTTTTTCATTATATGGCTGAGAAAACAAATGAAATGGATTCATGTGTAACAATATATGTAGATCTTAAAAACACGTTGAGGAAAGAAAGTAATATGCAGAATAAGCAGTCTTTTCACTTTATATTTCTGTAATTTAAAAAAAGATTTTATTTACTTATCTGAGAGAGAGAGAGCACAGGAAGGAGTGGGAGAGGGAGGAGAGGAAGAGAGAGTCTTAAGCAGACTCCATGCTGGGTAGAGAGCCTAAAAGGTGCTGGATCTTATGACCCTAAGATCACAACCAGACCCAGATCCAAGAGTTAGATGCTTAACTGACTGTGCCACCCAGGTTCTCCTATATTTATGTAATTTTATATAATTTTCAATTATGTGATTTATGTGAACATTTAGAGCATACAAAGCAATACAACAGATAGTTTACAGATTCTCCGGGCTTTAGTAAAAATGTAAAAATAAATATAGACCAGCAGCACGCAATCTAAAGTTAAGTAAGTGGTTATATCTGGAATTAATGAGAACAGGTAGACTTCAATTTCATATCTGTGATGTTTTGTTTTATATAAAAATGTCATAAGCAAATCTCAAAACATATTAATACTTTTTAATTATGAGTGTAAACCCACCAATGTTTTCTTATAATTATTTCTGCTGCCATTTCTGGTTAATTTTTTTTTTTTAAGATTTTTATTTATTCATTTGGCACAGAGAGAGATCACAAGTAGGCAGAAAGGCTGGCAGAGAGAGAGGAGGAAGCAAGCTCCCCGTTGAGCAGAGAGCTGGGTGTGGGGCTTGATCCTAGGACCCAGAGACCATGACCCGAGCCAAGGCAGAGGCCTCAACCCACTAAACCACCCAGGCGCCCCCATTTCTGGTTACTTATAAAATAAGACAGGAGGATAACCCTATGGATGGCCCATTAAATGTAACCAACCACCTTCTCACC
The DNA here is from genome assembly GCA_003697995.1 of Taxidea taxus jeffersonii. Lineage (NCBI taxonomy): Eukaryota > Metazoa > Chordata > Mammalia > Carnivora > Mustelidae > Taxidea > Taxidea taxus. Next base: position 27,783 of record RCUC01139892.1, read on the forward strand.
TCAGAAAAAGAATCAGTAGAGTGTCTCCTTTAATCAAACTTCTACACAAAAATTTTAAAGATAAAGAAAACAAGCAAACAAAACCCAGGCCAAATTGAAATAGAAATATTGCAGGAAATGGGTCCTTTTCTAAAGGTAGAAAGGAGGACTGACAATTGATGCCCAGTGTTAGCATTTTCTTCCCTGGGAGCTAGGGGTGGCCAATTTCACTGAGTGCTTGCAAGGCATTATGGGCTAAGAACAGGAAAGTCATGAGCATCAATTAGCATTTGGTTGCAGCATCATTAAAATTAAGCTGTTTTGCCTGATACTAATTTCATTCTTGGCCACTAGGATGGTTACTTATTTGTTTGTCTCAGTGAAGAGGGAAAGTGCTGCTGGCAGAGTAGATGAAATTGAAATACACAAGAGAAAAGAATGGTCATGTGCTAATGAACAAGAGAGAGCTAGCCCTGCAGAGGTTCTCAGCACAATCTTCTCACTGTAAATTTATTTTCTAAATTTGATGACAGTCTGAGTGCAGAATTGCACAAGTACCTAGGGTTTCTGTGTTTCTTTTCCCAGTTGTGCAGGGTAGTTTTCTCACTTTAGAATTGGAAAGGGCTACATGGTCCTAAGGATCTTCTCATTTACAGACTTGGAAACTGAGACCCAGAGAGGGTAAATCATTGGTCCAAGGTCAAACAACTCATTACTGGGCCTCCTTCCAAACTCTCTGAAAATAATTCCATGTTCTATTTCTAAAATTATTCCACCCCTATTAAAAAGGCAGCTTTTAAAAGGCACCCTTGACACACCATAGCCTCTCTTGGCCAAAAGAAAGACCTTGGCAATGGGGTGGCAAGTGAGCTTGTTTGAACAGGGGAGGTAATTCCTGGCATCAGCATCAGCTGTGTCTCTGGACTTACTTCAGCTTCCCCATATGTCCCTTATACACTCAGGTTCCAGAGCCTGAAGAAGACATGGCTACTTCCTTTTTCCTTTTTGAAGGATAGTGGTGGAGCTCCCAGAAACAATGCTGCTTTATCGTCATGTTCCATAACAAAACTCTCTCCCATATATATGGAACCCATTGTGTCTGCCAAGCACATTTTCATCTGTAATCTCATTTGAGCCTCAAAATTTTCCTGATACAAGTAAGTCAGGCCCTATTATCCCAAATTTTCCAGAAAGGCAAGTTGACATGCAAAGAAAGAGTACACTGAATTGGCACCAGAGACCAGGGATCACCTTGGGATGCCCACTTTGAATTCTGGTTGCTAGCCATTCCCTGGGTCCTCCTTGCCCTGATACAGCCTTCCTCCCACGTTGTATCAAGTCTGAGAGATACAGAATAACCAGCACTGGTGCTTCCCTGGGAATCATAAGGCTGTGTGAGAAGGGAGAGGCAGGAGAAGTGAAGGGAGTATAATCTTTTTCAAAGGATGCATAAGGAAAGTCACTAGAGGTAGCATGATAAAACTTGAATTAATGAAGTCTCATGAGATTCTGGTCCAGAAGAAAAATGTACATAGCCCAGTGGTTTCCACAGCCCTGCCTCATTATAATCACCTGAAATTACTTTTTATTTATTTGGTTTTTGTTTTTAAATAGGTACTAGATTCACAGAGTTCAGAAATCAAAAGGAACAAAGAGTATGTGATGAAAAGACTCTCTCCCACCTCTATGTCCTCGTAACTCTACTCTCTCCCTGGGAAGCAAAAAAACGTTATGAATAATATTAAACAAAGCATATGTTTACCTCCCCTGCCCACACACATTTTTATACAAAAGGTAGTATCCTAGATTGTTGTTGACTTTCCTTTTCTCACCTAAATAATGTATTTTGGAAATTGTATCATATTAGTATACAAAGAACTTCCTCTTCTTTTTTAGCTATATAGTGTTATACCATCCATATACCATGATTTTCATTTAACCAATTTTTCCCAATAAACCATTAAATTATTTTTAAACTTTTGTTATTACAAACAAAGCTGCAGTAAATAATTGTGTGCAATGGATGTCTAAGAGAACCGAGTTTTGGTCTAAGCTCTAATACTATGCAGCCATGTGGCCTTGAGCAATCAGTATTCTGACCTTTAAAAAACGGAAAGAATCTTAATGACCATTTGGTCTAGTATTTTCCCAAACCATGTTCATGAAACACTAGTCCCAAAGGGTGCACACCCTGGAAATTGATAATACAAACTAGATTCTGAGAAGAACACAATGAACAAAAATTAATTAATCCAAGGTTTCACAAATTTATTTAATAATGGGATTTTTTTTCAGAGACTGATGGTTAATTTTACGTATTAATTTGTGGAGTATTTTTGGTTGAGATTAACATTTAAATCAGTGAACTTTGAGTAAGCAGACTGTCTTCCATAATGTGGGTGGTCCTCATCCAATCAGTTGAAGGCCTGAGTAGAACAGAATGACTGGCCTTCCCAAGTAAGAGAGAACAAGAGGCACTCTAGAAGATGCCTTTGGACTTCATTGGCATCATTGACTCTCCTGGGTCTTGAGCCTGCTGGACCACACTGTAAATTTGACAGTCTCAAAAATCACATGAAGCAATTCCTTATATAAATCTCTTTCTGAATATATACACATCTTATTGGTTTGGTTTCTCTGAAGAATGCTGATTGATACAGGGACCAACTGTTAACATGCTATGGAATTAATGTCCCTTAGAATACTTGAGAAAATTCCTTGAGAATTTTCCTTGAATTCTAGTTCCTTGAGAGCTAGAATTCCTTGAGAAAAGGGAGTCTGCTCTGACTTCCTCTTATCTTACAGCTATGAAATCAGAACGGATCAAGGTTTTGTATATCCAGCATCTAACATATGCTTAAACAGCATAGCTCTATAAATGTTTACTTGCTTTAAATAGTAATCTGTCTAGGAAGATAATACAAACTTGTAAAATAAATTTTAAAACATTCAAAGAACTCTAAAGAAAAAAATTGAAGCGA
>RCUC01139893.1:0-134432 GCA_003697995.1 Taxidea taxus jeffersonii
GAGTCACCAAACATTTTCTGTGAAGGTCTAGAAAATAAATATTTTAGGGTCTGCCACCAAGAGGTAAAATCAAGGATATTATGTAGGTATTAACATAACAAAAGAGAAAACAAATATAAATATCTTACTGAAAAATTCAAAATACAATATTAACTGGGTACAATTCATTGTAACACTGGTGTATTAATGAGGATAGAAATCTTCTGAAGGAAATAATTTTTCCCTTCATTGGGGTTCAAAGTTAGTGCTCATCATAAAATCAACTGTAAATGTTCATTTGTTAAAGCAGATATATAATGAGATCTCATGTTTTTCATCTTTGAAAGGATCTTTTCACATAAATGGATACTGCCAAATACCATTAACAGTCATAAGCATATGACTTTAAATAAGTATATTTACTGCTTAGAAGGCATTTATAAAATTATATTGCATGATTTTTAGCATGTCATTACATTGCAGACTCATCACTCCAGACTCCCACTCCAAGGTGGGAACTCCTTAATTGCACAGTTGAATAGATTTTTGATATGCCAAAATACTTGCACAGAAGTCCAAAACTCACTGCTAGAAACAAAGTTTGAGCATAGAGAATACATCAGCTACAAATTGGTGGGAATGGTAACCTTGCTTCATGTTTTAATGTTTCATGGCACAGGAAGTATATACAATAGCCTGCCAATACCTGGGATTCCTGAAATGTTAGTTGCCATCTAAATGACTTTACTACAATATAAATTCTGCATATAAGCACTGTACTATCTTGCAATTTTAGGTTGAATTCATTAGGAAAATATTCAAGTCTTTAGCACAAGCTAATTTTTCTGAAGCTTTTGGAATTCAGTGTTGAATAATAGTAGTTGAGGGAAAATCTGATTATTTATAAAGATTTCAGTCTTGGCTCTCTGACCTCAAAAAAAAAAAATCACAATAAAGCTTTACTACTTCTAACTCATCAAAATCCTATGTAATAGGGAAAATGAGAGTATTTAATTCTAGTTTCTGACAAAAATTCATGGACTGATGATGGTCAAGTCCATGAGAACAAGTGAAAGTCATTACTGACATTATTAATTTGAGAACTCAAGATTAGATTGGATATTTTTCCAAGAAATACCTGCTTATGAAAAATACAATGAATAATCATGCTAGGTAAACACCTAACATTTTCACAAGCTTTGTAAATCTGTCCAACTACGCCTCTTTCTGATTCACATATTTTTAACACCATCAGTTTTAACACATCTCAAGAGATACCACTTCAGTTTGTACTGAATTAGTGTTTTCTCAACCTCTTTGAAAATATTCCTGTCTGTAGTTGAGCCACAAAGACTATTCCTACAGAGTAATTCTTCAGTCACTTCAGGCTTGGCATTGAGTCCTCAAACAACAACTGAGCAGTTTTTATCACACCTGCTGACTTATCAAGAGACAGGGAAAGCCAGGGGCACCTGGGTGGCTCAGTGGGTTAAAGCCTCTGCCTTCAGCTCAGGTCATGATCCCAGGGTCCTGGGATTGAGCCCTGAGTCGGGCTCTCTGCTCAGCAGGGAGCCTGCTTCCCTTCCTCTCTCTCTGCCTGCCTCTCTGCCTACATGTGATCTCTCTCTGTCAAATAAATAAATAAAATCTTAAAAAAATATTTTAAAAAAAAGAGAGACAGGGAAAGCCACTTGAAGTCATTTATTTTTTTAAATTAACTAATGATGTAGCTTCCAATCTTCTCAACTCTTCAAGGGAACGTTCTCATTGAAAGACTAATAGACATAAACAGGCTTATTTTCTCTAGACATATTTCCTATTTCCTTAGTTACCACAGTGAAACACTAATTAATTTGCCTCTAGTAAATGACTTTCCCTGTTCAGATAACAAATGAGCCACCCAGAAACTTATTTTGGTTGCATCCTTATTTTCATATTTTTCTGAAGAAAGTCTGCTGTGATAAGGTATTCCATTTAAAATTTTATAATTTTCCTGACTAATGCTCTCCTGTGAGTTAGTGATACTGAAATGAGTATTTAGACTGACAATGCCAATATATATTATATCATTTTAGTACAGTCATAGTGTCACTGCATAATAAACACAATACTGTGTTAATTCAGTAACAAAATAATACACACTCCACTGTGTCTTATCTTGATCAGCACTGCAGTAATATATATTGTATACTTGAAATGAATATAACACTTACATGTTAATGATACTGGAATTAAAATTTTAGAAATTTTTAAAAATTTTAAAAAGTGCAACATTCAATATCTATACTCTTTTTTTTGTTTCAACATAATAGAAATGGGCTAACAGAAAGTCATTCAAATGCTGTAAGACAGCAGTGCGGCACTCAAAATGCTACTGAGTTTGAACAGTGTCACTGTGGTCTGTAGTACACCAAGCAGCAGTGTGAAGTGAGGAGAACACCATATATGGTCTCTGTCACAAAAGCTCAACTCTGTCACTGTAGCAATGGTAATAGATAAATGAATAAGCATGGCAGTGTTCTAATAATCCTTTATTTATGTACTCTGATGTTTAAACTCACATAATCATTATGTGTCACAAAATATGTTTCCACTGATTTTTTTTAAACATTTAAAAATGTAAATAGTATTCTTAGCTCACAGACAGCATAAAAATAAGTAACAAAGTGGATATGGCCCACAGCCCATAGTTTGCTAATTCATGTCCCATAAAATCCAAAAGAATTACTTTTCCACATAGATAATTACCATTCTTCAATTAAGAGATCTTATTTAGGGGTGCCTGGGTGGTTCATCAATTAAGCATCTGCCTTTTTGGCTCAAGTCATGATCCCAGGGTCCTGGGATCAAGCTGATCCCTCTTACCCCACATCAGACTCCCTGCTCAGTGGAAAGCCTGCTTCTCTCTCTTCTCCCTGCTTGTGTTCTGTGTTGCTATCTCTCTTTCTCAAATAAACAAATAAAGAAAGGAAGAAAGAAAATCTTTAAGAGAGAGAAAGATCTTAGATATACCCCATTATAAACCACATTCTAACCACATTCTGACTTTTAATTTTTTAAAAATGTGTTAGGAAACACAAGGCTTGAGGTTGGGCTTTAGTTAGAACACAAGACTATTTAACACAATCTTTAAGAATTCAAATATATCGGGGCACCTTAGTGGCTCAGTGGGTTAAAGCCTCTGCCTTCAGCTCAGGTCATGATCCCAGGGTCCTGGGATCGAGCCCCACGTCGGGCTCTCTGCTCAGAGGCAAGCCTGCTTCCTCCTTTCTCTCTCTGCGTGCCTCTTTGCCTACTTGTGTCTGTCAAATGAATAAATAAATTAAAAAAAAAAAGAATTCAAATATATGTACTACTGATAGGGAGAATAACTTATAATAAAAGAAACCTCATTTCAAACCAGAAAACTGAGTCAAAAAAGACCTAAGTAGTACCATAATGCCTCATCATTTTATTAAAATTAACCAAAATTCCTCTTTGGGTAGACATGTTAATGTTCATCTTGTTTTGAAATAACTTGATATCTTTAATTTGCCTTAATTAAACTACTGATGTGCTTGTTCAGAACTCCATTTACTCTGCTTTAAGTTTGCCACAGATCGCAGATGGATGCCTCACCTATCTCAAATGCCAAAACTAATGTAATAAGTACTTACATATATTTTTCTAATGTTCAAAATTTTATAGACCTGTCCTCTTCAAGTTATTCTGATGAGCTAAAATTACTGAGTCCCAAATTATTCAATTAAATAGTGATTAGATGAGAGGAAATATTTGCATATATCATCTTAATAAATGGATGATTAAAATCAATATAATATCTTTTCTAGCATTTGGCAAAGAAGAGTGATTCAAAACAGAGGCAGATGAGGGGAGGGCGATGAAGGAGAAGAAAACAGATTGTAGATCACAGAGACAAAGAAAACAACCTCAGACTGCAGCCTGAAGGTAATACAGCTTAAATGGATGTGTGATAGGAAGTGTACAATCTCAGATGTCCAGTGCTAGAAATTATTGGAGGCTGAGGAAGAGGCCCTCTACCACATCATGATTTACTTGCAAAAAAATTTCCCGTAAGTAGGAAATAAACAATCTTACAAATACATGAGTTGAAGTCTCTATATACCACAACTTTATCAATGTAGCTGATACAAATTATGAGAATATGATAAAATGCTTCATGGCACATATTTAGATGGGTAAATGCAGTAACTTTGCCATTTACTATTATGACAACATTAGGTTTCCAACAAGCCTCCTTTTGGATATGAATAATAGTTATATAATAATGTCAGAACCTCTTATACTTAGCTGAAGAAAACTCTACATGACACCGTAAGCGGGAAACAAGAATAGAAATTGCTAAACATATGAATAAATTTCTGCTAATAAAAATGACAATCTGTATGTTACATTTGGGAATCTAAAAAAAAAAAGGCCCCTCCAAATTAAAAGATGTCTTTTTATGAATAGCAAAGTAAAAAATATAACCTTAGGGAAAGAGGATCTACTTGAACTTCAAATACCTTACAATTTAACACTGACCCAGAAGTATGGCAGAGGAGAAGAAAATAGTCAAAAAGGAATCCAATTAGACTACTGTAAAAATGCTACTTTTAATCCAATGACACAAAACAACTTGAGGAATATAAATTTGTCAGAAAAGTTTAACAAAAAAGATATTCTTTCAATATGAAGATACATATTCAAACAGAGCAACAGTCCTTAACCATTTTGGGTAGTGAAGCTCTCTGAAAAATTGCAGGAACCCACCCGCAGAAAGTAACACACATTTCTACACACAATTTTACTGGGTTTATGGCACAGATTTTCAATCCTGGCTACACAATAAAGTCACCTGGAAAGCTTACCAAAAATTCCAATGCCCAGACCCTCCCCTACAAAATCTGATTTAATTGGTTTGGGTGAGGTCCCAGGCAGCCTTTTTTAAAGCTCCTTCAATGATCCTAACATAAAGCCAGAGATGATGACATTCACTATTCAAAAACTCCCTGAAATCTCTCCATAAAACCCTCTTCATTCACTTGCTCATTCAACAAAGATGTTAATTAATCATCTGCAACATCTGGCATTTAGCCAAAAATTCTGAAGAGTCCTAGAGAAATGTAGTCCAGTTCTTTCTGTTTCACAGTCACTAGGAATCAGCAGTCTGGCAATCTGCCAGTATGACTTGCATTATTAGAAAAATTCTCCAGGAGTCAAATACTAATGATTCTCACTTCCAAACTAATGTAACCTTTCACAAAGGAGGGTCACCAGATCACTGAAACAAACATAGAGGAAATGCAAAATGAACACAGTTTTGAAGTTTTCTTCTACTATCTCTTATTACAGCTCTTAAATGGGTTCGGAAAAATGTAGAACATGGGGAGGCACAGGCCATAAAACACTGCCATTTTCAAATAACGCTTTTGAGAGTGTTCAATTCTAAAATTATACAGAGCACTGTGATTCAGGAACAAGTGTTTAGTGAAAGGATAAGGAAGTGACGCAATGGGAGGAAAAACAAATAGCTAATATTCTGGAAAGTCATGCTACAATAAAATTGCAAAGATTAGAGAAATAAAACTACATTATTTAACATTATTATAGTATATGTGCTGCCGAAGCGAACACTATTTAACATTATTATAAACACCGGCCCCAACAAGCTTCCTTATCCACTCACCCCCATTCCAACATATGATCTACATATATACAAATACATATATATGTACTATTTTTTATTAACAGACTCATTCTATAAATATTACTGTATAACTTGCTATTTATCATATACTTTGGACATCTTCCCATAAAAGCATATATATATATATGCATATGTTCGTGTGTATATATTTATGTATATATATAAATAAAGATACCTTACTCTATTTTTTTTAAGATTTTATTTATTTATTTGACAGACAGAGATCACAGGTAGGCAGGGAGGCAGGCAGAGAGAGAGGAAGGAAAGCAGGCTCCCCGCTGAGCAGAGAGCCCGATGCGGGGCTCGATCCCAAGACCCTGGGATCACGACCCGAGCCAAAGGCAGAGGCTTAACCCACTGAGCCACCCAGGCGCCCCACCTTACTCTGTTTAAAACCTGCATAATCTGGAAAATTCTAGCTATAGTATTATGTATATATCATAATTCAACCAATCCCTTATTGATGAATATTTAGGGTATTTCCAGTGTTTTGCCAAAACAAAAAGACTGTTTTAAGACCTTTATAGTCCCTAGCTTCTATTCAAATTAATGTCATATATACTAAAATGTGGTTTCTCAGAAATCCACATTCATATGCAGATATTAAAATCCATATTGTACACCTGAAACTAATACAACACTGTATGTTAACCAAAAGAAAAAGAAAAAAGAAAATCTAACCTATGAATTTTGAAATATTTGTGTTTACCAAATTTAATAATTAATGAAAGTGACATAATATACCTTGTAATATAGTTTTCTTTTCATATTTAGTAACTAACAAAAAAGTATTTCCAAAAGCCCATGAAAAGCTAAGCATCGTGCTTGGGAGTCCACCCCAAGCAGTAATTAAAAAAAAACAACAAAAGCAGTACCTAGAACTTGCTATGTGCCAGGGACTATTCTAAGTATTCTACATTTATTCGTGCATGTAAGCTTTACAACAACACTATGAGTTGGGGGCCATTATTATCTCCATTTTACATTTGAGGAAAATGACACATATAGGGACTAAGTAATCTGTCCAGTTTCACAGAGGTAATGTCATACTACTGTCAAGATTCAGAATCAGGCAATGCACCATGTTACACTTAGACATATATCCTTGTTTACCTATAGGTTAAGTTCTAGAAGTAAAATTTCCAACTCAAAACATATGGGCAAGTCCAATTTGACATTACGTTGCAAAATTATCCTCCAAAAAGCTTACACTAATTTATCTTTCCGCCAAGACTTTATAAGAAGTCTTATATTTCTCCATACCCTCCGTAACAGTGTATATTATCAAATTATTTAGTTCTTGCCAATCTGGGAGGTGAAACAGCTGCCTTTTTAAAAATGGATATTTCGGGCACCTGGCTGGCTCAGTGGGTTAAGCCTCTGCCTTCGGCTCAGGTCATGATCTCAGGATCCTGGGATGGAGCCCTCATCGGGCTCTCTGCTCAGCAGGGAGCCTGCTTCCCCCCTCTCTCTGCTTGTCTCTCTGCCTAATTGTGATCTCTATCAAATAAATAAATACAATTTTTTAAAAAATAAAATAAAATAAAAATAAAAATGGATATTTCTTTATTGTCACAGGACCATAGGTCATTTGTATTTATTTTTCCAAAGCTATCTATCTGTTCATCTGTTTGATTCATTTATTTCTATCAGACATAATACTTCAACACATTCAACAACAAAATTAATAAATTAATGCCTCAAGAAAGGAATTAGTTCAACTTTAAAGCAGTAATATTATAGTGAAAAGACTTTGCATCATATTAAATGTATACATATGTGTGTATATATGTAAATTTTTTTGTGGATTTACCTTAGATTATTTTGAGAGTGCCAATAAACACATTGAATAATTCATTCTTGGAATAAAATTCTTGAGGAAAACCTTCTCTTAAGTCCTATCCTGACTTAGACACTGCTCCGTGAAATGTAGCTGAAGTTTTATCTCAATAAGATGTAAGCAATTAAATCTTCTATCACATTTTCAAAGATTTATTGTCCTTAATTTATTACATTTTTTCACTGCTTCATCACCATAATTAAGAAATAATGATTTATGTGCATAACTAGTTTTATTCTCATTATACTCTGAAAAGCAATAAAACAAATTATTCTTTGGTCATAAAATCTCTTATCTTACATAAGCTTTTAACAGGTAGCTATTTTTAATTTTACCATATTATACTCCAATATTTTTATGCTCATTCTTTCTTGGTGTTTATTAAAATAAATTGACCGATTTTAGCATAAATACCTTGGAGGTATTAACCCTTGCAACCTTAAATATACAGTAAATATATTTTGATGAATAAATTACTTGGGAACAATATAATGATCAAAAAAACCCAGGAGTAATTTATGCCATATTCCTAGCAGCACGGGAATAGAAAAATGAAATTTGTCACGGCACAAGAATTGAGAAACTGTACTATCCATTTCATGCCATAAATCTACCCCTATTATTATTCTCTACCTTGGCACCGTTAACATTTTCACCAGATAACTCTTTGTTACAGATGACTGTCCTATGCAGTGTAGGATACTGAGCGGCATCTGTGGCCTATACCTGCTAGTTACCAGCAGCACCTTCCCATCTGACAAACAAAAATGTCTCCAGATATTGTCAAATGTTCCCTGGGGACAAAAATGACTCAGGGTGAGGATTACTGGTTTAAAGATGGCTAACACTGCAAGTGTATACCTAAAACCAAAGTGAGACTCCCATGAAGGACTTCAAAATTTGGGAACAGCTTTAAGAATCCCAATATGGTTGCTAGAAAAACCTCCCTAATTCAGTATACTCCCATGCCTCCCTTCCACTCAACGGTCAATCCACCATAACTTTTAAGCCTTCAGGTGATTCAACAAGTATTTATTAGTTTCTTCCATTCCACTTGCCCAACTTTAAAGTTTTTAACCCCTTTTCAAGAGCTAGTTGCAGGATCCTACCCACTCAGTTATTCATCCATAACACCACAATATTACTGAACAATAGAAAGGAGATTGTTAAATTATATTAGATGGGAACTTCTGGCTGAGTCTTTTGAGGTAAGTGCCAACAAGTCAGATGATATTATGTATCCATTATTGAAGATAAATGAGTACATAATCATTCCTAGCTGAGGTTCTGACCCAGAAGACAAGTGTATACAGTGCTTATTAATAAATGTTTCTTTCTGTTGCTCCTAAAAAAATTATTAATGGATGAGTTAAATATTATTTATTTGAAAGAGAGAGAGTGGGAGCATGAGCCAGGGGAGGTGCAGAGGGAGAAGCATGTTCCCTGCTAAGCAGGACCTTGGAATCATGACCGGAGCTGAAGGCAGACGCTTAACCAACTGAGCCACCCAGGGTCCTGTGAGTTAAATATTTACAAGTAGAATGCCTTAACTATGTTTTCTTTTCTTTTCTTTCTATTCCTTTCCTTTTCTTTTCTTTTTTAAAGATTTCATCTATTTATTTGACAGAAAGAGTACAAGCAGGGGAAGCTGTAGGCAGAGGGAAAGGGAGAATCAGAGCCCCCCATAGGGTTGGGTGCCAGGACTCTGGGATCATGACCTGAGCGAAAGGAAGATGCTTAACCCACTAAGCCATCCAGGTACCCCCATTAACTCTCTTTTCTAAATTTAAAAATATACTATTGGTAGCCTCTAATACTTGAAAAGGACTGAAAAAACACATTAAGATTTCTCAAAACTCCTTTAAACTATTAGGCAACAATAACAATAAGGTGAATAACTAATTTATTTAAAAGCCTGTAACAGAAGACATCCCTGCTCACAGAGAAAAGAATTCAAAGTCAACTTTTTATACTAAACACTTCTGACACCTGAGTCTCTTCTTTACCACTCAATGTTCTCGTTTCCAAATGGTTCCGCCAAAAAGTTTTGAGTATTGAATAGGAAAGAGAAAGGAAGGAAGGAAGGAAGGAAGTTAGTTAGTTAGTTTTGAAAAGCATGAGCCAGTATTCCAATATAAGTAACTGGGCAAGTGACTATAACATCACACAGAAATTTGATTTTCAAAATCACCAAAATTAGTGATCACAATGACTGAGTTAATATATTTTTCAAAATATTTCTTTCTGACCAAACAACAATCAGTTCATTTTTAATTTACTTTTCATTACTTGCAAAAAGTGAAGATTAGAATTTTAAATCTGAAAAAGTACAACTATAAACAATAACACTATTTAAACTATTCAGATTTTCTAAATACTTACATTACTTGCAAACTTTCTGCTGTTAAATTATTCCACATAATTTCATTTGCCTGAAGATTTTCATTTTCTTCTAGTAAGGAAGTATCAAATTCAATTTCTTGCTCTTTAGCAGCCGTTGTTCTAATAAAGCATGCCAAATAATTTTGATCAATATGACTATACTATCATAATATATCTTAGTGCACACCTAAAGCAGAGTATTTGTTACCTAAAATTATGTTCACAAAATAGAGTAGATACAAATAGAATAAATCATATTAAACCCCAGGCACTAAGACTAGTCATGTAATTTCAGCCTTAATTTCATTTGTGGAATATGGATATTAACCTGTTTTATTCCTATCACATGGTAATGAGTACACCTGGATAAATAACTGATGCATCATAAATTTAACATACATAAAAAGTCACAGTATTATCATTATATAAATGTTGAAAAATATATAATTTCATGGATTAAATACAGGTTTAAGCAAAGATACAGTAACAACTGACAAATTTTTAAAGATAATTACATAAATTAGTTATCACTGAAAAAGAACTTTGAAAATAATTAAAAGCAGATAAATTAATCAGTAATATCATACGTCCTAACAAGCTCTACAATATCTTATTTTAATTTAGTTAAATACTAGGTGGTAGAAAAGAAAATAATACTGTCACAAATACTGAAAGAAGAATGAAAATATTATACATACCTGTGAACATCTATGAAATTATTATATTCTGTGCTAGGGTCTATCTGTTCAACTGACATTTGAATCTCTTTATGGACATTCACTATTTCCTCTGTAACAAGACTGGTTATCTGGCTGTATTCATCAAATATGCCTTTTCTGAAAACAAAAATAAAATTTTACAACATTTTTAAGTCTTCAAGGGAAACAGAGGCCCAAAAAAGATTCAGAACAATAAACATAAGAAATATAATACCAACATTTTTCGATGGTGATTTTATGCATTACCTTATATCATATACCCGGATAGTAAAGGGATTATACAAAGATACAGATTAACAATTTACGTTTGATGTAACATAGTAACTGCAAATGATCTAGAATAAGGCATTACCTTTTCCAACATGTATTTGACATAACCAAAATGTAAGGTCAGGTTGATCACTTTCTATTTCTAAAGAGTGACATAGAAATGCTCAAGTCCATCACATGGAACTGTGGATCAACTCCTGTCTCTTTAATGAGTCTCTCCAGTGGCTGCTTCTTCCTCAAATATCCGACCTCTTGGTTTTCTCTTGCTCCTAGGTCCCTGCTCTTTCCTGTATACTTAATTACAGAGTTCAACTCATTCTATATACCTTTGATGACATCAAGAACTCTTTTTCTGACCTTCAGTCAGTATGAAAAAGTCACGAAACACATTAGCTTTATCTAATGAACACAAAAGGAAAAACTACTCTGTAGCAAAGACCTGATTCCAACTTAAGAATGCTTTGCTTTAAAAATATACCACTGGTCAAAGGTGGCCTCAACAAGTGTGGACAGACAGGCTTATCTTGCCTTTTCCCAAATAAATAAAATGCATAGTTGGCTTTTCTTTTCTAAAATCATCACTCATAAAAAATTGTTATTTATAAAATCTCTCTTATTCAGTGTTCTCCCAATAGCCAAATACTGTTTGGGGGTTTAAAAAAAAAAAAAGAAAGAAAGAAAGAAAAAGAAAAAGAAAAAAAAAGATTCAAACTGCTTCAGGCAATGCGAATTTGAAATGATTACAGAAATCACCTGACAAAATTGAAAGAAAAGGGGAAGGCGGAGGAAATTTAAAACAGATTTAGTAAATATCCTTGGGGTTCTGACCACAGAAGTGAAAGTACTGAATGATATTAATGTAAATGACCCTATCTAGATAACCCTCATAAAGGAATACCATAATATGATGTGGAGATGATTATTAATATCCACCTTTAGGACAAACGGAATTTTAAAAAACAAATTCTCCTAATGTTGTTATGTGAATGTGAATTGGAATTCAATTTCAGTGACATCATCATGCTTGAATATTTCAAATGCTAGATCTAAAATAATTTATTGTTCAAGATAATATGCTATAGAAACTATTATGTCTCAAAAATCATCTAGGGATGATGAAGATGCCATTACTGAAGATTCATGTGAAGAGTTTGAAAAAATAATGACTCATGAAATGAAAGTAGGAAAGGAAGTATTTCTGAATCAAAATATATAATTTAAAGTAGACATAACTATGGGGTGCCTGGGTGGCTCAGTCCGTTAAACATATGACTCTTGATTTCAGCTCAGATCACGACTGCAGGGTCCTGAGAGGGAGCCCGGAGTGGGGCTCAGCAGGGAGTCTACTTGAGACTCTCTCTCTTTCCCCCCCATTCCTCCCCCCTCACATACTCATGCAAGCTCACTCTAAAATAAATCTTTAAAAAATTCATTTTAAAAAAAGCATACATAAATAAATTTATACATTAAATATTTTAAGGAGATATTTTATAATACCATTAAAAGCTTATATACTCAAGTCAACTAAACCTTTTTTATCTTTTTACTGGGAAAATGGGAGATCACCTAAACCAGCTAATAAAGCAGATGAAGTCTACCAGAGTGGTTTATCTTTTTTGTTGTATTGATATCTATGGTAAACATGTGTGCTTTTGACATACTGCCCAAAGTATATTGTTAGCTCCTTGAAGGCAAAAATTGCAGCCATACCACAGGCAGCGTGTTTTGCATACATTAGAACTTCAATAAACATCTGTTGATTTTAATTTCACACAATAAAAGCTGGCATATATATCTTCAAAAAATTCTTTCCTTTGATGGAGCTAGAGAGTATAATGCTAAGTGAAGTAAGTCAATCAGAGAAAGACAAATGCCGTACGATTTCACTCCTGTGGAATTTAAGAAACAACTAAAAAATAAAACAAGCAAAGAGGAAAAAAGAGAGAGGCAGAGAAACCAAGAAACAGACCCTAACTAAGAGAACAAATTGATGGTTACCAGAGGTGAGGGGGTGAGGTGATGGGTGAAATAAAGGGGATAAAGAATACACTTATCACAATGGGCAAAGATTAATGTATAGAATTGCTGAGTCTCTACATTGTACAACTGAAACTAATATCACACTGTATGGTAACTATACTACAATTAAAATTAAAAACTCAAAAAAATTATTTCCTTTGGACTACTCAGTCGCTCAATATTTAAAACACCACACTCTGAATATAGATATTCACTTCCTAACACTTGTGAACTAATGAATTTTTTTTTTACCTAAATTTCCAGCTAATGGGAGTAGAATCAAAACATACAAAAAGAAGGACTGTTTTTAGGGCTAGCTGGAGGGCTTAGGAGATGATAATAAACTGAATGGACACCAGAAGTGAAAATCAAGTAGGACCAAGGTGAAACAGATGTGAAATGCCCATTGGCCTGGATCAATAATGAAGTTCACAAAACACAGACAACTTCTATCCAGAAGCTTACACAGGATAGAAAATAACATTAATTAAATTAAATGAAAATGCCAAACAGGAAATGTAACTTACAGTGCTTTTATCATTTCTTCTTGCATCTTTTGTAAGGAGTCCAGAAGCAAAGGAAGTGTCGTGTCATAATACTGATTCTGATGCAGCTGCGCCCCTTTCAATGCCAATACATACTGATTATGCAACATATGAAGTTTCATTGTCGCTTTGTCATACCGTTCCTTGGCCTTTTCGGTTTCTTTCCCTGAAAGAAACATTGAAGAAAGTTTACAAGGAGATAAAAAAGCTTTATCTTCTCCATATCCAAACTGAGTGACCACTATTCTATATTTCACACATTTTAAGAATAATCAATAAAATTTTGTTGAACATACACTATATGTTCAGCTCTATGCAAAGTACTACTAATTTGCCAGTACTATGCACACAGCCTGCTATGAAGGAGGCATAAATTACAGTAAATGTTTGGTGAATGTAAGTTAATGTATTATTTTTTATAAAATTATACAGAAAAGTGATCCTTCTCACTTTCAAGAAGCTCAC
Organism: Taxidea taxus jeffersonii; assembly: GCA_003697995.1. Lineage (NCBI taxonomy): Eukaryota > Metazoa > Chordata > Mammalia > Carnivora > Mustelidae > Taxidea > Taxidea taxus. Next base: position 13,930 of record RCUC01139893.1, read on the forward strand.
ACCAAATTGGAACAACAATGCACATGAACCTGTAAAACCAAGGAAACAGGAAAGTTTATAAATGTAATGTTAAATTTTTAGGTCTGTATTTGAGGTATCAATAAAGACAAGGGGAGTCAGAGGAGGCTTTGTAGAAAAACCAAACATGGGGTGTGTCCAGGAAGGTATAAAAAAGACAGAATGGACAATAATTCCTCCTTTTCTTCCTTTCATTCAATGCATATTATTAACTGATCACCACCAGGAACTGTGCAAAACATTAGGAATTTAGTACCTAGCAAAACTGAGTCCTCAACCTAGAACCCCTGGTCTGGTGAATTGGAATTCCTAATGAGGGAATGAGGGAATGAGGGTATGAAAAACATATTTTCCCTCATACCCTCACTAGGGGTATGAGGGAAAATATGTTGAGAATCACTGAAATTACGTAGGCAAGCAAAGAAATAAGCTCAAAGAGGGTAAGTTTCAAGGAAGTGAAGGCATTATGTCCATAGAGGCAGGGCAATTTTAGTTGTGAATGACTTGAAAATCAAGCAGGGAAATGTAAACTTGATACGGGAGAAGTCCAGGAGATATTGATAATATTATGAACTAAAACCTTTTGGGGTGACTTTAGTAAAATTGTTCAGAAAATATTTACAGATTGACAGTATAAATGACTCTATAAGCAAAATTTTTAAGCATGTCTTCAATTTCTGGTGCAAACTGAACAAATGTATCTTGTCAATTATTTAGATTTAGGGAATAAAATGTTCAAAATGCTTATTAATTTTTGCCCTCTTTCCAAGCATAATCCTCCAAATGAATCTTCTCCCAAAATAAGATCTATGTTGAGAATCTTTGATGCCACAGGCTCCCCTCTGCTGCCTCTCTGTTTCGGCATGGCACCCATCTGAGTAGTCCCTATATGTAGGAGTTGGAAAAGCGTTCCCTGTTGGAGGATGTCGCTAGCCCAGGACCAAAAGCAGAGAAAAAGTCAATGTTTTGGGGGACAGCGGAGACCGCAGACCCTCAGATAGGCATGGGCAGGGCAACAGAGTAAGAACAGTTTCCTTGCCTTTCTCATCTCCCTTCCAATTCTCAGGTATAGGAACCACATCTAGCTGGTAAAAAAGGAAATCTTTCTGGCACACTGGTAGATCTCCGCTACCTACAAACTCTACTGGTTCCAAGTACTACAGCCACCACGGACTTCTAGGGAGCTGCACGTAACTATTTTACAGAGCATAATTCTCAACCCATGGTCCATTAGCCGGTTCCTGCACATGGGGATATTATTAATTATCCAAGTTATTTATAAATTGCTGCCCGAGATAACCTATTTTGTGTTATAAAATGAAGAACTTCTCAAGGAGAAAATATTTTAATCACCAGAGTATCTTTTCTAACCCTTCTCATTGCTATCTGGAAACAGGTTTTAACGCCAGACTGGGAGGATGGGAGTATATGTATTAATTCAGCTCTGATCTGAAGGGATCAGAAAAAAATAACATGAGCTACTACAGAAGGGGCTTTTCTCACTTTTTGACTACAGCTCATGGGATAATATATTTTATGTCATGAGCCAATAACCATATACATTTTTAAATATGTAATTGAAATAAACTCATGAAAGGCATCCTTACTATCCTTACTATGAAGGATGCCCTGTGATTTCAAAAAATTCTATTATACTTGATTTTCAATTTTCTTAAATCTTCATTGAAAAACCAATAAATTTTTTTGCCTCAGTTAATACAAATCCCTAGAGAAATTTTTACTCATTCTGTATGGCACTAGGGATAATCTTTTTAATGTCACAATTACAAATAGTTCAACAATACTAAACATGAACAATTTTTAAGATTCTCGGGAACACATCCTCCTACATGTTCAATCATTACAATCATTTTTTACATTGAGTACTATATTTATTTATCCATAAATATTGCTACTTGGCATCCTTCTTGCAAAAATATATTTCCAAAAATATCCCAAGAGTCAATGTAGTTGACACATGTATGGCCAGCCTCAGAACCTCACTCTAAAATAACAAGCCCTTTTCCTCCCTATCTCCACAAGTCAGGACGAGACTCCTATATGAAACTAATACCCAGGAGCCAAAGCGCATACCCGACCAAGTGGAAATCAATATTTCAGCTGGGAGCCAACTTACATTAATGTCTGAATGAGACAGAAAAGTCCACAAACACCTACCATAGAAGCTGCCAGAACAGCCCTTTCAAGGCCCTTTTCTTTCATTCTTTTTTAAATTTCATTTATCATTTTTTTTTATTTTTTTTTATTTTTTTTTACATTTTTTTTTTACTTTATTTAAGCTTTATTTAAACATATGATGTAACCCCACCACCCTCACCCAACCCCTCTTCCCCCCACCCCCCTCAGTTTGTTTTATGACATTAAGAGTCTCTTTTGGTTTTTCTCCCTCCCGATCCCATCTTCTTTCATTTTTACTTTTCCTACCACCTTAACTCCCACCCCCGTTGCATCTCCACTTCCTCATATCAGGGAGATCATGTGGTAGTTGTCTTTCTCCAGTTGACTTATTTCGCTAAGCATAATACGCTCTAGTTCCATCCATGTCGTCGCAAATGGTAAGATTTCATTTCTTTTGATGGCTGCATAGTATTCCATCGTATATATATACCACATCTTCTTTATCCATTCATCTGTTGATGGACATCTAGGTTCTTTCCATAACTTAGCTATTAGTGATCCAAAGGGGCACGTGTACCCGAATGTTCATTTATCATTTTTAAGCTAGTTTAAGGACACATTAACTCAAAATTTGGTAAATTCTGACAAGAGTTCAAAAAGTCATATAAATTACACAAATTGATCCCAAGTAATAAAGTTGTTTTTTAGAGTCTAAATATTGGTAAGAAGAAAATACGGCAAGCATTTACCAGGTAAGAATATTTAAGTACTGTGTTCTAATTTGTTAATTTTTATCATAAATTCAAAAAGTATGATTATGTAGTAAATTCAATAAATTCCATATTTTATGTCACTTTTAAAATATTATTTTTATATGAACTCTATTATTTGGATTATTATTAGTACTTGGATTTTTTAGTGTAACTTCAGGAGTCAAGCTCTCCACACAACCATTTTCATGTAGACATTTTAACCACCCATCTGTCCTCCTATTTGCAGAGATTTTTAAACTAGACACTACCCATCTGTCTTTCTAGCTGGTGATGATGCACTAAATAGGCAACACTCAGCTAAGATTTAATAATCTAAATTAACATTAGAAAAGTTAAGAACTTCTCACTTTTTTTTCTTTATGACAAACAACTGAAAAAGACTCTTACAACGAAACTGAATTATCAACAGCTTATCAGTGGTCATTAACACAATTTACAAAAAATTAAATGCCTTTGAAAACATCCAAGTCAGAATTCATGACATTAAAATACTACTACTAATAACAAAGTTTTTAAAAAGAGCTTGGCATTTAAAACTGAATTTAGGTGGGGCACCTGGGTGGCTCAGTGGGTTAAAGCCTCTGCCTTCAGCTCAGGTCATGATCTCAGGGTTCTGGGATGGAGCCCCGCCTTGGGCTCTCTGCTCAGCGGGGAGCCTGCTTCCCTCCCTCTCTCTCTGCCTACTTGTGATCTCTGTCTGTCAAATAACTAAATAAAATCTTTAAAAAAAAAAACTGAATTTAGGTGTATGCCTTAGTAGGTTTTTGGTTTGTTTGTTTTTGTACTCTATAGTCACATACATTTATGTATTCTGTTATAATGTGTACTTGTGTATGCACATGATCCATCAACCTATCTATATCTCCCTCCCACCTTCCCTCCCCTGTAGAAATGAACAAAAAGTTTCAAAAACATGCTCACTTGCCATCATTAGGAAAGGAATTCTATTATATTTTTTCCTGATTTGTTTTAAAATAATTATTTAGATCCCACGAAAACTATGTAAGTAAATTCAAGAAATAGTAATACTCTGTGAAAGCCAGTTACAAATAAATTTTCTTTTCATTCCATTCACTTCTTAAATATGTTGCAAAAAACTAACATGATTCTTGCAATATAGCTTCTTTTTTTTTTTAAGATTTTCTTTATTTATTTGACAGAGAGAGATCACAAGTAGGCAGAAAGGCAGGCAGAGAGGGGAGTGGGAGTAGGCTCCCTGCCGAGCAGAGAGTCCAATGTGGGGCTTGATCCCAGAACCCTGAAATTATGACCTGAGCCAAAGGCAGAGGCTTTAACCCACTGAGCCACCCAGGCACCCCACCACATAGCTTCTTGGTGCAGAATCTTTCACATCACTATTAACCTTTCCTAACTTTTAAATAATTACCTTTGAGCTTAAAATTAATGAGAAGTATGCAGAGCAAGTAAATTTTTATTGACAGGCACAGAATTATACCTCTGTTGCCATATGACTTTTTTTTTAATGATGAGAGGCATCGAAGCAGGGCATGAAGTTGTCCTATGTGTCAATTAACAGGGGGGAAAACGTCCCATTTTTCCTCCTCCACATAATGAATTTCACAAAGAGATTGAATTATAAGTCTTTTGCCATGACTTGCTGACAAATCTGTTTAATGTTTGTAATAACAGAGTGTATATACAACATGTCATGCCAAAAAACAATATTATGAAGCTAGCAAAATTCAATTATGTAAGTTTGACATTTACAAGAGACAGCCAAGACTACTCATTAAGCTAGACTAGAAAGTCAAGTATTTTTTATTATAAATTTTGGAAGTATTTACCATTTGTTAAATATTATGGTGGAAAGTCTCCTGATAATAAACGAGAAGTGATTATTTTCAAAAAGTAAAATGCCTGCAAGACGACTTTACTTTCATTTGGGTAACTGACTACCATCTTACATTTTTCCTTCTTTTCAAAACATTCCTCCTCAACTATACAATTTCTACTTATTACTCTGAGCAAGAAGAAAATAAACAAGAATTCATCCTAAAAAAGAGTTACTTGGGCCAAATGTCTACACATGTTTTTTCATATGAAAGTTAAAATTCAAGTATGACATGAGGGAACAATGAATGAGCTACCCATTTTACTCGGCACTGTTCAGACAAAAGCAGAGTTAAGAAGTCGAGTTTTTTCCCTAAGCTTCTCCTTTGATTAGCTGTGCAACCCAAGCAAGTCTTATAACCTAAATTTCAGCTTCTGATTTCCAATCCTGGGAGTTAAATTATCTGCCCTTATCAATTCACTGGGTTGTAAATGGAGACTGAATGGCAAAAAACTATCAATATGCAACAGCAAAGGCTAAGGAAGACACAGAATTTGGAGAGCTGGAAAAAACCTTTTGATCCTATGCTCCTATAAAGCATTAAAAAGTACAACAGGTATATCCATACTGTGCTATTTTTAATAAATTTCATGGCACATGAAAAAACTGATACATCAATCAAGAAATATTTGCTGGATGTGTTATAAGTTCTAAAATGTTCAAGGAACTAAAACAGTATTTTTTTAAAGATTTTATTTATTTATTTGCCAGAGAGAGAGAGAGAGCACAAGCAGGGAGAGCAGCAGGCAGAGGGAGAAGCAGGCTCCCTGCTGAGCAAGGAGCCCAACGCAGGACTCATCCCAGGACCCTGGGATTATGACCTGTGCCGAAGGCAGACACATAACCAACTGAGCCACCCAGGCGTCCCAACAGTGGTATTTTATTTAAAAATTGAGCAAAATACTTTTACAGAGTAAGCTCTCTAACTGTGCAATATGATTTCCTTGCATATAGTGATTGCTAGATTCAACTGACCAACAATCTTTTAATAACCTGCACATTGAATGATATACCATGTGCAAATCTATATTCCATAATCTAACAAAGCTGTGAAGGAGAGGGTTCTGGGTGGATGTAATGAAGCAATAGCATAATTCTAAATTTCCAACAAAGCACATGAAAATTTAATAAAAAACAAAAAGAAAAATAAATAAGCCCACATCCTTAGCATAATAGGCAGAGAATGTCCAAATTTTAAATTGTCTATGAGTAGAAAAATAAACACCAAATTTCTGCAAAATATCTTTCACCCTTCCACGGCAAGCCTCCATGGGCACCAAAGGCTGTTCTGGAAAAAAAAAAAAAAGAAGAAAAAGAAAGAAAAAGAGAAAAGCTAGCAGTGTACTTAAAAACTGATCAAAAAACATTATCAGAAAAAGAAAGCTCATTCCACACGTGAAAAATACTGGAAAAGCATAATGGCAGATCACAGCACTGACTTCAAGAAAGGGAACTAAAAGTACATGTGAAAGGCAAGGGAAACAGTCTTAGAAAGGTAACAGGCTAGGGGGAGAAATGGTTAAAATGAAGAAACTTTGGAAACTATAAAGTAAAAAAGCAGCAAGAGAGGACAGAATTCTGCAGGAAAAAAAAAAGGAAATCAAAATAGATAAATAAGGAGTGCCTGCATGGCTCAGTCAGTTAAGCATCTGCCTTCGGCTCAGGTCATCCTGGGAATGAGCCAAAGTCGGGCTCACTGCTCAGTGGGAAGCCTGCTTTTCCCTCTCCTTCTGCCTGCTGCTCTGCCTACATTTGATATATATCTCTCTCTGTTCAATAAATAATGTTTTAAAAATATTTTAAAAAAAATAAAAGGACACATCAGTCTTTATCAAGAGCATGAAGGTTATAAGATTTTACTCTATGTGCAAGCTAACAATTTAGCCTGCCTCAACTTCATGGAGGTGGGCAGAAGATACAAGTCTTCTGAGACAGAGACAAAGGACAGTTTATTTCTCATAGTAATATTGGTAGCTAGAGTATCATCATCCATTAGTGGAGGGAAACACATTAAACCAAGTCAAATGACAACCAACAAACTAGTAGAAAATATATATAACATCATGAATAACAGATAAGATAATAAGATGTAAGATATAAGATAATAACAGACAATAACAATTCACTGTAGTACACTAAAATTTAAGGGGGGGAAAAGATCAAAGACTTGAAAGAAAAATGGGCAAAAGACAATCCACACACCCAAAAAAATACTTTAAAATGGACTTTAAACATATAAAAATAGTCAACCTTACTCCCTCACTCGTAATAAAAGAAATGCCAAGTAAAATTAAGAGATTTTATTTTTCACCTAGCAAACTGGCACTCTGTTTTGGCAAATGTGTGGAGAAACAGATACACTTATACATTTCTGATAGAAATGCAGACTGGTATAATCTTTATAGACAGTATAAACTACACACAACATTTATCTTTTATACCTGCAATCATACACTTCTAGGAATATACATTTAAGATTTTCCTCTAATGATTAAAAAAAAACCCACACAGGTTATTCATGGTAGTAAATGTACATAACTGGAAAAATTAGAAAAAACTGTATGTCCATATACAGAAAGTACTTGCATGAACTTACAATGAAGTGTTATGCAACAGTTAAAAAGAATGAAAAATAAAGGTACAAACTGAAGTACTGTGATTTTTAGGATACAATATCAAATAGAAAAGCAAAGTGAAAAGGGGTATCATAGTATGACAGTTTTTGTGTAAGAAAGAAAGAAATAATTAAAGAAGATATAGTTCTCTAAGTATATAGTTTTATGCAATTCTGACTTTTGGAACCATTAATTTTTAACCATTAATGAAACAGATAAAATCAATAAGAATAAAAGAGGAAAAAACAATTTAAAATGTGATACAACAAAACAAGTGAACCAACCTATATTTCCAGTGAATAACATAATCACACTGAAAGGAGTAGGGAAGAAAAGAATTAATCTAAGTAACATTGGAAACAATATTTGATTACAATGGAAAACTAAAGACAAAAGAGCTCTAAAAAAATTATGAATTGTAGTTTCTTTTTTCAGAGGCATGAGTCAGTAATTCTGAAATTATTTTCTGTTATTTTAGGATTGAGCAAGTAAGTAAATAGATTGTAACTAACAGAAGCCAGATTTCCCACTGTCAGAGAGAGAAGTTGCAAATACATGAATAGGAAAATACAGAATGAACACATGGCATTGGACTAGAACCAGAAGTATCAACATAAACTCTTCAGTTTTAATATAGATAAACAGATACAGAAATTAGGCACAGATATACTTGTGTGCATGTATATATATACATTTGCTTATTTCTTATCTCTGTCCATTGAGGGGACCTAGAATAAAGATACCCCAGTAGCAATGAGCACACACAGTGCCCAAATGATGGTTTCCAAATACTAAATGGAAAATCATTAAAAGGAACTATGGTTCCTTAGAGAAATGGAGCAAAATTTAGAGCATGAAAAATATAAGTGAGAAAATAAGTGCTCAATGAATGACAGGAACACACCAAAAGGACAGAGGAGCCATTTTCAATTTCTCTCTCTCAGATACAGAGAAAGAACAGATAAGGCAAATGTGGTAAAATATTAATATTTGGGGAATATAAGTGAGGAGTATATGAGTATTCTTTGTATTGGGTTTTCAACACTTCAATAAGTCTGAAATAATGTCAAAATAAAGGTTAAAACTCAAAAGCTATGGAAATCTGATCAAAATTCAAAAGTATATGATATTTATTATATCTAAAAAATTGGAGTTATTTAGTCTACAGATGAAATGTCTCAATGATTTTTCTTTAAATATTAAAATACTTCCCAAAATAAAAAAGAAAACTTGGTTTCAACATCTGTGTTTCAAAGCAGGTATTCCACTAGGAACAATATTAATACATAAAGCTAGCCAGAATGAAAAAACAAACAAACAAACAAACAAAAAACCTATCATTCTACTTTATAAGACTAGTCAAATGTGTGGAATAACAACATTTCCAGCAAATGAGGGGTTTTTTATCCTTTAAGTTTTTAAAGGATGTTCTGTGAGGGACAGACCATCTTTTCTTAAAAGATGCTTGACAAGAAAATTAAAACAAAGGCTCACAAAACAGTTATAATAACGTTAGGATATAATGTGAGGATATATGATTATAGAGGAAGAAGTGTAGAGATTGCCTTTTATTTAGCATGACTACCCCACCAGTAAGTGACCTCAAACTCTGAATAATGTACTATAATGCATAAGGTTATATAATAAATTGGTGAATACCTTTAATTAAGTAGCTTAAAAGCTACAGGATATACATAAAATATATCTAGAAGAAACGAGGTATTTGTTGCCTCAGGAGGAAACACAACAGGTAATGGATAGAAGACCGACTCTTCAATGTACATTTACTGGTTTATATCTGTGGTTTTGAATTTGGAATCCCATATGTGAGAAGAGGGAGCCCAGGAACCCCATTTAAAAAAGTAATCTCAAGAAAACTTCAACAAGCCCTAACCAGCATATCTACCTTCTTATCTGAATAAAGCTGTATATTTGGCCTTCTCTCTTGAACTATTACTATGAATAACCTATCCTAACTTCTCACTAAAATCAATCCATTCACTTGGGCACTAGATTCATCATCACCTCTTCACCAACTCAAGTACATTGCTACAGCCATTCTTCCTTCATTCAGATGCCTCAACAGCTTTTCCTTTACTCCCAGAGCATTTACATCAGCAAAAAGGCTGTAGTTGCTCTTAATCTTAAAAAAAAAAATGCTCTCCTGACTACTTTCAGTTACCTCCCTCTTTCTTCTTTGCTTTACTGCAAATCAACAGAAATGGTTTGTCTGTACCAGTGATCTCCAGTTTCTTTTCTCTCATTCTTTCTTAAACCCATCCCACTTTAGCTTTTCCCTTTACTACAATATTGGAACTGCTCTTTTCAAAGTCACCAATTACCTACACTTCACAAAATCCAAATCTTGGTCCTCATCTTATGTTCTAGTACTACTTAACCTAACTGATCTCTTGTTCTTCCCTGAAATCCTTTCCTCCTCCATTTGACTTCCAGAATAATACATTCTTTTGGTTTTCCTTTTATCTTGGTGTTCTTTGCAATTTCCTCCTCATTTTCCTTCTTAATGGTGGGCTTTGAGTTAGGACTCTTCTCTTTCCTATTTTAACTAACACCTTTGGTAATGCCATCTAACAGCATGGCTTGAAATACCAACTAATATTCAAGTTTATATTTTTACTACAGACCTCTCCCAGGAATTCTCTAGAGCTAGAGATTCAAGTACAAACTTGTTATCTCCACCTAGATACCTAATAAGAATCTAAAAACCAAACTCCTGATCTTCACCTCCAAATCTGCTACTCCTATGTTCTTCTCCATCTTAGTTAAAAATAATACCATCTTAAAGCATAATAATAATAATAATAATAATAATAACACCATCCTTCCAGTTGTTCAGCCAAAAATCTTAAAATCATCCTTGATTTCTTTCTCTCACACACTACACCACATTCATCAGCAAGTCCTTTAGGCTCAATTTTCAATATATACATTCATGAATTCCATATTTCTGAATTAGCCTACCACCTAAAATTATTTGTAATCCCAAAATTCAAGATCCCAAAATCTCAAAATCCCCAAATCCCACACAGTGCTTTCCAGGCCAATTGCAGATATGCACATGTGCAGAGCAATAAAGGAGTCCTTTGATATACATGTTCCCATCAAACAAGGCTATGGTTGCCTTTTTGTTTCAGCTCCTGTGCTGTAAGCTGTCCATTTTGCAGTCTATTTATTTAGTTTCACACTGCCTGCATTTTTTGTGCTTTTAATTAATGATTTTGCTATCTAAAATGGCTAAACATAAGGCTTGTCTAGCCTTATGGGTTGTCTAGTATTCTTATGATTGAAGGCTATAATGTTGATGATTCACAGACCTGTACCCCTGAAACAAATAATACATTATGTGTTAATTTTTTAAAAAGAAGACTATAACATGCTTTATAGAGAAAATATGTGGGGCACCTGGGTGGCTCAGAGGGTTAAGCCTCTGCATTCAGCTCAGGTCATGGTCTCAGGGTCCTGGGATCAAGCCCTGCATCTAGCGCTCTGCTCAGCAGGGAGCCTGCTTCCCCCCCCCCCTCTGTCTGCCTGCCTCTCTGCCTACTTGTGATCTCTCTCTCTGTGTCAAGTGAATGAATGGAATCTTTAAAAAAAAAAAAAGAAAATATGTGTCAGATAGCTTTCTTTAGTCATGAATTGTAACACTGCTGGCTTTGAGGTCAGTGTTAATGAATCAACAACATATATTAAAGAATATGTCTTTAAAAAGATACACACATAAAACAGGATGATAAACTGGATCAGTCATCAAAAATGCTGTGACCTGGGGCAGTCAGTTAAGCGTCTGCCTTCGGCTCAGGTCATAATACCCCAGTCCTGGGATGGAGCCCCAAATGGGACTCCCTGCTCAGTGGGGACTCTGCTTCTCCCTCTGCCCCTCACCCTGCTCATGCTCTCCCTCTCAAATAAATAAATAAAATCTTTAAAAGAAAATGTTGTGACCTTGCTTATAGGAATATAACCCCTTATGTTATATACCCAGTAAGGGCAATGATTCAGTACTCAGCTAATACTAGTTTAGTGTTCAGAGTAATTTCACAGAACATAACTATTGTGAATAACAAGAATCAACTGTATATCCAGAAACTGACCACTTCTCACCACCTTTGTTACTACTACCCCAGGTGCAGGAAAGCATGAGCCCTTGCCTGGATTACTTCAATAGCCTGGAAGTAATCTCCTTACTCCCATCCTCCCTATACCCCTCATAGTCTCAACAAGGCTGCCAGAATTATCCTATTAAAATGTAAATTAGTTTATATCACTCTTCTGCTCCAAACCCACCATGGCTTCCCATTTTATAACAGAGTAAAAGCCAAAGTGTTTTCAAAGAATGACCAGAATCCTAGAAAATCTGGGCCTTGCTTGCATCTCACCATCACTCTTCCTCTCTGATTTCATCCCGTATCTCTGTCTTTTCTTAATCAGTTCCCCAGTTACAGCCACACAAGTATTTGTACCCCTCCTCAAATATGCCAGACATGATCCCATCTCAATGAGTTTGCTTTGACTATTCCCTCTACCTGTACTACTCTTCCCTTCTTCACTTCCCTTCCTCACTGCCTTCACTCTTCATTTACAAATCTCTCTCCATGAAGCCTGACCTGATCATCCATCCTCCCAACAACCTATCCACCTGCCGTGTTTCATTTTTCTCCATGGTACTTATCACCATCTATTATACATTTCACTTACGTGTATTAATTAGCTATCTTCTCTAAAATGTAAGCCTTAGAGAGGAAGGAATTTTTGTATGGTTTGTTATCTACAATATTCTTAGTGCAAATAGCAGTACCTGGCACATCAAAAGAAAATACATAAATTGATATAGTTCTTACAATTAAAAAATAAATTTAAGCTTAAATAAAAATTTTTACAAAGTTAAAACTTATAGAAAGATTACAATTTTACCTTCTGCATCTGTTTATATCATCTTTCTAGTAATCAAGTCCAAAACTAATATTGTTAAGGAGCTCACCTATAAAATATAGAGGAAAATCAGCCAAAAGGATATCATTTTTCTTAATCTCTTTGTATGTGAAACTTAGCTTTGTCTATTCAATAAAACTATGAAAAATAGGGACAAATCAAATTATTGTGCTTTAATTTTGTTTTAATTTTAGGAAGTTATCTGCAGAAAATAAATGAATCATGTAGCATATCCCATCCCACATAATATTTCAGCATCTAATGAGAATATTCTGTCACTCCAATTTCTGCAACTTTAACCCAATGCAAATTAGATTAACAACGAAGAATGTCATTAGTCTTTATGACCTTGTAAACTTCCTACTGTATTAAGCTCCATGCAGTGAAAAGCATTCATGCCATAAGTTAGCTGCTGATATATCATGTATTAATAAGTAGGTCCAAAAAAAAAAGAAAACTCTCACTTTCAAGCCATATCAATAGAAGTGATGATCAACAAACAGAGCTTGAACTCAGCTTTGGTTTTTTGCAAATTCTGTATCCAAAATGGATTTCTTTCCTTAGGTTGAACTGAGAAGTAGATTTGAATTTCAGAATATTTATCTAGAGGACCTCCATATATCATGCATACAAGATTCTAATTTTTGGAAGTCTCCAAGATTTAGAGAGTATTGAACAGGAAGGCCAGCTGCCATTCTTGTTGGACTAAAAATGAGAAAATCAACTAAAGAGGCTTTAAAAACTTTTACTCATTTTTTTTAAAATTTGGATTTAAACATAAATTTAACCATCTGCCTCAAATCTGGACTCATTTCAAACTGGTTTTCATAATTAAAGTACTCTAAAGAGACAACTCAATGGATCTAATCAATTTTAATTGGCTATAAAATACCACAGAACTATTCATAATGCATGAAGAGGCAATTTAAGAAAATCTACTTCCCAATTACAGAAAAATTTACTTTTGAATGAGACTTGTAGCTAGCTCCCCACAGTTCTAGCAGTAGGTATCCTCTTATTCTGTCTGCATAGGATAAGTGAAGGCTGTAAATAATCAGGGAGTTTACAAATCTCTTAGCACTCTGTTTTGTTTCCCATAAAGAAAGAAATTTTGAAGGAGAGTTTGTTTCCCTACTCTTGTTTTAAAGGGGGTGAAGAGAGCTCCTTTTAAACTTCACTAGACTGACTGTTATGGACATATATAATGTGGAATAGCTCATCCTATCTTCTTTTTTCTGAATATGATGTATGATAAAGCAAAAGCATTCAGACTTCCACTCATGTATGAGAAACCCCCACAAATGTTATTGTGGGTGTTTTGAGGCTTGGTAAGTATAAAACCCTAGCATAATTCTAGCTACACAGAATCAATTAAATAGGCTATATAAGAATACATAACCATGAGAGTTATTTTGAACATCTTTTCTGTTAGTTCAGTATATCTTCAAGCAAACTATAAAACTGCAAAGCAAAACTGTACTTAAATTCACTTAATTCAATACCATAAGGTTCAATATGGTATTGCTTACCTTTTATAAAATTACCATACATTACATTTACCCTTAAAAATATTTTTAACTATGGAAAAAAATGCTACGTGCCATATGAACAAAGGGACTGCATGTAGGTATACAAGTAAAGAGTATGTGTATTTTTTATAACACGAACAAGTGGAAGATTATAGTGAAATAAAAAAAATCTGGGAATGAAAAAAAAATCTGGGAATGAATAAACTCATACAACTCTCAGAATAAATGAAGAAAAATGATGAAGTCCACTAAGATTCTAAATTTACATTAAAATGTTAAGTAGATACCTTTTAAGAAAAAACCTAAATCATAATTATTCAGGCATAATATGCAATGCCTGAAATGAAAACTATGTTGCATGGGACTAAAGGCAGATTAGGGATTGTAGAAAGGAAGATTAGTAAATTTATAAACATAGCCATAGAAACTAATCAAAATGAAACAAAAAGAGGGATGCATGGGTGGCTCAGCTGGTTAAAAGTCTGACTCTTGATTCTGACTCAGTTCATGATCTCAGGGTCCTGGGATCAAGCTCTGCCTCTGGCTCCACACCATGCAGCAGAGAGTCTATTTGAGATTCTATCTCCACTCCCCACCCCTCCACCCAGTCTTCCGTTGCCCTTCGCCCTGAACTCTGCACTCACACTCTCTCTCTCTCTCCTTCTAAAATAAATAAATGTTAAAGAGAGAGAGAGAGAAAGGGAAAAATAATGAAGAGTATCAATAGGCTGTAAGACAACTACAAGCCAACCTACTATATGTGTAACAGGAGTCTCTAACAGAGAGAACAGAGATGGGGAGACAGAAAATATACATGAAGAAATAGTGGATAAAAGCTTTTGAAATTTGATGAAAACTATAAACTCTCAGATACAAGTGGCTCAAAAACCACAAAGAGAGGGAAAAAAAAAAAAAACCTACAGCAATATACATCATGAACAAACTGCTTAAAGATCTGAAAAGAAAAGAAAATGCCAAAATAGAATTCTATACCCAACAAAGATATATTTCAAAAACAAAGGTGAAATAGAAATTTTTCAAGTATGCAAAAACTGAAAGAATTTATTAATACAGATTTACATTACAAGAAACATTAAAATAAGTCTTTCGGGCATGAGTAAAATGATACCAGATGGAATATAGAATGCTAGAAAAGATAGCTACATAGATAAATATATGAGCTGTTCTGTTGTAATTTTAAAAATAACTGACCAAATAAATATAAAAATATTAACAAGGTAGGGTGGGCTTTACAACATATGCAAAAGTAATATATATCACAAAAGTAATATATATTACAAGAACAGCAAACAGACCAGAAGGCTATACCACTGTAAGAGTCCCATGTTAAAAGCAAAGCATTATAACACCTGAAGATATACTATTAAAGATAACATAACAAAATAAAAAGTTATAGGTAATAAGACAACAAAAAGGGTAAAAAGGTACCTTAAGAAAATATTTCAATTCATCCAAAAGAAGGCAGATAAAATGAAAAGGAGAATAAAGAATAAGTGGAACAGGGACGCCTGGGTGGCTCAGTTGGTTAAGCGGCTGCCTTCAGCTCAGGTCATGATCCCAGCGTCCTGGGATGGAGTCCCACATCGGGCTCCTTGCTCAGCAGGGAGTCTGCTTCTCCCTCTGCCTCTGCCTGCCGCTCTGTCTACCTGTGCTGGGTCTCTCTCTCTCTCTCTGACAAATAAATAAATAAAATATTAAAAAAAAAAAAAAGAATAAGTGGAACAAAGAGAAAACAAACTGCAAGATGACAGATTTAAACCTAACATTACCAAAAGTCACATTAAATATAGTCTCATCATCCCCATTAAAATGTAGAGATTAACAAGACAAAAAAGCACAACCTTACTATATGGTGCTTATAAGGCATGTAACTCAAAAATAAAGACTGAAACAGATTAAAGAATGAAAAAAAGGTATATCATGTAAACACTAATCAAAGTAATGTACAGTCTTGGCTATATTAATATCAGGTAGGATAGATAATAGAGCAAAGAATACTACCAGGGATAATAAAGATCATTTTATAATGATAAAAGGATCAATTCATCAAGGAATATAATAATCATAACTGCTTATTCACCTAGTAACAGATTTTCAAAATACATGAAGCAAAAAAATTGACAACTACAAGAAGAAATAGACTAATCCACAATTACAGCGGGAGATTTCATTTGCCCTCTCTCAATCATCAATATAACAAATAAACAGAAAATCAGTAAGAACGTAAAAATATCAAAAAATACAATTAGCCTACTGGACGAAGCTGACAGTATACACCACTCTAACCAACAGCAAAAGAATACACATTCTTATCAAGTACTTATGAAGCATTTATCAAAACAGACACCACTGTGGGCCAGATAACATATACACACAAATTTAAAGAAATGAAGTCATAAAAAAAAATCCTCAGATCAAAATGGAATTAAATTAAAAATAAAATATTTAAACATCTCTAGAAAAATGCCAAATGTTTAGAAAACTAACCCAAACACTTTTAAATAACCTATAGAGCAAAGAAAAAAAAGAAAAGGGAAATTAGAAAGTATTTTTAATTGAATGAAATGAAAACGGTGTATGAAAATTTCTGGAATGTTGCTAAAACAGTACTTAGGGAAATTATAGCACAAAATGCCCGTAGAAAAAGATAGCTCTCATATCAATGATCTTAACTTCCATATTAAGAACATTTAAAAATTTTTTAAATGGTAACTAACCTAGAACAAGCAGAAGGAAAGAAATTAAATAAATATTAAAGCATAAGTCAATTAAACACAAAGCAGAAAAATAGAAAAAAAAAACAATAAAGCCAAAAGCTGATTTTTGAGAAAATAAAAGTGATAAACCTCTAGCTAGAATGATTAGGAAAAAAGAGAAAAGACATAAAATACCAGTATCAAAAATGGGAAAGAAGAAGTCACCATAGATTCTACAAATTAGAAGGTCAATAAGGAAATACGAACAATTTGATATAGCAATAAATCCAACAACTTAGATGAAATGAACATTTCTTTGAAGGATATTAAAACTCAAAAGAAACAGAAAATCTAAAGACTCTACATTAATCCAAAAAACTGATAGTTTAAAAATCTTTGCCAAAGTAAAAAATAAAAACAAGCAGACACAGATGGCTTCACAAGTGAATTCTACCAATAATTAAGAAATACTACCAATTGAACCCAATTGAACACAAATCTTTCTAAAAAGTTGAATAGGAAGTAACCATTCACAGAATAGCATTAGCTTTATAATAAAATGAAACAAAAATACAAGAAACAAAGATATAGATAAAAATTATGAAAAAAAAAAAACTTAGCCAACCATATTCAACAACATAAAAAAATGACAGTGCATCATACCAAGGAGTTTATCCTAAGAATGTCAGACCAGGTGTAATATTTGAAACATGAAAATCAATCAAAACAATTCCTACCAAACAAAAAGAAAAAGAAATATTTATCTCCATAGATACTAAGAAAACATTTGACAAAATCCAGCATCTACTCTGAAGCAGGAATAGAAAGGAACTTCAACCTGATAAAAACTTTGAAACTATAGCTAATTTAATACTTAATTTTGACTTTTCCCCTAAGTTCAAGGAAAAAGACCAATAGCTTCGCTCTTTCTACCTCTATTCAACATTATACTGGAGGCTCTAGCTAGGGCAATCAGGCAAGAAAAAGAAAAAGCTATCAAGATTGGGAAGAGAAAGTTAAACTTTCTTTATTCATAGACAATATGATCCTATAGGAGTTCTTTTGTGAAGTCATTTACTTTTTGCTTTTAGACTTTTTTAAATATTTTGTTTAGTTATTTGACAGAGAGAGACACAGCGAGAGAGGGAACACAAGCAGGGCAAGTAGGAGAGGGAGAAGCAGGTTTCCCTCTGAGTGGGAGCCAATGTGGGGCTTGATCCCAGGACCTTGGGATTATGACCTGAGCCAAAAGCAGCCACTTAACTGAGCCACCCAGGTGCCCCTCATTTACTTTTTATATGGATAAATATGATGGAAAATTTTGCCAACATTTACAGGCATTATGTCAAAACCTTAGCTTTGTAGATTCACAGAATTATTTTATGGCTAAACCCAAGTAGTTGCTCAACTTAAAGTACTCAGAACTTAATCTGCAATAGAAAAGTAAAACCTGTACATTTTGTATTCAATAAATCATTATTCTATGCTGCTATCAAGAAACATTCTGAATAATTGACTTCAGCTCAGTAAATTAAAATTATTTTGGTTGTTCCCAGTTTACATGTTATAAATAATAATCAATGGACTAATGTTCAAATTAGTCCAAGTCAATTTAAGACAAATATTTGCTTTCTCAACACAGCATAGAGCAAAAAAAGTTTAATACTTAAGGTATATTACAAAGAAATTAATTAAAGTGCTACATTTATGTGGCAAATGAGTGTTATATTTTACATTAGACAATATAAACTAATGTTCCTTAGTGTAATCCACACAGCAGGGGTCGAGAATTTGGAACTTAAGCATTAACCATGCCTTCCTTCTCATCAACTGTAAGTGCTAAACCTCCAGTTGCAGTAACTGAACACAACTCTGAATTCATTCTCAAATTCAGAATTTAACCCTTATTATAGGAATTATTTCAGGCCTTGTTTCCCCCAAAGCCTTGTCTTCCCTAAAGCCTCATCTTCTATAATTGAAAGCTATATGTCAGACGGGGGTCTTAAGACGTGCTAATATCTTTGGTGGCTAGAACCACAGCCAGGGTATTCATTGCTGGTGCCCAGCAGTTCCTAGAGACCATTCCAGAACTGCCCTCTTCTGGCCTAAACAAATGAACTAAGGTTCTGACATAAAGTCTGCAAATGTTGGAAATTTTGCCATCTTTGTAAAGAGTAAATAACGTCACAGAAGAAAATTTCCATGTTAAACATAAAAAGTAGTTTGATAACAGAAACAAAGTGTTCAAAAATAAAATTTTATACTTTTTCACATAAACATGAGCATAAAGATAGTTCTGATTATAAAAAGGTTATACATTGATTTAATGACAGCAATAAAATTTTTGAAAATTGAAAAATATTACCACTAATACCTTTAGAAGGAGAAATGTAAATAAATTCACATATTTTAATTTCACGACATTCAGCCAAATAATAACACTTCTTGGGACCAGTTAAAACTATAATCTTCAAATCTAGTTGCCTAAATTAAAAGTAATTAAAAAAAACAATAAAGAACAACTATTATCTGTGAAAAATACTTCATAATATAAGCCCTACATAGAACTATTTAAAAATTTTATTATGACATCAGAATTAAATTTCATTTTTCAACTAAAATAAACTAATCATTAAAAAATGAATATCAAAGACTAGGGAATAATTATCTATGTCTTTTTTTTAACTAATCATTCTCCAACAGATACAAACCTAGTATGAAATACTTAGCACAGCTGAATTACAATACAGTTGGATTAATTCATCACTTGCTCTGGGTGAATTTAAATACAGATATTTTTAATATAGGGTAGTAATTTGAGAATGCTAGCCATGCATTAATAATGACCTTATAAAATTAACTATTTTGACAGACTGAGTAGTAATGCTTAACGTACAAAACTACTTCTAAACTACTCTTGATTTAGCAAGGGATCCCTTGCACATAAACTGAATTTTGAAAGAGGGTAAGACTTGTTCATAAATCAAAATATCAACTAGAAATGGGTAAGCTCCTTGAATGCTTAGGAAATACTGTTTGAATTTCAATAACTTATAGACAGCAAATGTTCAGTAAATATTTCTTGATTATCTAAAGATCTTTTAAAATAATAAAAGAATAATAATTAGGTATATGAAATTTGAAAATCTATGAAATAATCACACAGTATTGGAATTTATATCCAATACTATCTGACTCCAAAGTATGTATATGATCTTTATACAATGCCATTTTTAAATGATTTTTTAAATAGTTTAAGGTAATTGAATTCAAATGTATTTTAAAAGATATGTTTATATTAATAAGGAGATCATGATCTCAAAATACTGATTGAGGTACATGAAAAATAAATAAGCAGAAATAAGAAAATTTTAAGAACAGCTTCATCTTCCCTAAAAAGGTAGCAGAAACACTGCAAAAAACAGAAACATGAGGTAAATGTGTGAGGAGTAGGGACAGGAACAGACAGAAACAAAGTAAATGTTGTGTTGGTAGGAAAATGGAGAGCAGAGAGAAAGCAAGAGAAAGGGGAAGGACAAAGAGAAAGAGGAAGCAATCAGAGAGCAGCCAGAGGAGGAAGAGAGTAAAAACAAAGGGAAGAAGTAAGAAACAGAAAAAAAAAAAAAGAAAGAAAAAAAAATTTTTTAAAAAAAAAAGAAGTAAGAAATGGAAGGAGGGAGAAATCCATCTACATCAGTATCTCTTTTGGTCTACTGGGATTAACAACAAAAACATGGTATTTTCATTGTGCAAGATATATTCAAATATAGAGCTATTTATTTGATTTACCTCAGCAAAACAAGAATATATACACAAGTAAAAGACCAAGAGAAAATATGTTGAGAAAAAGAAGACAGAGCTGCTAATAAAGCTTATATTTAGACAGAAAGAATTAAAAAAAACCTCCAACTTTTATAATTTAAAAAAATTTAAATATGAAGACTGTTTACTCACATTTAAAGATTCATAAACATAAACTCTTGTTTAAAACAAAAATAATTTTTCTCTTTCTATTTATTTCCGAAGGTTCTTATGAAAATGTTAGAACAATATAGGCATATAAAATTAAGCTATGAAAACAAAATAATGCCATAAAATAATCTTGTCTTTTAAAGGCTTTTAAATACCACAGGTAAAAAGAGGACTAAAAAAGGTATCTAAACAAATACAACCTTATTTTTCTTAGTATTCAGTAATGGAGAAAAGTTTTAAAAATTCTTCGCATTCTACTTCAAGTGCTATGTAATTTCATTTAGCATGAATTACTCAAAAATATATCATTTTAAAAAAATGAAAAAATAAAAAGACTTTGGTAGTAAAGTTTAGTTTGACAATTAGTCTATTTTGGCATATTTTGATATTTTTAAAATGTGACTTGGCCTAAGTGGAATCAATCAATCTACTCATTAAGATAATCTTCAAATGAATAAAAATCATTAAAATAAATAATTTTTCATAACTTTTCCATACCTTTAGCTAATGCTTCTTTATATTTCTCTTTGGCAGAATTCATTTCTTTTATTAACTGTCTATAGCTGGATTTTAATTTCTCTAATTCTGTCTTTGTAACCTGTCAAAAAGAATAATAACAAATTTTATGGTCAAAAACTTAAATCCAGAAGTACTAACTGATATATATTTTATTGCTCATAGAACAGAGTTGCTCCTTAATATATATTATAGACAATATATTAAAAATTGGTTTAGAAATAAATAATAAATTCAACAGCATATGAAAAAGAATAACATTTCTTAGAAAAGCAAGTCAAGAAATATTGCTGTCATCATCTAAAGTTTAAAGACCAAAAGATTAAGATGCTATATATAGAAATATTTTCTCTAATAAAAAAGCTAATTTAAATATTTATATTAATTATACAGAGTAACTTGGACTTGTTCTAATTTACTACTTCTAATATGAGTATTTTTTATTTCTTTGAAAAGACTAAGCAAATGAAAGTCCTTGATTCTATAGTCAAAAGCCCACTTAAATAGCATTTAAGGAAAAAATAAGGGTCTTAGATGGTATTTGAAAAACTTCTAATATACCTTTGAGAAAACTAACATATCAGCAACATCAAAAACTTGCAAAAAGGGCATAAGAAACTCGGAAGAATATTACAGAGTCCACTTTTAATGAACTCTGCATCACCATTGTTCTTGATGGCCCAGAGGATAACAATATACAAATAACACAAAAATATCGATAGCTATGATGCAGATATAAAAGCATCTGAGCCATTCCTTTAAGAAAAAGAAAACTCAAGGGGCACCTGGGTGGCTCAGTTGGTTGGGCGGCCAACTCTTGGTTTCAGCTCAGGTAATGAGCTCAGGGTCCTAGGAGCAAGCCCTGTGTCAGGCTCCACATTCTGTAGAGTCTGCTTGAGGATTCTCTCTCTCTCTCCCTTTGTCCCTCCCTCTGCTCATTCTCTCTCTCTCTCTCTCAAATAAATAAATAAGTCTTCAAAATAAAAGAAAACTCAATAATTAACTTTGCATAGTAGACTTTATTTTTTAGAGCAGATTTAATTTCACAATTAAATTGAACAGAAAATAACAGAGATTTCCCATATACCTTCTGTATGTACTGATGCACAGTCATCCCCTACTAGAGTGGTACATTTTTTTACAACAGATGTCCCTACAATGACACATCATTATCCCCAAAATCCAAATTAGGTTTCATTCCTGGTGTATATTCTATGGATTGGAACAAATATTTAACAACATATATCTACAATTATAGTATCATATAAAGTAATTTAACTGTCATAAAATCCTTGGGCTGCACCTATTCATTCCTCTCTCTCCCTTAACTCCTGGAAATCACTGATCTTTTTATGGTCTCTATAGCTTGTCTTTTCAAGAATATTATATAGTTAGAATCATGTAGTATGTACTCTTTTCAGATTGGCTTCTTCCACTTAGTAATATGCATGTAAGTTTCCTCCAGGTCTTTTCGTGGCTTGATAGCTAATTTCTCTGAGTATTAAATAATATTCCATATCCAATATTCTGTTGACAAGTCTGGGTCTTTTGCCTCTCATGTAAACTTTAGAATCAGTTTGTCAACATTGGGATTATGTTAAATCTAAAGATAAAGCTGGGAACAACTCACATCTTGACAATATTGAGTCTTTCATCAACAAACATGGAATATGTCTCCAATTATTTCTTCTGTGATTTTTCTCCTTGGAATTCAGTTGTTCTCCTCCTATAGGTCTTGTATATATGTTGCATATATGTATATAAGTCATTTTTGGAGGAGCTAATGAAAATGGCATTGTGTTTTTAATTTCATATTCTACTTGTTTATTGTTGATGTACAGGAAAGTGACTGACTTTCGTAAAGTAACATTGTACCCTGTAACCTTGCTATAATCACTTATTAATTACAAGTTTTTTTATTGATTCACTTGGATTTTCTTCATATACAGTCATGTCATCTGTGAATAAGGACAGCTTTAGTTCATTGTTCCCAGCCTGTATATATTTCTTTTCTTGTCTTACTACATTGGCTAAGACTTCCAGTATGATGTTAACAAGCAATGGTAAGAGAAAACATCTTTGACTTGCTTCTGATCTTAGTGAGAAAGTTTCAAGTTTCTTATCACTACTTATGATGTTAGCTATAGTTTCTTTGTAGATACTCTTTATCAAGTTGAGGAAGGTTTCCTCTTTTCCAAGTTTACTGAGAGTTTTTACCATGAATGTGTACTGGTTTTGTAATTTTGTCAAGTGATTTTCCTACATCTATTTGCATGCTCATGTGATTTTTCTTTTTCTACTCTGTTCATGTGATGGACTTCATTAACTGATTTTCAAATGTTGTACCAGCCTTGCATACCTGAAATAAATCTCACTGGTCATGATATACAATTATTTTTATACATTGTTGGATTTGATTTTCTAATAGTTTGTTAAGGATTTTTGCATCTATGTTCATGAGAGATACTGGTCTATAGTTTTATCTTCTAATGTCTTTGTCTGGTTTGGTAATGGTGATCTCTTGGATTAGTTAGGAAGTATCCCTCCGTTTCTTTTTCTGAAAGAGTTCACAGAGAATTGGTATGATTCTTTCCTTAAATATTTGATAGAATTCACTATCTGAGCATAGAGCTTTTTGTTTTGAAAGGTTATTAATTATTGATTCAATGACTTTAATAGATATATGCCTATTCAGATCAGCTATTTCTTCTTGTGTGAGTTTTTAGCAGACTGAGTCTTCCAGAGAATTGCCAAATTTCTTATATGTAACCAAACTTGTGGGCATAGAGATGTTTATAGTATTCCTTAATTACCCTTTTATATTTTTAAAATATTTTATTTATTTGACAGACAGAGATCACAAGTAGACAGAGAGGCAAGCAGAGAGAGAGAGGAGGAAGCAGGCTCCCTGCTGAGCAGAGAGCCCCTTGTAGGGCTCGATCCCAGGACCCTGAGATCATGACCTGAGCCGAAGGCAGAGACTTTAACCCACTTAGCCACCCAGGCGCCCCTCCTTAATTACTCTTTTAATATGGACTATTGATGTCCCCTTTTTCATTCCTAATATTAGTAATTAGTAATTAGTAATGTTGTTTTTATTACTTAACCTGGTTACAAACTTACTGATTTTATTGATCTTTTCAAAGAACCAGCTTTTGGTTTTGTTGACTTTTCTATTGATTTTATATTTTCACTTTCACTAATTTCCACCCTAACTTGTATTATGTCTTTTTTTCTGCTTATGTTGGATTCAATTTGCTCTTTCTTTTTCTTCTAATGCCCTAAAATAGAAGTTTAGAGGATTGATTTTAGATCTTTTTTCTTTCCTAATATATATTCAATACTATAAATTTCCATCTAAGCACTGTTTTTGCAATCTACAATTTTGATAAATTTATTTTCATTTTCATTTAGTTCAAAATATGTTTTAATTTCTCTTGAGAGTTCTTCTTTGATCCATGTGCCATTTAGAAGTATTTTGTTTAATTTTTTCCAAAGAAGACATCTAGATGGCCAACAGATATATGAAAAGATGCTCAACATCACTATCAGGAAAATGTAAACCAAAACTACAATGAGATATCACCTACACCATCAGATTTGCCAAAATTAACACAGGAAACAACAGGTGCTTGCAAGGATGAAGAGAAAGAGGAACCTTCTTACACTCCTGGTTGGAATGCAAATTGGTGCAGCTACTCTAGAAAACAGTAAGGAGGTTTCTCAAAAAGTTGAAAATAGAAGTACACTATGATACAGTTATCTTTCTAATACTGATTTCTAGTTTAATTCTACTGTGGTCTCAGAACAGACACTGGATGATTTCTCTTATTCTAAATTTATTAAGGTATGATTTATGGTCAAGAATGTGGTATATCAAAAAAAAAAAAAAAAGAATGTGGTATATCTGTTGAATCTTCCATGTAAGCTTGTAAGCTTCAGAAGAATGTGTATTCGCTGTTATTCAATGAAACAGTCTGTAGATGTTCACTGTATCTAATTGATTAATGGTATTATTAAGCTCATCTATGTCCTTACTGACATAGCCTGCTGGGTCTGTTCATTTCTGATGAGGGGTGTTGAAGTCTCCAACTATAATGGAGTATTCATCTCTTTCTCTTCACAATTCTATCAGTTTTTGCAGCTCCATCAGTATTTTGACATTATGTTGTTGGGCATATACATCTTAAGGACTGTCACATCTTCTTGGAGATCTAACCCCTTTATCATTATGTAATCCTCCTCTTTATCCCCAATAAGTTTCCTTGCTTTGAAGACTGCTCTAACATTAATATACTTTTTTTTTATTAGGGTTAACATAGAATATCTTTCTCCATCCACTTCCTATCAATCTATATATGTCTTAATATTTAAAATGGGTTTCTTGTAGACAACATGCAGTTGGGTCTTGTTTGTAAATCCACTCTGACAATCTCTTTCCTTTAATTGGCTCATTTAGACCACTAACCTTCAAAGAATTATTTAAATACTTGGATTAAAGACAATCATATTTGTTAATTTCCTATTTGGTACCCTTGTTATTGTTCCTATTTTTGTCTTCCACCATTTTTTCTGTGGTTTTGATATCTTATACAATTCCATTCTCTCTCATTTCTAATGCATCAGTTATACTCTTTTTTTTTAAGATTTTATTTATTTATTTGACAAAGAGAGAGATCACAAGTAGGCAGAGCAGCAGCAGGCAGAGAGAGAGGGGGAAGCAGGTTCTCTGCTGAGCAGAGAGCCCAATGTGGGGCTCGATCCCAAGACCCTGAGATCATGACCCAGGCCAAAGGCAGAGGCTTAACCAACTAAGCCACCCAGGCACCCATAGTTATACTTCTTTTTTGACTTTTTTTTTGTAGGTGCCCTGAAGTTCACAATATGTATTTATAGCTAATGAAAGCCTATTTTCAAAGAACCCTAGAGCACTTCACAGGTAGTATGAGTACCTTACAATAAAAAAATTATCCTAATACCTCCTTTCCATCCCATATATCATTAATGTCTTTCATTTCACTTGTATATAAGCAATATAAACTTATATATGTATGTATACAGATATACACACCCAAGATGTATGACCATATATAATTGAATACTGTTGCTATTATTATTTTCAATAGACTGTTACCTGTTAGATCAAGAATGAGAAAAACAAGTTTTTATTTTATCTTCACATTCTTTCACTAATGCTCTTTATTTCTTTATGTACATCTGAGTTTCTGAACTTCATTTTCCTTCTCAATCCATTCGCTACAAGTTTCCTCAATTTTTGTTTGCCTAAGAAAGGTTTTATTTCACTTTTGAAGGATAATTTTACAGGGTATAGAATTCTAGGATTGTGGGTTTTTTTTTTTCCTCAACACCTAAATATTTCATTCCACTTCCTTCTTGCCTACTTACTTTTGAGAAGTCAGATGTAATTCTTATATATGATCTTCTATAGGAAAGGTGCTTATTTACCCAGGCTTCTTTCCTTTTTTTTTCCTTTGGTTATCTGTAGCTTGAAATTGATAGCCTATGTGTAGTTTTTTGGCCATTTATTCTGCTTGGTTCTCTGGCATCCTGGATCTGCTCTTTGGTGTCTGACATTGACTTAGGGAAATTTGCAGTCATTATCATTTCAAAATCTTTTCTGTTCCTTTCTCTTTTCCTCTCTTTTCCCATTATACATATGCTACACCATTTTTAGTTACCGCACAGTTCTTGGTTATTCTGTTCCATTTTTTTTTCATCCTTATTCTCTGCTTTTCAGTTTTGTAGACTTCAAATGATATAGTCTCAGCTTCAGAATTTCTTTGCTTAATTGTGTCCAATCTCTTATTAAGCTCATCAAAGTCATTCTTCATTTCTGTTACATTATCTTTGCTCTCTAGAATGCTAGAGAGAATGTTTCTGTCTCAGGATTTCCATCTTTGTGCTTACATTACCCATCTGTTCTTCCATGCTTTTTAGTTTATCCGTTAGAGCCCTTAGCATATTATACATAGTTGTTTTAAATTCCTGGTCTGATCATTCCAGCACCTCTACTATGTCTGTGTCTGATGCTTGTTCCGTGTCTTCCAGTTGTGTATTTTTGCCTTTCGCTATCCGTTGTTACCTTTTCTTGGTTGCAAGGCAGCATACACCAGGATGTACCAGGTAAAAGAAACTGATTAAATAGGCCTCTTCTAATATGCTGTCAGAAAAGAAGAAGCATTTTATACCCTATGGGTAGGTCTCAGTCTTCTACTGAGTCTGTGCCTCTGGTTATGAACTTCACATGTGCTACTCAGCTGACTAGCCCACGCCCCACTCAGAGTGAGCAGGAATTATGAATTTCCCTTCCCTCAGATTAGTTAGGTTAAGGGTAGTTTCTCCTGAGAGCAGACTTTATTAAGGACAGAATGCTTTGGCATATAAAAATGATTCCTTTTCCCCTCCCCCCACCGGAGCATGAGATTTTTCTCCAATATTCACTGTGAGAAGCTGGTAGAGGTCTGGGAAGTATAAGTCACAATAGCATGGAGTCCCCTCAATAACTGGCTCCTCCTGGAGTTTTTAACTGTCAGATTGTCCACACTGAGCATGCAGAATTTGTCAGTTACAGTACAGGTTTTCCCATACACAGTACTGCTTCCCAAAGAGGTTTTTGCTCTGATAAATTGTGATTCTCTGTATTCACTTGTCTGTCTCTCCAATTTTAGGGGGAGCCGTTAGCTCTATAACCTCACTTCTCTTAAGGATCTAAGAAGAGCTGCTGATGTTTCAATTAATTCAAATTTTAACTCTTTGTTAGGATGGAGTAACAACTTCCAAACTTCTTATAAGCCAGACTGGAAACTGGAAGTCTTAACTTTTGAATTTGCTAAAGAACTAATTCATTGTTCTCCAAACTGGCTAATTAACTGCAAAAAAGCAAGCATTTATCCTGCTTGTTGTTTATGAACTATACCTCATGGTAGCCAAACAGTTGATATAAGAAAACTTTTTACTGAAAAATTAAAGCTAACAATCACATTAGGAATGATAGAAGTAAAATACTGCCATTTTATAACCCCTACTAAATAATGGATCTAAGCAGCAAACATCAATTGTTTCTAAACCTGTCTGGTGAATGACTGAAGGGAAACTTTTTCAATAGGTTGATCAGGCTGGCAGCACTGGAACCTTTAGTCAAGTACCCAGTTTCTTCTACAATTAAATAGCATTATTAAAAGGCTGGGGGAGGTACCTACAGATTAAAAGAAAATTACTCAAAAACAATGTGTGAGCCATGTTTGGGTCATGATTCAAATGAACCAACTGTAAAAAACATTTAAGCACCAATTTTTTGAGCACAGTCAGGATATTTAATAACCCAAAGGAATTACTGTTATTTTTAGGTGGGTTAATGATAATATGGTTAAGCTTTTTTTTAAAAAAAGAGTATTTATTTCAGTAATATATACTAAAATATCTATGGATAAAATGATACCTGCAATTTTCTTTAAAATGATCCAGTGTGTTAAAAAAAAGTAGGTGAATATAGATTTAAAAAAAAAAAAAAAAACCTTGACTGTGTGAGTGGATCAGTCAATAGGAGTCTGTTTTACTATTCTCTCTTCTTTTGTACATTTGAAATTTTTATAATAAAAAAACACTGTAAGAAGTTATCCAGAAGGGACAAACTCGGGAAGAAATTTTTAAAATATCCTAATTTACTTTGTCTATATTTTATTATATGCACAGTAAAAATAAAAATAATAAAATCTAGAAGAGCTATTTCAGTAAGT
Organism: Taxidea taxus jeffersonii; assembly: GCA_003697995.1. Classification (NCBI taxonomy): domain Eukaryota; kingdom Metazoa; phylum Chordata; class Mammalia; order Carnivora; family Mustelidae; genus Taxidea; species Taxidea taxus. The sequence goes on from RCUC01139893.1 coordinate 42,768, forward strand.
AAAAAATAAAAATTCTAAGTGATAAGAAAGCACTGCATCATAGTTTAATTGGCAGCATTCTTTTTCTTTCAGAGAACATAAGTAACAGTATATCTTATACTCAATTGTTTTATATTCAGTAAGAATAAAATATTACTTACTAGAGACACCAAGCCTATTTCTCATCATAAGATGATGAACAAACAATTTTTAAAGTAAACAAGGTAAAATATTTCACTGAATTTGCAAATCACATTAACAAAAGAATTCCAGAGTAGAAAGACTAACCTTGATCATCTCTGCCTCTATCTGCTGATGAACACCTATAAAACTTTTCTTCACCTGCTGTTTGTCTTTGATCATCATGGTGAGCCTATGTAAGGGTCCAGAATTTAGATCCTCTGCATGTGTCTTCATTATTCTACTAAGCTGTTCCGTCTGCTGAATCATAAGTAGCCAAGACTTTTGAAAAAAATAAAGAAATAAAATTAGCACCTGTATTAAAGGTTTCCATTTTACTGTGCTGTAAGCATTCAGGATATTTAGTTTTACACAAATTACTATATTAATATAAAATTTCCAGGTTTCTGGCAATTGTGCAATAGCTAAGAATGGTTCATACTTAACATCTTCAACTTCAAGTACAAATACTTCAAAATTTAGTAATCAGAGATTATGTAATATTCTATAAAAGGAATTGGGCTCTTTGAGAGTCCACACTTGCAGCCATCATTTTACCACTTCTTGTCTATTTGTTAACACATGGATATATGCTTCTGTCACACCATGCTACTGCCTCAGTAAGATCACCATTCCCTAACAGTCAAATATGACAGAAATTTAATCATCTTTATTCTTAGCATTTGATCTGATCCTACTGACTCACTTCTTCCTGAAACTCTTCTTTTTCAGTTTGCATGACTTCTCATATTCCCACATACCAACTTGTCTTCTCCTCTTCCTAAAAATCCCTTTTCAATCTTTGTACCTGCTTCTCTTTTGTTGCTTATGTCTTAAATACTGGTAATCCTTGTACGTCTATCTATTCTCATTTCTTAGTAAATACCATTAGCTCTCAATGGTTTTTCCAGGACAACATATTTCATTAAAGCAGACACATGTAATGCTGGGTTTGAGACAGGCGGGCATATGGATACTGCTGGAAGAACAAGTCATTTGTTATTAGATATTCTAGTTTCTAGATACTAAAAAAAGTAACCAAGGAATACCTTCACTATATGTCTTCAAAATTCTATTCAGAAATAATTCGAGATTTACCATCATCAGGTTAAGATCCATGTTAAAGATTAAAAAATAGACAAGATATGATGTCAGACATTTACTGAAGATCAGAATAATTTTCTATGCTACTACTTTTGCTCTATGAATGAACAGAATTATTCTTCATTGTTAATGTTCCAATAGAATCCTAAATTAAAACTGAGTAAGTAGATGCAACTAGAGGGTATTATGCAGCGTGAAATAAGTCAATCAGAGAAAGACAATTATCATATGATCTCTCTGATATGAGGAATTTGAGAGGAAGGGCTGGGGGTCATGGTCATGGGGGGTAGGGAAGGAAAAAATGAACCAAGATAGGATGGGGAGGGAGACAAACCATAAGAGACTCTCAATCTCAGGAAACAAACTGAGGGATGCTGGGGGAGGAGGGGTAGGGATAGGGTGGCTGGGATATGAACACTGGGGAGGGTATGTGCTATGGTGAGTGCTATGAAACAGTGTAAGCCTGATGATTCACAAACCTATACACCCAGGGCAAATAATACATTATATGTTGATTTAAAAAAATTGAATAAGAACCCAAATCAAAATAATAGCCTAAAAGAAACAAATGCTTACTCATAGTCAGAACTCACCAGGGTCTAACATGATAATCTGGTTTTTGATACACTGTAACATACGTTTTTTTAAAAGTTAACCTTTGAGGGACGCCTGGGTGGCTCAGTTGGTTAAGCGGCTGCCTTCGGCTCAGGTCATGATCCCAGCATCCTGGGATGGAGTCCCACATCAGGCTCCTTGCTCAGCAGGGAACCTGCTTCTCCCTCTGCCTCTGCCTGCCACTCTGCCTGTGCTCGCTCCTTCTCTCTGTCTGACATAAATAAATAAAATCTTAAAAAAATTTTTTAAGTTAACCTTTGAGGACATTTGTTTAGGGACAAGAGCCATTTGTAGTTGTGAAATGCTATTATGAACATGAAATAAAATGTGCCTTATGAATCATCATACTTACTTTGAAATTCAAAAATCTAATAATATGCTCTACATAGCACAAAGCAATTTAAAACTAATGTATCTCTGTCATTAAAATATAAAATTTAGGGGCACTTGGATGGCTCAGTCATTAAGTGTCTGCCTTTGGCTCCAGTCATGATCACGGGATCCTGGGATCCAGCCCACAGTTGGGCTCCCTGATCAGCTGGGAGGCTGGTTCTCCCTCCCCTTGTACCCCACCACCCCATTTGTGTTCTCTCTCACTCTCTCTCAAATAAATAAATAAAATCTTTAATTAATTAATTAATTAATTAAAAAAAATTTAACCAAGATGAAAACAGTGAAAAACAAAACTATATGGATTATAAACAAACTAAATGTCCTAATAACTCTTATACCTTTGTCTTTTTCATTTTGTATTTATATTTTATATATATATTTATATATCCCACTAAAAAACACAACATTGGGAAAACATTCTATAACATGTACAGAATGTTAAGGCTACAAAAAAAAAAAAAAAAGGAAAACAAAGTTGAGAGGAATCAGTGTTTCATTATCTATCTTCAAAAAAATAAATATTCTCTAAGTTCTCTGTAGCAACAAATTTTTGAAATTCTGTGTAAGAGTCTTTGCAGCCTAGGAGAAAAGCCTTCTTGAAAGCCAACACTAAAGATGACAAACTAAGTTGGCCTTGGCTTCCTCCTCCCAGAAAGGTATACCTCATCCTGCCTAAAAGCCCTGTTTACTGTAGTCACTGTGGGAAGTCCAAGCCTTCCAAGGTATAGATCATGACCCCAATTATCAACCTTATATTGCCCTCAATATTTCCTAATCTGACCCAGGGTATTCTCTAGAGAATCCGTACCCTCAAAAAGTCCTGCTCTATTATTAGAAACCTACTTATACTTCTCATCAGGACTTTCCATTTATCTTCTAGGTTTAACAAAACTCTGGCTGTATCCCAATCCCAAAATCCTAATACCACTAATTCTCTCCCTAAAAAGGTCTCCGCCCTCTTAAGCTCAGGTCAGACCTCCCCAACAATCCATCAGCAAGTCTTTCTGATTCTCCCTCCAAAGTCTACCACAAATCCACCACTTTTTTCCATCTCCACTGCCAGCCCTTTTGGAGGTTATGACTAACTCTGGTTTAGACTATTAGAATACCTCCAAACTGGGTGCTCTCTCTCCTACTCATGCTCCCCTCCAACCCACTGCCCTTAAAGTAGAAAAAGAAAATATAAATCTCTAGCATAAAACCCTACATTGCCTTTCCTTTTCATTTAAAGAAAAATCCAAATTTATTTCTCAGACCTATTTGTCTCAGATCATCTATCCTCTGTCCATCCTTCAACTTCATGTTTTGCCATTCTCTACCCAGTGAAATAAATTCCAGAACCATTGTTGTTCCTTCAGTTTCCTGAACATTCACTTTTCCTGAAAGTTCATCTTCTGATCCCTCTCTTCCTTGAGGAAGCAGCAAAATCTCATGAGGATCTAATCCTTGCTATTCTCTCTCAGCACTTAAAACAACTATTAAACTGTATGCATACTTGTTGGTTTTTTTCTGTCTGCCAAACTAGAATGGAAGCTCCATTAAGGCACTACCATGTCTCTTTCCACACTAACTTAGGTATTTACTGTGATGCCTTAAACAATAGCTACTCAATATTCTTTGAAAGAAGAAAGGAAAGGAGAGAGGGAGGCATAAATGTAAAATAAAACCATGAATTAAATATGTGCCATTAAAAGACTTTTTATTGTTTAAAACTAGAATTAGATAGTGTGGTAGTAATGCCAATTATGACAGGGAAAGAAGAATTAACAGGCTTATCTTCAACTGACAAAACAACAGAGGAATAAGAGTAGACATAATGCAATATGAAACACTGCCTAAAAGGAATGTGTGAGTGGGCAAAAAATGTGGGTGATATATAACTTGAATTAAATAGGTGGCTCGAATATTTGTTATAAAGAAGAGAGTAAAACGTTAACAGCTGCTTGACAAAGTAAAGTACTTACTGTAAAGATGTAAAAGTAAAGATGTAATTCAACATTTGCAATAAAACTAGTAGAGCACATTGCAGATATGGCTCTTTGGTTATGGCACAGGAATGGTCAGTGCATAGATAAATTATCTGTTGATCAGAAAAATTTGTGAAAGATAATTATTTGTAGCCTAATAAAATACTGTAGGCCACTAGCAGGTATTCCAAGTGCTTTATTTTACAGAATCCAGCTTAAGGATAATAATTCTGTTAATAATGTTCCTCATAAGGTGATATCACCAGTAGTCAGTCACTGATCCAGATAAGAATTATTAAAAAATAAAAATATCTAAAGTTTAACTTTGGAAAAAATTAATCATAGGCAAAGAACAAATAATACAATATGAAAACAAAACCACTGTGGTTAAGTTTATAAAACAGAATATAAATACCATAACTACTAAGAGATGAGCTACAAAATGTGAATACAGTAATAACATAACTATAAAAAGTAGACAAAAATTCTAAAGGATAATATCAAGAATCAGGAATGAGAATTTGGCAAGAAAATTGTAATTGTGTCCACTTCCTAACTTTTCAAACAGAAGAGTCAACAGACAGCTTTAATTCTAAAGTTTGTAAACAAGGAAATACAGACTTAAGTTTAAAATTCTTAAGTTTCAAAAGTTAAAGAGTTAAGTAAGTGAATGTTTAGAAAAAAATATGATATAGACCTTTTAAATGACCAAAAGTAATTTTTAGGGAACCTTAACATGGTCCATTAAAAAAAGAGAAAACAAAAGAAACAAAAAATTACTAACAATTAAAAATAAGTTGCAAAATAAAAATTATACTGAACACATCTGTTAAACATCATCTGTTAAACCTGTGAAAAGGAAAACATTATCAAATCAGAGGGGGAAACTTCACGATAGGCAATAAGTAAGTAACACCAGTAAAATAAAATAACACAACACAACAAAAAGACAAGTAAAAATCCCCCAGAAAAATATGAACAATAAGATTCAGTAGTCATTTTGTTCAAATGATTTGAAATTGAATTCTATTTGAATTTTGAATTGAATTTGAAAATTAAAAACAAATTAGGGCACATTATGATGTAAAAGAATATCAATCACAATGAATATATAACTGCCATGAACCTTTCCATTCTAGAAAACAATACATCAAAACACACAAAGCAAAACAGGAGAAAATGAAATGAGAAATCAAAAGTAATTGGGATAATTAAACATATTTATCTCTACCTGTGGCAAATAAATTTTAAAAATAAATAATACGGAGTATCTGAATAAGTAATAATTTAATAATTACTTACATGTCTGATTTGTGGTTATTTTAAAATCTATACACTATCGGTAGAGCAGATACCTATTTTAAAGAATCTATGGAGGGCCCTGGGTGGCTCAGTGGGTTAAAGCCTCTGCCTTCGGCTCAGGTCATGATCCCAGGGTCCTGGGATCGAGTCCTGCATCGGGCTCTCTGCTCAGCGGGGAGCCTGCTTCCTCCTCTCTCTGCCTGCCTCTCTGCCTGCTTGTGATCTCTCTCTCTCTGTCAAATAAATAAATAAAATCTTTTTTAAAAATTTAAAAAAAAAAGAATCTATGGAATATTTTTTAAAATTACATAATATTGGGCTATAAAAAATTTTATAAACTTCTCCAAAAATAGAAAATAGTTCATACTAACTATACTCTTTAGCTACCCTCTTACATGGAAAAAATTAAGGAAAAATACCATTGACAGAATATTTTAAGGAAAAAAATTAAATCATTCCTAAAAATAGCACAGGCCAAACAGTAAAGTTTTTAAAACTAATATAAGGCCTAGGAAATAACAGCAAGTAAAATACTATCAAAATCTATGATATAGAGCTCAATTTGCTAAAAGAGTCAGTCTTTACACTTCCATTTCTAAGTAAGAAAAAATAAAATTATTAAATATTCAATTTTAGAAGTTGGAAAAGGAAGGACAATGTAAAATCTAATGAAATACAAAGAGGGAATTGAAAAGAAAAAAACAAAAAGAATTCATTAATTAGTCAAAAATAAAAACAATCAGAAAAATAATGTTAATAACATCAAAAGGGAGAGCTGACAATAATGGGAAAAAAGAAAGTATCTAAAATTAAGTCTTGGAAATGAGAAACAACCAAAGATTAAGACAAAACTACAAAATCTTTGAGAAAAAAAATATTTTTCTCCTATTAATCTGTCTTTTGTTAACTTATTTTTTAAATGTTTATTTAATTGACATATAGTTGACATATAATATTAGTTTCAGATATATAAAATAGTGATTTAACTTTCCATACATTAAGACATGATGCCCACAACAAGTATAGTTTCCATCTGTCCCATACAAAGTTATCAATTACATTATTGACTATATTACCTATACTGTATTTTAAATTACCATGACTTATTTATTTTATTTTTTTTTAATTTCATTTATTTATTTGACAGAGAGACAGATAGTGGAGAGGGAACACAAGCAAGAGGAGTGGGAGAGGGAGAAGCAGGCTTCCCAACAAGCAAGGAGCCTGATGCGGGGCTCTATTCCAGGACGCTGGGATCATGACCTGAGCCAAAGGTGAATGCTTAACGACTGAGCTACTCAGGTGTCCCAACTATTTTATTTTATAATTGGAAGTTTGTACCTCTTATTTTCCTCCACCTATTTTGCCCATTCTCCCTATCCTAATCTTTAAAATATATTTCTCCAAATCAAATCCTATCTATTGAAACAAAGAAATGAAGAAAAGAAATAAAACAACCTACCTGGTGTGGGCTCTATTTCCCTAATGAATCCACACATTAACAGAGAGCAAATTCAAAGAAACCAATAACTATGAACTCCATGATTATCATGAACCAATTATAAAAAAAATCACTAATAGAGTACAAAGCTCAAAATGTTTTGCTATAATTCCAAACATATGAATTAGATGCCTTTGAAACAACCTAAAATGCTTCAAAGAAATGAGGAAAAAAAAGTTCCTAAAATCACCATAACACAGACATCAAAAATAAATTCTCTTATAAATGCCAATGCAAAATTTTAAACAAAATATCATTAGGACAAAACAGTCCATTAAAAGAAAAATATGTCATGGCCAGTTTCAGGACATTTCAAAAATGCATACCTAATAGTCATATATAGAAGTATTCCCATAAAAAAAGTCAAAGACAAAGGTGCCTGGGTGGCTGAGTGGGTTAAAGCCTCTGCCTTCAGCTCAGGTCATGATCCCAGGACCCTGGGATCAAGCCCCTCATGGCATTGGGCTCTCTGCTCAGCAGGGAGCCTGCTTCCCCCTCTCTCTCTGCCTGCCTCTCTGCCTACTAATGATCTCTGTCAAATAAATAAATAAAAATCTTTAAAAAAAATAAAGTCAAAGACAAACAAGGCCACTAATGTCAACAATGTTATTAATACTGTTTCCAAAAATGCCTCTAAAAGAGAGAATATGAGTAAAAATATTTTAAAGAGAGATGTTTACCCATTTTAATAAAAAAACACAAATGAAACCATTTGAAATTATTATTTTTCATGTGTCAGGTTGACAAAATTAAATAAAACAATACATTCTATAGGTAAGAGTTTAGGAAACAGGTTCACTAACACATTCTTAATGGAGTAGAAAGTAAATTACTGAAATATTAAGTGGGCAAAACTTCATACCCAGAAACTCTACTTCTTGGAATTTATCCCACACAAAGATTTGCATAGGTATATGGATTATATTTACAAAGACATTTATCACAGTTTTAATAACAAAAAGAGTCCATCAATAAGAAATCAAAGAAATGAATTATAATGAAATGCAACCATTAAAAATTAAGATAACTTCATGTGAAATGTGAAAGCCCAAGGTATATAATAAGGCTAAAAAGTCAAAATTTGCAAAATAGTTTATTGAGTACAATGCTATTAATATAAGATGAACAAACATCTTGTGGGTATATTCATAAAAAAATACAGAGAATAAAAATAAAGGTAACTATTTGCGAAATGTAGAAAAGATAACAAACGATATTCTTTTTGTCTTCAAACCTGAATTGCCTTGTAAAAATTGAAATATTAGAACTAATGAAAACCAAAAAGATTTATGTTTCATTTCAAATTCCACCCACAAGCTGTTCAAAATACACACACTGTGACCTAACACTACAATAGCACTTCCAAATATAGAGCCTACTAAAATATGAAACACCAGCCTTGAATGTATCACTCCAAATTTAGTACAGATGCTTCCATGAAATTAAATCACAGCTCTCATGCATAATAGGAAACATTCATCACACTAGAAGCCAAAATAATATCTAAAGTAAAATAATATAGGGGCTCCTGGCTGGCTGAGAGGAGCATGTGACTCTTGGATTTCAGGGTCGTGAGTTCAAGCCCCATATGGGGTACAGAGATTATTTAAATCAAAAACTTTAAAAACAAAAAAGTAAAATAATATAGCACAAGATGAGTTACTTTGCTAATCATTATTTGATAGTGTGAGAAAATATAAAACAATAGCCAGTTAAAGATAATAGAAAATACTAGCAGCTCTTTCATAAAGAAAGTAAAAACTTGCTAGTTTAACTTACTTTGGGGAAATAAAGTCTAAGTTAATTTTTTAAATTAAATGTTTGACTGTTTCCACAGAAAGAACTTTATTCCATTGAGGCATCCATAGTAGCAGAGAGGTATGAAATTCGAAGTACAGCTCCTACCAGGTATTAGTATTTGTATGTATTAGTATTATGTATCAATAATGTATTTCTATGTATTAGTAATTTATAATTAACAAATTAACCATGCATATTAGCAGATACTCAGAAATGAGCTGAAGGAAACCAGAAATCATTGACCATGATTCCTTTGTGCTAGAAGAATGCTAGAAAGAGGAGAGAAAGAGTAATTAAAGTAAGGCACATCTTCCAGCCTTGACATAGTAACTGGAATCAAGTTAATCTTCCCACTAAAACAACCAGAAAACTGAGCATAATATATAAACTGTTTTCAGATACAGCACCACAGGCAGCACAGAACTGGAATCCCAAAGAGAAGTGATAGACCTGAAACTGCCCATTTTCTGCCTGGAAGTTTTTCCTAAGGGACGTACAAAGAGAAAATCGGACTGTAAGTTCAGAACAAGCATAAACTTAAATGTCAGAGTGAAAAGTTGGACTTTATGCTAATTACAATGTCCAAGTGGAGAATCTTAAGCAGGGGAGTGACACAGCCATTATAGGTGGTAAATTAAAAGGCCAAAGAGAAAACTCTGGGCCTCACACTGTCCACATGTTTCTTTCTTTTCTTTTAATAATAATGCAAAGCCTCACCTGATCTGAGTTATCTTAAATTCTAAATAAACAGTCTGATTTCATAAATGCTAATTATACCTTACCAGAAGAAAAAATAAAATGCCATTAGGAAAATATTTTAAAATAAAATCAGTCAAGATGGTGAAACAGGAAACAAATTTATGCTTCTACCTGAAGGGAAAAAAAGATGGACAAAATATAAGAAATAACAGTTTCCAAGATACCTGATATCAGGCAATGAAGGATATGACGTGATCACTGAAAGAAAGAAAACAAACAAGATGAGTCCTACAATTGCCCTGACTTACTGACTTGAGAGGCTGCAGCACAAGGAGGAGAAACCAAAGGGGATGTGAGCCGAATCCCTGAGCTGAGAAGGCAGAGCTGAGAGTCTGAGAACAGGCAGCTAGAGTTCATGACACAGACTAGGGGAGGATGGAGGCACAGTGAGAACTTGGAGATTCGCAGTGACCCTTACTCTGATATTCAGAAGAGTGCCCATGAAGAAGCTACATGAACTGGAGGGAAAAAAATGGCTGAAAAGATAACAGGGAACAACAGTTCCTGCTGTTTGTATATAATCAGGAATAGTGTCTGTTTCCACCAGGCACCCCAGAAAAACTCATAATTCATGGGGCACTAGGTAGAGCCCTGTTAGTGGGGAGTCATTAGCCCCAGAGTTAATACTGCTCTGACCCTACCTAACAAATCTTAAAATCAAGATCCAGGGGCGGCTGCGTGGCTCAGTAGTTTGAGCCGCTGCCTTGGGCTCAGGTCATGACCTCGGGGTCCTGGAATCGAGCCCCACATCGGGCTCTCTGCTCAGTGAGGAGCCTGCTTCTTTCTCTCTCTCTGCCTGCCTCTCTGCCTACTTGTGATCTTCCTCTGTCACATAAATAAATAAAATCTTCAAAAAAAAAAAATTAAGATCCAAAGGATCAGGCTCTTTCCACATAACTGTGCTCCCTAACAAAACTCAACGAAACATATATAAACTATCAAAAATGAAACTGAGAAAAAAAAAGAATGTAGAAATAAATAAATGGAACATCACTGAGCTGTAGAATCCCTTTTAGACACCTAATATATGTGTGATTAGAAAACACCAAGGAGACAGAGGAGGGATAGGAAAAGTATTTGAAGAAATGATGCCTGAAAACTTTCAAAACTCAAGAAAAACCAAAAACCCCACAGATTCAAGAAGCTCAATGAATCCAAGCACAAGAAGCATGAAAAGAAAACTATACCATCAGTACTATATTTGAAGCAAATAGCTTTGGGACATTCAAACACTTCATAATGATAGTGTAATAATGTTCACAAAATAAGATGATTAAATACACAAACCCTGTCAATTTTATAATTCATTTGATGAGTTCCTGGATATCTTATTTTTTCTTACAACATTTACAATTTCTTTCCCCATAAATCGAGCAGGAATACACTAGTCTCCTTCCCTGCATAGTGTATGTTGTGGCATCTAAAACAGCAGGTATATTTTCATCTGGTGGGAGTTTTTAAAGAACCAAAGAACTGAAGTAATTTGGTGATTCATGGAGGGAACTGTTCATCTGCATTAAGTCCTTCAATGTTGGGGGAATTTCAGCCTCTCTATTTAATTGGTCTTTCTAAAATGGAAGGGTTGAAACTTTTAAGCCCTTGTTATTTCAAGTAGTACAAATTCTTAGATTATCAAACACTAATGCAATAACCGAAACAAATACTCAATAAAAATACTAGGTAACAAAAAAACAATTAAATAAATACTTTTAAGATAAAATAAAATCAAAACAATTAATTAATGGAAGTCAATAGTTGGGTTCCAAAGACTGGTACCATATATGCTGAGCCACATTAGCTCACTCATCGCCCAGTCTCAGAAAATAGCCATTTCCAGAAACCACATGACTACCAAAATATTATTATTGCTATTACAAAGAGTAAATCTAGATATCTAAACACAGATCAGACCCAGAAGGAAACTACATTACCTTTTCTTTCCTGCTACTTTTTCTTCCAGCTTTTCTGGATTCTATGTCCCTCATTTGCTTTTGCTCTTGGGCTTACAAAGCCATAATTCTTGTTCTTCTCAGGAAGAACAATATCCAAAAAGGGAACAGGCCAGAGTCACCTTTGCCCTTCTGAAGCATATCACATCACCTTGGCAATTTCTCTTACCAAAAGGTAGGTGCTGAGTTAAAGACCCATGCAGTATCCTCCAGCTCTTGTGCCCTGGGATTTTGCACTACTTAGCTACTTCCCTCTATACTGTCATCCTCATAAACAACTTGAGTGTTTTATAAATCATGTCCAACAGAAGATTCCTTTGTTGACCCAGTTCTAGTGGTTTTTTTGTTAATGATGGGCTGACTGATTTGGCTGTTTTAAAGAAAACAATAAATTACCTAAGGCTTCTAGAGATGTTTACCTACTCCCCTCCAGCTTCAGTGTGATAAGCCTGTTTGTTCTCCACCATGGTGCATCCCATTCTCACTCCCACCCATGTTCTAATAAGGCAGTTGTTTTATTATTCTCTACTTCCTATATCCCTGAAATCTCCTTGATTGCCTCTTTCAGCTTAACATTTCTTTAAAAGCAGACTTCCCTTTTCTCCCCAAATCCAACCAATCCTTCCAGTTACTGCTCAATCGAATTTTTTTTAAAAACTCCCTCACATAAACCTCTGGGGAAAAAAGTTAACACTTGGCATTTGCTCCCAGAAGTTATAAACCAGCCTATATACTTAGGACCCTCTCTTTTTCTAAAGCTCTGTCAAATAAATGATGCTTTCTTCTCTCACATACTGTGTAACACAGAACCAAGAGGAGAGTTGATGGTCTCCATTCTTTCTCCCCAATCTTCACCCCTATTGAGTCTAACTCTGCTTGTCTAGATGACCCTCTTCTCCTTCTCTTTAACATCTGCTTCCTCTATGTTCACAGGCTTTCTCTTACATACTCCTCATATCAACACTCTGAGGCAAATATCTTTATCTTATAAATGGTGAGAGGGAAATTAAATAATCTGACAAGGTCACATAAACCTATTTCTTAATGTGCTACCTATGATGCTGGAGGATACAGAAGTATGGGATCCTAAAGACACTTGCATCAAAAGATTATTTTCTTCTTTTCCTATACACCCAAAATACATGCATCTCAAGAATAACTATTAAGCTAAAATAATGAGAGTACTTTAAGTTTATAAAGTTACAAATTACACAGTAATATTTAATTAATCCCTAGTTAGTACTTTATCATTAAATTAGATTTTCCTGGGTGCCTGGGTGGCTCAGTGGGTTAAGCCTCTGCCTTTGGCTCAGGTCATGATCTCAGGGTCCTGGGATCAAGCCCCATATCCAGCTCTCTGCTTAGCAGGCAGCCTGCTTGCCCCCCTCTCAGCTGCCTGCCTCTCTGCCTTCTTGTGATCTCTCTGTCAAAAAAAACAAAGAAAATCTTTTAAAAATAAATAAATAAATAAATTAGATTTTCCTTCTAGAAAATCTATCTACTCCTTTAGGCTACCTACTTTGCAGCATGAGTAATATCTAAAGTGAATAAGTCCTTCTGGCCAAGATTAGTGAGTCATTCTTGATATGAAAGTAAAAATAAAAGTGGCCTCACACTATATTTCGGTTTCTAACTAGAATAATGACCTAGACTTCAAACCTCCTTAAGCAGAACAATTAAGAAATAAATCAGCATCTTCTTTCTAACCAAAACCAGCGCCACACTGCATAATTAGAAACAGTACCATTATATGCTGGCGAAAGAAAGAAAAAAAGAAAGAGCACCAGTTTAAGAGAAATATACATATAATACACATTTCCCTATCCCCACGGAAACAAAACTACTGATTTGAGACTTTCAAGTTTTAGAACATCTTTCATAATCCTGAGTTGCAAACTAAATATTAATATTACATTATAAAATACTGTTTTTACCTGAAATGTATTTTTCAAGAGATTTTCTACATCCCTAAATATGATTTTATGTTGTCGTTTTATGACCAAAAGTAATTCCTAGAAATAAATGCATCTCTTATTTCACAGTGAAAAATAGAATTATTTCATTTATAGAACTTTTATTCTACCCTATCACTCCACCCTCTAAAAAAAAAGAGACCATACAATGTACTGCATACACTACAGAGCATCACAGATATCCAAAATAATTAAGCATGAATCCTAAAATGCCTATTTCACTCTTAGGAAAGCAAAAGAGGTAAATAGTACCAGTTATATAAGGATGAATACCCAATATTTTAAAAAAGTGGACACTACACTCAAATTCTGGAAAATGAAAACTATATACAGGGAAAAAAAGTATATCTTTTAGAAAAGCATATCATGCTTCCACCTCTGAACTAGCAGATGTGTGGTGAGGTAAATCAGTATTCCATAAACAGGTGGTAATTTAAAGTTCTGAGTTCATTATACCAAAAAGTATTTATCCAAACAATGAGTCAAAGAACACACAACTACTGTAGCTATAATTACAGTAAAGCATTGAAAATAATCAACAAAATGACTCAAACCTGAAAAATACCTAAATAATAGTTGTTATAAATAGGTTTTCTCTGTACAGACTGTATCTTCCAACTACTTGCTTTCTTTCCTGCTTGAATATTTTTTAAACACAACAAAATTCCAAGAAGAATGTATAGCTTCTGTGCCATACAATAATTCAAAATAAATAGTTCTCTGAAACAACAGTTTTTATCCAGGGTTTGAATTCATAAGAATGTTTTTGGAATTTCTGAGTCTTTATGATATACAGAAATCTAGAAGACAAGTCATTAAATTTCTCTAAAACTGAGGATTCCAAAGACTGAATTTCAAGTGCAAAGTACTACCTATTCAAGAGTCTGTCCTTGCATTTCCTTCAAAGCTTCCTGGTTTCCCCAGCTAGTGGTTCCCAATTCTGCCTGCAATAAGAACCACCTGGCAGCCTTTTTAAAATGCCAAATCTTGAACTCCATGACCAGAGATTCCGACCTGAGAGGTTTCTGAATGGGGTGCTGGCATCAGTATTTTAAAGCTCTAATGTACAAAACATGTGTCCTTAATAATTACTGGGTTATGCAAAATATCACACTGAAAATCACAGAGCTTATTTTTTAAAAAAAAAGTGTTAGATTACAACAGTCAAAAAATTTATCAGGGACACATTTTTTTAAAAAAGATAGAAACCTAAGAAAATCTTTGCAGGGTTTTACATAGATGAAGTGGTTAAGAACACATAAGTACTAAAAAAAAACATGGCACTTTATCTTGAAAAGACCTGAGGTTTGCTTATCAAAAGTAGGTGTCAGGGGGTGCCTGGGTGGCTTAGTGGGTTAAAGCCTCTGCCTTCAGCTCAGGTCATGATCCTGGGGTCCTGGATCGAGCCCGGCATCGGGCTCAGCAGGGAGCCTTCTTCCCTCTCTCTCTGCCTGCCTCTACCTACTTGTGATCTCTGTCTGTCAAATAAATAAAATCTTAAAAAAAAAAAAAAAGTAGGTATCAGAAGGGCTGCAACTTGTGAGTTTTTGTAAAGTAGTCGAAAGAGTTATCTCAGTTTGGACAGAAAGTTGCAAGACCACATGCAGATGGGTGTGGCTCATAACCCAACAGATGAACAGAGGTAGCCAATAAATGATGAAAGTGTGTGCCTGTGTGAGTTTTATGCATTCCTAAGCAGCTCAATTCATCTAGGTAGTCTTTGGCATTCACCTAGCACTTCTTCCAGATTTGTGCATGAATGAATACAAAATCAGATTATGTTCAAATTGTTCCCCAATATATCATTGCACTGGAACAAATTCATGTTTTTAAATCAGGCTTTATAGCAGAATTGACTCCACAATCAGACTTAAGAATTACTGTCTTAAAATACATACAGTTGAAAATCTAGCTATACAGATTCTAGTTACAATATATACTTATCATGTTACTACTAAATAATAAAGCTGGTTCATCAAAAAGCAGTTTCCATTACTTTTAATTCCCCTGTAGTATATGGAATATAGACAATATTCAGTCCACTTTATGCTCAAAAAGCAAACCAATATTTCTCTTCAATAAATTATATTGAGAATATCACTATACTATTTCAGAAGAGAGTTGACTGTATCCTGACAGATGTAATTGTATATTTACTCTCTTTGTTCAGCTTTATTGAGATATTAATAACAAAACATATGCAAGTTTAAAGTGTACAACATAATGATTTGATACACGTATATATTGCAAAGTGATTATTACAGTAAAGTCAGTTAATAACTCCATCCCCTCACATGACTCTCCTTTTTATCTTGCAGTGATACACTTTTAAGATCTACTCTCTTAACAACTTTCAAGTATATAATACTGTACTGTTAAATATAGTCACATGTTGTACATTACATGCCCAGAGATCATTCATCTTATAGCTGGAAGTTTGTACCCTCTGATCAATATCTCCTCATTTCTCTCCTGCCTCCACCACCTCCCAATTTCTGACAATCACCACTCCAATCTCTATTTCTATGAGTTGACTTATTTATCATAATGCCCTCAGGTCCACCCTGTTGTCGCAAAAGGAAGGATTTTCTTCTTTTTATGACTGAATAATATTCCACTGTGTATATAAACCACATTTTCTTTATCCATTCATCCACTGATGGATGTTTAGGTTATTTTCATATCTTGACTATTATAAATAATGCTGCAATGAACACAACAGTGCAAGTATCTCTTCAAGATAATGATTTCATTTCCTTCAGACATATATCCAGAAGTGGGATTACTGGATCATATGGCAGTTCTATTTTTAATTTTTGGAGGAAGCTCCATACTGTTTTTCAAAGTAGCTGTACCAATGTTCATTTTCAGCAACAGTATACAAGGACTCTCTTCTCCACAGCTTTGCCAACTCTTGCTATCTCTTTGATATAGTAGCCATCCTAATAGTTATGAGGTAACATCTCATTGTGGTTTTGACTTGCATTCCTTTGATGATTAGTGATATTATTTTTTCATGCATCTGTTGGCCATTTTTATGTGTTCTTTGAAAAACTGCACCCATTGGTACAGAAAAAATTCTCCACCCATTTTTTATTGTTTTTTTTTTTGTTCTTGTTTTTGTTTTTGTTTTGCTATTGAGTTGTAGGAGTTCCTAATATTTTGAATATTAGCTCCTTATCAGATAGATATTTGGCAAATATTTTCTCCCATTCCTAAGATTATCTATTCATTTTGCTGAATGTTTCCTGCTGTGCAGAATCTTTCTATTTTTGCTTTTGCTGCCTGCACTTTTGAAAAGAGGTTCAATTTCATTCTCTTGTATATGAATATCCAGTTTCCCAACACTATTTATTAAAGAGACTATTACTCTTGGCTCTCTTGTCAAATATTAGTTGACTATATACAGCATGGACTTATTTCCAAACTCTCAATTCTATTTATTGGTCTACATGTCTGTTTTTATGCCATATCATACTGTTCTGATTGTTAAATGTCTATAATGAGTTTGAAATCAGTAATTTGATACATTCAGCTTGGTTCTTATTCAAGATAACTTTGGCTACTCAGGGCCTTTGTGGTTCCATTCAAATTTAGGATTGTTTTCTCTATTTGTGTGGAAAATCCCATTGGAATTTTAATAGGGACAGCATTGATTCTGGGGAATAAGAACATTTTAACAATATTAACTCTTCCAATCCATTACCACTGAATATCCTTCCATTTATTTGTATCTTCTTCAATTTCTTTCACCAATGTCTTATAACTTCTCAGTGTATAGATCTTTCACCTCCTTGGTGAAATTATTCCTAAGTATTTTTTTTGATGCTATTATAAACTGGGTTGTTGCTTTTATTTCTTTTTCAGATAGTTCATTATTAGTATATAAAAAAACCTCTTTTTTGTATCCTGTAACTTTACTGAATTTATTAGTCCAAACAGTCTTTTGGTGGAGTCTTTAGGGATGTTTATATATAAGATTGTATCATATGCAAATGGAGACAATTTTACTTCTTCTTTTGCCATTGTAATATCTTTTATTTCTCACAGGTATAATTTTAAATGAATAAGAAAACACAAAGTAAAATTCACCTTACAAATTCTCAAAATAAAATAGCTGTTAAACATATGAAAAGATGTTTATTTTCACTCATAACTACAGAAGTACAAATTAAAACTATACTGGAAATCATTTTTTATATACCAGACTAACAAAATTTCAAAAGTCTGACAATGTACTCTGTTGCCCAGATTAAGTAGAAATGGCACTCTCAGATATAGTGAATATACAAAACTGTACAAGATCTATAAAAGAAATTCATAATTATAATGGCAATACATAGTAAAACGGCATGCACATTTATACTTTGACCTAGAAATCTCATTTCCAGGAATTTACCATGAAGATACTCATAATATCCAAAAATACATCTGTAACAAAGTTATTTGTTGCATCATTATTTGTGATTGCAAAATACCGTGAGACACAAAATTTCACACATAGTAACTTGGTTGAATATCTAAATATTCTCTCTACTAGAAGGAAACAGGATTCCTAGTAGAAAGAATTTCAGAACATTCAAGATGAGCCTGGGATATCTTAATACGCCAGGAAGTGAAGAAGTGTTCAAAGAATGATAGGGAAACAGTCTAGGTAACTGAAAGCAAACATGGCTACCAAAGCTTCTATCTCCCAATATTTCACCAAAAGCAATACAAACAACAAAAAGGGAAAAATAAAAGCATACAAAAACCATGCCCTAAGGATTAAAGACAGAATGTACATACTTCAAAATAACTTTCAGTTAAAAAAGAAAAAGGAAGAAGAAGAAGAAGAAAGAAAGAGGTTACCAAAGCACAAAGTATGATTTCTTACACTCATGTTCTAGATTAATGGAACCTAAGAGACAAAACAACTAAATGAAATGAATGATTCTGGATTAGATCTTGAATCAGAGCAAAAAAGAAAAAAATGCCAAAAAAGGTCATTATTGGGACAAATGACAAAAGTCGAGTATGGAACATATTTTTGATAATAGCATGGTAACAATGCTAAATTTCCCAAATTTGGGTATACTGCAGGCACATTCTTAAAAAATACTTAAATAAATATTTAAGAATGAAAGACATGATGTCTTCAACTAACTCACAAATTGTTCAGGGGAAAAAAAAGTAATATATAATTATATTGAGGGAGAAAGCAAACTATAGAGTATATAAAACAAAATGTTAACAATGCATAGAGTAGAGGGTACAGGGATATCTCTGTTTTACTCTTGAAACTCAGCTGTACATTTTAATTTTTTTTAATAAAGAGATAAAAGCCACTAGCTGCAAGACTTCTGATTCCACTCAAGATAGTGAAACAGGCATTTCTTTACCTGGCTGCATAAAGCTACCAAAAAGTGGACAAAATATATGAAACAACAGCATACAAGCCACTGGACATCAGGCAATGAAGAACAGTATACCCTGAGAGAGACTACAGATCAACAAACTGAGTCCTAAGGTTATCTCAGCTCACTGAATGGAGAAAAAAATCCAAAGAGGAAGAGCCACACAAAATTCAGTATTACCTGTAAGTTAAAGAGACTGAGTTCAAAGCACAGAGCAACAAGATAGTCACATTGTCCCTTCTCCAAGGACAATCTCCTTCTCCCTGGAGAAGGGACAAGAACAGAGGACTTCAAAGTACAGAGCAGCACTAAAACTCAGAAGATCTGCAAAGATTCCCCTTTGATTGTTTAGCTAAGTACTGATCAGCCCAAGGGTGTGTGGAAACTACCCTATACCGAGGGAAGAACCCACTCACAGTAAATATAAGGGAACACTGTCTACAGCTCACACAAGACCATGGAACTGTGCCAGGTCCCAAAAACCACAATGTAAAACTTCATATCAGGAGCATTCTTTAAGTACTGAGAATGATGCTGCCTCAGTAGAGGAGATAAACTCACCCTAGACTACAAGTACTTAACAAATGTAAAAGTAAGAGCCAGGGGCACCTGGGTGGCTCAGTCAGTTAAAAATAAAAGCCAAAAAGATCAAACTGTCTCCAAGTAACCAACTGTCACCAATCCCAAAACTAAGCTCAAGAATATTTTTTAAACTATGAAAACATTCAGAACCTAAAAAAGTAAAATCCATAATGCCTGGAATCAAATCAAAGATTACCAAGCATAAAGATGCAGGAGAAAAATGAGGAGAAAAATCAGTCAATCAAAATTGACCTAGAAGTAAGAAAGATTATAAAAGACAAGAAGAATAAAACAGTTACTTTAACTACATTATAAGACACTCAAGGAAAGAAGAATAAGTATATTAATAGACACATGGAAGATACAAAAAAAGATTCAAATTGAACTATTAAAGATAATTCATTTATTTATGACTTGTTCATTTTCAACATGGAAATGGCTCAGCTACTCAGTTTCTCATCCTTTCTCTCCAATTCCTCTACCCTAAAGCACAGGTGTGGGGCAGAAGGAAGAGATGGATTTTGACAAGTATGAGAAGATAAAGGAAAAAGAACACACAGGCATATTTTAAAAAGATTTATTTATTTATGAGAAAGAGAGAGAGTGCACACACACCTGTGAGTAGGGGGAGAGGGCGAGAATCTTCAAGCAGATTCCCTGCTGAGTGGAGAACCCAACACAGGGTGGATCTCACAAACCCTGAGATCATGACCTGAGCTGAAACCAAGAGTCAGTCGCTTAACCAAGTGAACCACCGAGGTGCCCCACAAAGACATATTTAAATTTAAATTGTGGCAAGAGAGTAAGTAGTATTGCCAAAGGAAGAAGAGGAAGGAGGGATGAAGTGACATCCCTGGAAGAAGAGAAGTCAGGGGACGCCTGGGTGGCTCAGTTGGTTAAGCAGCTGCCTTCGGCTCGGGTCAGGATCGGGCTCCTTGCTTGGCAGGGAGCCTGCTTCTTCCTCTGCCTCTGCCTGCCACTCTGCCTGTGCTCACTCTCTCTCTCTAACAAATAAATAAATAAAATCTTTTTAAAAAAAAAAAAAGAGAAGTCAGGGAGAGAGTGAGAATTAAATTTATTGATAGGGTTATGAAAGGGTACCAGAAGCAAAAAAAATCTGACATGACAAATAGATTAAATAAATTTAATGACAGATTAGACATTACATAAAAAAGATTAATGAGATGGAAGACACAGCAACAGAAAGTGACCACAATGAAACAGAGAAGACAGAAAATTAGAGTATCAGTAAAATGTAGTTTAACTTCAGTCAATATGTATAAAATTGGAGTCCCCATAGGAGAGAAAACAGGAAGGACTAAAATATTTTTTGAAAAAATAATGGTTGATATTTTAAAGTTGATGATAATATCTATATGTCCACAGATAAAAGAAGGTTTACAAAACCCCAGCACAAGAAAGATAAAGAAAATTACACAGAGACATAAAACAGATTGTTTCAAATAAGTGATAAAGAAAAATATCTTAAGCAAGCCAGAGGGGGAAAAAAAACATTAGGCACAATTATTTTATCAGAAACAATGCAGACAACAATAAAACATCTTTGAAATATTAAAAGAAAAAAGCACCAAACTAGAATTCTGTATATAGCAAAAATATTTTTCAAAAACAAACACAACCTAAAGACATTTTCACATTTACAAAACCAGAAAAAATAAATTATCAGCAGACTTCTAATATAAGAAATGTTAAGGGAAGTCCAAGCAGAAAAAAAAATAATGCCAGATAGAAACCTGGATCTACAAAGAAATGAAGAGTACTGTGAGTTGTAGCTCAATGGGTAAATATAAAGACTTACGTTATTATTATTTAAATTATTCAAAAGATAATCAACAATTCACAGCAGTAATAATAATAATATATTTTGGGATTTATAACACAAGTAGAATTAAAAAGCATAACAATAATAGCATAAGGTATAGGCAGGTGAAATGAAAGTATACCACTGCAAGTATATTATTACAGATGAGGTTCTATATATGACTAAAATATAATTGTATAGTAAGTTAAAGATGTATCCTATGAACCCTAAAGCAACCACTAAAATCACACAATAAACAATTATAGGTGATAACCCAGGACTGTAGGTAAAAACAGAATCATAAAAAAACTCAATCAAAAATAAGAGAAAAAAGGAAAATAAGAACACAGAAAAAGCAGACTGAACAAAGAGAAAACAAATAGCAAACTGATAGATTAAAACCTGACCATATAAAAAAATCATATTAAATGGAAACAGTCTAAACACACCAATTAAATGGCAGTGACTGTCATATTAGGAACAAAGCAGGACCCAACCACATACTACCTACAAGAAACCCACTTTAAATATAACAACCAAATAGGATGAAAAACACATAATATGCTAACATTAACCAAAAGAAAACTGAAGTGGTCCTACTAATATCAGAGTAGATTTCATGGTAAATAATTATATGAGGAATAAAGAAGGTAATGTCAAAAATGAAAAATGAGTCAATGCATAAGAATTTTAAAATCTTCAAAAATCAGTCACCTAACACACAAGTAAATTTATTTGTCAAAAGAAACCCCATAACAATTCTAAGGATTTATGTACCTAATACCAGAGATTCACAATACATGAAGTAAAACTGATGAAACTGCCAAGAGAAATAGACAAATTCACAATTATAATCAGAGATTTCAATACTCATCTTTCAGTAATTAGAGAATAGGTAGACAAAAATGAGTAAAGAAATAAAAGACTTGAATACCACTAACAACCATCTTGACCTGTCACTTATAGGACACTTCACCCAACAACAACAGGATATCAAGTGTATCAAGTATTTTTTTTTAAATGGACAATATATAAAACTAGGTGGGGTTTAATCCAGGAATACAAGATTGTTTTAACATTTGAAACATCTAAAAATCAATGAACATATTTCAATATATTATCAAACTGAAAAGAAAAAAACAATACAATTATCTAAGCAGAAAAAGATAAACCACTTGACAAAACCCAACATCAGTGCATGAAAAAAACTCTCAGCTAAATAAGAATAGAAGCTTCCACAAGCTTATAAAAGATACCTACCAAAAACTTACAGCTAACAGCATACTTAATGGTGAAAGACTAATTGTGTTTCCCCTAAGATTAGCAACAAGACATGGATATCTATTGTCTATGCGTCCATCCAGGGTTTGTGCTAGAGGTTCTAACCAGTACAAAAATGAAAGAAAAGCAAATAAAAGACATCCAAATGGAAAAGAAAAAGGAACTGTCTTTGTTCGCAGAAGACAAAATCACCCATGTACAAAATCCAAGGGAATCTACAAAAAAGCTACAAATAAGCGAGTTTCACAAAGTTTAGTTTATGAGATTAGTATATATAATAAAAATGAACAGTGAGGGGCCCCTGGTGGCTCAGTGGGTTAAAGCCTCTGCCTTCGGCTCAGGTCATGATCTCAGGGTCCTGGGATTGAGCCCCGCATCGGGTTCTCTGCTCAGCAGGGAGCCTGCTTCCTCCCTCTCTCTCTCTCTCTCTGCCTGCCTCTCTGCCTACTTGTGATCTCTCTCTCTGTCAAATAAATAGATAAAAGCTTTAAAAAAAATACTATCCAGAAGAGTATAAAAAAATATATAATGCACATAAATCTGAAAAACCTGTACACTGAAAACTTCTAAGACTATTCAGAAAAATTAAAAAAAATACATACCATGTTTACAGACTGGAAGACCCAATACTTTAAGATATACATTTCCCCCAAATTTATCTATACAGTCAGTGCATTCCAATCACAATCCAGGAGCCTTTTTAAAACAGAAATTAACAAGTTAATTCTAAAATTCACATGGGGGTGCCTGGTGGGCTCAGTCGGTTAAGTGTCTGCCTTTTGCTCAGGTCATGATCCCAGGGTCCTAGGATCAATCACAAACTGGGCTCCTTGATCCGCGGGGAGTCTGCTTCTCCCTCTGCCTCTCCTTTCTCTCTCTCCCTTTGCCTTCACCTTCTGCCTCTCTCTTTCTCATGAATAAATAAAATCTTTTTAAAATAAATGAATATATAAAATTCATATGGAAGTGCAAAGGAACTAAAATAGCCAAAAGTGTTTTGAAAGAAAAAAAAACAGAAAAATTACACTACTGACTTATGCTTACTATAAAACAACAAAATAAGTTATTGGTGTCAGGGTAGACAAAAACACAAATGGACATCATAAAGTATGTAAAGATAGGCTTACAAATTACAGTCAATTGATTTTCAACAAAGAGGCAAAGAAGAAAGCTTAATCTTTTCAACAAATGATGCTAGAACAAATGGATATCTGTTTGCAAAAACAAACTTTAATCATACCTTGCCCCTTATACAAAAATTAACTAAAAATGGATCATAAGCCTAAATGTAAAGTGGAACTATAAAACTTCCAGATGCAAACATAGGAGAAACTCCACAAATTTAGGTCAGGCAACAGTGGGGTTTTTTGGTTTTTTTTTAGATGCAACACCAAAACCACAACACCCTGAAGAAAAAAACTGATATACTGAATTTTTTTAGGTAGAATAAATGACGACTTTTCAGTGTTAAGAGGAAAGGCTGACACATTCCTTGTTTTTCTTTGGGTTTCCAAGCATTGTTCACTCACCCCTCAACACTTCCTCTTTGAAAGGCAATCCTGCCCACTTAAACCATCCCTCCCAAACTCTATCACTTTCCCTAGCCCCCTTTGCAATCCAAAAACTCTCCTGACTTCCTTAATTATTTTAGCATTTGTCTCCACCTATCCTTCACCAAAATACTTGACACTTCAGTGTCTACAATGATGATTCCTCCACTGACCCGACCTCATAAATCTTCAATCTTCTATACCTACTAGTCCTATTTCGTTACTTTCATTATCTTACTTTTCTAAAGAGTGTAATTCCAATTAAACATGGTAAATAGAACACTTGGCTATTTCTCCACTTCTTCCCAAAATACCACTAAAATATAATGTAGTTACTTAAAGTATAAATTCACAATAACAAAGAAAATAGAAAAGGGGACAACCACAGATAAGACATGTCAACAAAACTTAAGACAATTAAAAGTAGGTAAATGGTAACTTATTAGCATCTCAAGAAATGTTGAAACGTAAGTGTTCTGCAAAGGGTAGGTCAAGAAAAAAAGGCCACGTAGGGGAAGACGGTAGTCAAAATGTACAAATTTCTACTTAAAAGATCAGTAAGTACCAGGTGTGTAACGTACAACATGATGGCTATAATTAACATTGCTGTATGATAATATAAAAGTTAAGAGGGAAATCCTAAGAGTTCTCATCACAAAAAGGATTTTTTTTCTTTTCTTTTTATTGTATCTACATGAGATGATGGATAATAACTAAACCTATTATAGTAATCATTTCATAACATGTGTGAATCAAACCATCATGCTGCATACCTTAAACTTACATACAGTGATGCATGTATGTCAATTATTTCTCAAAAAAAAAAAAAGAAAAGGCCAATTTACAGGGTTAGAACTATCACTCCTGTAAGCCTCAGGAACTGGAGAAAACCATATGAAAGACAAGGAGACATTACTGAAACAGAGGGATTGATTCAAAGTCTACATAAGGAGCAGACAGAACTCTCATTTCTACTGCTCAGCCCACATAAACACAACTGTTCTTCCCTGGGTTCAGAAGAAACTGGGACTTTGGACTAAGAGACATCAGGCTGCTTACCAAAAACAGAAGGATTAACTAAAGTATAACTCTTAGTACATTCAACCTACTTTCCCTATCAGGTCTTGTAAGATAACAGAGTAGTCAAACCAAACACAGGACAAGATAAATCTGAATTTCAGATAAACAATAAATAATTCTTAGTGTATGGTGTCCCAAACATTGCATGCAAAATTTAACTGATGTCCTATATTTTTATTTGCTATGTCTGGCGACCCCATCTTCAGACTAGAAACTAAAGAATTCCTTTTTGGAGTGAGTGGCCTAGGAAAGGAAGTTAAGGATATTAACATTAAGGAGTTCTCAATGAAATCACAGATCCTTAACTGATTGTACACACCACACACACACACACACACACACACACGTTCCATAGAAAACAGTTTCCTCTACAATTTACTCAAATCATTTATAAGACATGTTTGTAAAAGAAACACACTAATTGGGGTGCTTGGGTGGCTCAGTGGGTTAAAACCTCTGCCTTCAGCTCAGGTCATGATCTCAGGGTCCGGGGATGGAGCCCTGCATCGGGCTCTCTGCTCAGAGGGGAGCCTGCTTCCCCCTCTCTCTCTGCCTGCCTCTCTGCCTACTTGTGATCTCTCTCTGTCAAATAAGTAAAAAAAATCTTAAAAAAAAGAAACACACTAATTTTTTTGACTTCCCATAGTAAAACAAGAAATATTTCCCTTAACTTTGAATAAGTACAATGAAATGTGATATTTAAGTAAGACAATGGAAATAAATAAAGCAGAAATCTAAGAACTATTAAGGTGTGTAATATTCATCTTTAATGCCATCAAAGAGCAATTAACAGTGCAATTTGTCCTTTATTTTTATGGTACTTAATTTTAAATTTTATATTTTTATAATCTTACAGTTAAAAAACCATATTGTTTATTCAAAGAATTTTTTGTGTGATTAACTCATCAGTATATTATTATTTTAGTAAAATGAATGATAGCAAACATTATTTGTTAAAATATTCCATGTGATTCAGTACACTAATGATTCACAGAATTCAGAGAAGGTGAATTATAACGTACAGAGAAGGTGGGTTATAATGAAAGTTTGTGTCAAAAGAAAATAGCAGGTCTCAACAGACTCAAGGAAATAGGGTAATAAACAAAATTAGTAAAAATGGCTCTCAAACCAAAGTCATTACAATAATCTAGACATTAATTTTTTTATATTTCAAAATTCAAAAGCTTCAGACCTACTAACTCAGACAGGAGGTAGGGCACAAAAATGTATAATTTTGGAAACTTTCCCCCATGAGATTCTGATAATCAGCAAGATTTTGGAAGCACTGCTTTAGAATGCTAATTTGGGTATGCTCCTTCAACAGTATTATCTACTTGCCCTAAGCACAATTATGATGCTATACACAATAAATAATGAAATTATTCTCCTTACCTTGGATACATTGCTGACATAATTCATTTGAACAGTGCTTTCTTTATCAACTTGATTACAAAGGTTCTGTAAAGTAGATGCATATTCTTTATCACTTTTTATTCTCAGGGCCATAAATTTCTTCACTGTTTCCAGTAACCGTAATTCCCAGTCTTGCAATTTTAGCACAGCTTCATGTGAATTCTTCAGGTCACTCCCAAACCCCATTTTTGTAAGGCACTGTCTTATCCTCCACACTGCACTGTGAGCCTTCTAATCAGCACATATCTGTGTATGTAAACAGAAGGGAAAAAGATCTTAAATCAAAAGGAAATTTGTCTTCAAAGGAAAGTGGTGGCCAATTCTTTTTAGGGTTAAAAAAAAAAATCACTACAACTGAATGCTTTCACCCCAATTTCAGAAACAAGATGAGGATGTCCACTCTCTCTACTTCTACTGAACATTGTAAAGGAGGTTCTAGTCAATACAATGAGACAAATGAAATAATCTCCATGGGAACTGAAAAAGAAAGAAGTGAAACTATCTTTATTTGCAGAGGACATGAGATTGTATATACAAAATCCTAAGGAATACCATAAAAAAAGTTAAACACAGAGCAATGATATGACCCAGAAACTCCTCTCTTGGTTACATATTCAAGAGGAATGAAAACATATGCCCACACAATACTTGTACATCAATGTTCCAGCAGAAGTGTTCATAATAGTTACAAAGTGGAAATAATCCAGATATCCATCCACTGATAAATGGATAAATAAAACATGATATACACATACAACATAATATTAGCAATGAAAAGGAAGAAAGTATTGATAGAAGCTAAAACATGGATGAACCTTGTAAGCATTATGCTAAAAGAAACCTAGACACAATGATCTCTTTATATAATCACTTTATATGAAATGTCCAAAATGTACAGATATAAAGTGGAATAGTAGTTGCCTTGGGCTGGCAAATTTGGGAAGAAATGAGGAGTAATTGACATTGGATACTGGATTTCATTTGGGGGCAATGAAACTGTTCTAAAATTGATTGTGGAAATGGTTGCACAACTCTGTGAACAAAATAAAAGCCACTGAACTATACAGTTTAAGTCGGTGAATTCTTCAGTATATTAGTTATATCTCAATAAAGTTGCTTAAAAAATCACTACAGTATAACTT
Source organism: Taxidea taxus jeffersonii (assembly GCA_003697995.1). Classification (NCBI taxonomy): domain Eukaryota; kingdom Metazoa; phylum Chordata; class Mammalia; order Carnivora; family Mustelidae; genus Taxidea; species Taxidea taxus. The sequence continues at coordinate 70,556 of RCUC01139893.1, forward strand.
ATGATAATCTAAAGGTCAGTTCTCAGAAATTTCCCCCCAAATACCCTGCGTGTTTGCTATAAATCCCAAAAACTATGATAGTATTTATTTTGCTCTCCAGACTGCTAAAATTTCAGGCAATCAATCTTTCAGGGCCCATTAGAAGAAATGATAAAACACACCCCTTATTTTTAGTTCTGGCTTAGCCATACCAGAAGTCACTTTCTTGTTAATTCAGGGAGATCCTCTAAGCTATAGAGAAAAATGAGAAGAGGTTTATGTTTCTTTTTTTTTTTTTTAAGATTTTATTTATTTATTTGACAGAGAGATCACAAGGAGGCAGAGGCAGTCAGAGAGAGAGAGAGAGGGAAGCAGGCTCTCTGCTGAGCAGAGAGCCTGATGCAGGACTCGATCCCAGGACCCTGAGATCATGACCTGAGCTGAAGGCAGTGGCTTAACCCACTGAGCCCCCCAGGCGCCCCGAGGTTTATGTTTCTAACCTCAGTGGTAAGATCTAAAGAGATGGCAAAAATGTGGGTTTTCCAAATAGAGAACAAATTACAATTTTTTCCCCCAAGAGAAAACTGGCCAGTTTTATGATCTATCAAACAAGTAGAGGAGAGAAAAAAAGGTTCTGGAAAACTGTACGTCACCAAAGTTACCAAAGTAGTAACCTTAACATAATTAACATAATTAAGTCAATACAAAGTAATTGACTTACTCACTTTAATATGGATAGGATAATTCCAGTTTCTTTGACTTTGGATGTAGCAGCTTTAAAATCTTTACTTGGAAGGGGGGGCCTGGGTGGCTCAGTGGGTTACACTCTGCCTTCGGCTCAGGTCATGATCTCGGGATCCTGGGATCTAGCCCTGCATCGGGCTCTCTGCTGGGTGGGAGCCTGCTTCCTTCTCTCTCTCTGCCTGCCTGCCTCTTTGCCTACTTGTGATCTTTCTGTCAAATAAATAAATAAAATCTTTTAAAAAATAAATAAATAAAAGAAATTTTAAAATATAAAATCTTTACTTGGATACACTGTATCTTTATAGGTCACAAAAATTTACAATGGACATTTTTCTGTTACTTTTCCTACAGCTCATCTAAATCTCAGTGAAGATACATTCTATCTCATCTCATGCTTTCAGTGGAAAAATAAGGAATAATTTTTGAGGCCAAAGAAATGTGAAACATTTTCCTTTTTTTCAGACTATATATGAGATTGTGGTTCATTTTATTCCAAAACTTGGGATAAATATCACTTCTGCTTCTAAATACATCTACCTCTGATCTAAACTTTGATAATATTTTTTCTTCCATTACCAGGAACTTCAAAAGGATTATGAAGGGCTCAAAAGGATAAAAAAGGAAATAAAATCTGGCAGCTATAAGAGAAACCCTCCAGTCCATGCTAAAGGTATATTTATACACACCAGTACTTCTAGGTCTAGAAATATAAAATAATTTCATTTATGTTACCACTCCTTAAGGAATGAAAAATGATAAAAATTTTTAAAACAACTCCATAGTAAATTAAGACTTTGTCTAATTGTTAAATTGGTAGAGATTGTAAATACTTTAGGAATTAAGGGAATGATATCCTACAGACAAATGACATAAATAAGACTATTTGTTTCAGTAGTGTTTAAGATAACAATCCAAAAAAAAAAAAAAAGGCAGAAATATCCATCAAAAGGAACTGACTAGGTAAATTACAATCAAGGCTGCTGCATCTGATTGTAACTGAAAAATTCTAGGGACTGCCATTCAAATCACAGTCTATGTGAATGTGTTCACTGTCCAACCTTCACAATCATAATGTGGTAGATCTGACTGCAGTATATTCATTCAGTGGAAAATCATTCAGTCCTAATAAAAAATAAGAAAATCTTTTGTGTATTGATCTGGAACTATCATTAAAAACACCCAACTGGGGACGCCTGGGTGGCTCAGTTGGTTGAGCAGCTGCCTTCGGCTCGGGTCATGATCCCAGCGTCCTGGGATCGAGTCCCACATCGGGCTCCTTGCTCGGCGGGGAACCTGCTTCTCCCTCTGCCTCTGCCTGCCTCTCTGTCTGCCTATGCTTGCTCTCTCTCTCTCTCTCTCTGACAAATAAATAAATAAAATCTTAAAAAAAAAAAAACACCCAACTGAAAAAAGTAAGACACAGAACTTGGTATGTTTACATTGTATAAAAAAGAGGAAGAATAATATAAATTAATTTTTCTTATAAATACAAAAAATATTTCCCAAAGAACACATAGTGGCTGGGGCACTGGAGCAGAAGAGGGCCTTTTCACTATATATCCTTTTGTACATTTGAATTTTGTGCTAAGTGAATAAATTGATACTACCTATTCAAAAAATATATTAATTAAAGAATTTTTGAAGAGGAAAAAAAAAATAATGAAAGCTAGACCAGCTCAGAAAATTTCCTAAAAATAGCAAGAGTTGAGATAGGGGTGGATAATGACCATGATTTAGATTGTAACAAGTCAAAGAGGAAATGTATTCCAGGAAGTAGGAGCAGTATGGGACAAAAAAAAGTGAATATGAAGCAAAGGAAAAAAAGTCTCCAAAATCAACCTATACATGGCAAGCAGTGGGAGATGCCATACCAATGTATCTGCTTTATTTCACTGTACAGGAAACTAATAAGGATCAAACTCCTTGAATTAATTGGTTTTTAAGGCAAAATAACATGATCATGAATGTGATTTTTTTTAAATGATTAATTTACTGGTGCTAGTTACATATGTATGTTCAGTTTGTGAAATTTCATCAAGCTGAGCACCTATGATTCATGTACTTTTCTATCTGTATGTTATAGCAATTAAAAGAGAAAGAGGGACAAAGAGATAGGTTTTAATCTGAAAGCTAGAGATAAAATAGCTTGAAGAGAGGGAAAAAACATAAATGAGACATAAGACAAATGAATAAGTCATAGCAATATACAACTTGAAAAATGAGAATCTATAATCGACAGTATCAGTGAGAATTAAAAAGAAGGATCCTTGACATGGTATATAAATTTAGAAAACAAGGGGCGCCTGGGTGGATCAGTGGGTTAAGCCTCTGTCTTTGGCTCAGGTCATTATCCCAGGATCCTGGGATCAAGCCCTACATTGGGCTCTCTGCTCAGCGGGGAGCCTGCTTCCCCCTCCCCCTCTGCCTGCCTCTCTGCCTCCTTGTGACCTCTCTCTTCTCTGCAAATAAATAAATAAAATCTTTTTTTAAAAAAATTAGAAAACAAAAGAGAGACAGATGACCCAAAGACAACTTCCAAGGCTTTAATAAGAAATGTTGACAATACCAATAGAATTGGAAGAATGAGAATATGAAGCTCCTTTACAGAAAAAATAAAAGAGGTTTGGTAGAGTTATGGATGCCAGGATGAAAAAGAAGATATTTACAATACCAAATGTTACCAGAAGATGTGAAAACAGAAAAAAAAAAAAGTCATTATTGGAATTTGGGGATAAATTTAGTATAGTGAAGTAGTATCTCAGAAGCTCCTACCACCAATAACTAATAAAAAGAACAAAAAACTGTTTTTAAGAAAAAGCAAAAATTTAAATATATTATCAGTAGAGTAAACCCCATCTTTATGCTATAACATTCACAGCATGGTTTCAAAGAAAATTCTAGGGCTCTAGGTACTGTGGAACTGTGCCCAACAATACCCCAACTTCCAGAAGACTTTCTAAGGAATCAAAGTTAAACAAAATCCCAAAAATTCAAACTGGATGCTCCAATATGGAAAGAAGCAGGCATAGTTAATAGGCCAACCTAGGGAAAGTCAAGAAAATATCTAAAGAGAGAAGCCTCTCTGCACCAGGATAGGATGTTACAAAATGTAGACAGGAAAGCCTCGGCTTGCAATATTCCAGGCTCTGTGAAGAACTGGTAGATGAAATTAAATCCAGGAGCACAAGATGTTTAATGGAATGTCATAAGAGAAAGTAAATCTCTGGTCTCCAAACAAGGTCACCTCAGCCCCAGCCAATATCACCCTACTACTTCCATGTTCATACAACAAAGAAGCCACAATTAAAAGTAAAACCCAGGGATACCTGGGTGGCTCAGGCAGTGATAAGCGGCTGCCTTCGGCTCAGGTAGTGATCCTGGCATCCTGGGATTGAGTCCCATATTGGGCTCCTTACTCCGCAGGGAGCCTGCTTCTCCCTTTGCCTCTGCCTGCCACTCTGCCTGCCTGTACTCTCAATCTCTCTCTCTGACAAATAAAAAAAAAAAAAAAAAAAAAACAGTAAAAGCCAGCTTCTGGTCTACATAAGATGACACAGACCATTCTTCCCAGCTCCGTTGCACAAAACACAACTATAAACACAAGAAATGGCACAAGAGACTACCAAAGAAGAACTCTGAAGGGTTGATCAAAGGCAACCTCCTTTGGCCCTAGGACTAGAAGAACAGCACAGAGGCCAAGTGTCTCAGGTTCTCCTCAGCCAACAGGAGGTCACTGAGACCTGACTTTTCCCAACCTTGCATCTAGTAACAAAAGGCAGCCCATATATGGAGTTAGTTAACTCCCTCAGGATCCAAGAGGAGTCCCTCTGACAACAATCAGAGAGCCAGACACCACCAAAAGAGAAATTATTTATGAGCCCCACCAAAAATAAATAGCCAGGAGAAACACTCTCCTTACCTGCTAGGCCTAGAGAATCCCCTTTCCCGCCAAGAGAAACTAAATGAGGCAGGAAGAACCAGCAACAGAGACCCAGCTATCAGGTCAGGAAACCTCTATGTCCTCACAGGTCTGAGGACCTCCTTCCCCACCAGAGACACCAGAGACACCAGAGTGGGCAAGCAAAACCAACAAAATGAACCCAGCTGAAGCTGGTGCCCTCCAGTACTTTCCTCTCCTGCTCAGAGACATCAGGACAGCTACAGGGCACAGTAGGGAAATTCTACCTTAGCCCTTTTCTTATAGATGCGTAGTAGCTCACCCTGAGAAAAACATCTTCTACTCTGTCAAGCCGCACCAGCAGCAACCCTATAGCCTATATAACTAGAGCCCTAGTTATATCAGACAAACAAAGCAAACCAAAATAACAGCACAAAGACTCTGACAATTAACTGTCATTGAAACCACAGCCCATAAAAATAGGCCAAAAGGTCTGCATGCAAAATCTAAACAGAGGGACTTCCTGTGAATATAAAACATTGAAATAGACCCCAGGGTCTCTGACATTAATAGATAAAATATCTAACATTCAATTGAAAATCACCTCTCATATCAAGAACCAAGAAAAATCACAGCTTGAATGAGAAAAGACAATCAACTAATGTCAACTCTGAGATGAATTAGATGTTGAAATTATCTAAAAAGCATTTTAAATCAGCTATCTTAAAAATGCTTCATCAGTTATAAATTCCCTTAAAAACAAATGGAAAATCTAAGCAAAGAAATAGAAGTTATAAAAATAACCAGAGGAAAATTAAGGAACTAAAATATGCACTAACAGGAATAAAAAACTCACTAGATAAGCTTAATAGAAGAGTGATCAAAGATGATACAATCAGTGAATGTAAGGACAGAGCAAAAGATTTCAACCAATCCAAATAAAAGAGAGAAAACAGACTGACAAAAAATAATAAAGCCTTGGAGACCTGTGGGGCAATAACAAAAGATCCAACATTTATACCATCTGAGTTCTGGAAAGAGAGGAGAAAGAGAGTGGGGCTGAAAGATTATTCAAAGAAGTATGCATCTTGGGGAATAAACTAATATAAAGTCACAGAAATCAAGACAGTGTGATCTTGGGAGAGTATAAGCAAAAGATCCATGGAAGAGAATAGAGAACCCAGAAATAGATCCATACAAATATGCTCAATTGCTTCTTGACAAGGTCCAAAAGCAATTCAGTGGTACTGGCGCAGCTGGATAGCTACAGGCCAAGAAAAAAAGAGAGAGAGAGCAAGAGAGAGCCAGAGTCAATCTTGACCTAACACCTTACACAAAAATTAACTCAATAGGATCATGAACTGGGGCACCTGGATGGCTCAGTCAGTTAAGTGTCTGACTCTTGATTTTGGCTTGGGTCATGATCTCAGGATTGTGAGATCAAGCTTGCACTGGGTATAGAGCCTGCTTAGGATTCTCTCTCTGCCTCTCCCTCTCCCTCTGCCCCTCCATACCCCACCAGGTCTCCTGTGTGTGTGCACACAAGTGCACATATGTGTGCTCTCAATCTCTCTCTCAAAAAAAAAAAAAAAAAAAAGGATCATGAACTTAAATATAAACATAAAACTTCTAGAAAAAAAAAAAGTAAAGCTAGGCAAAGTTCTTAGCCTTGACACAAAAGCATAATTCATAAGAAAGAAAAATCAATTAATTGGGTCTCATCAAAAGTTAAAACTTTTGCCTGTGAAATGCCATGTAAACAGGATAAAAAGACAACCTATAGACTTTGAGAAAATATTTGCAACACATATCTGACAGAAGACCAGTATCTAGATTATGGAAAAATCTCTCAAATTCAACAGTTAACAATAACCAAAAATCCAACTAGAAAATGAGCAAAAGACATGAACAGACATTTCACAGAAAAGGATATAAAAATGGCAAATAAGCATATGAAAAGATATTCAAAATAATTAGCCATCAGGGAAATGCAATTAAAACTACAACAAGAGGGATGCCTAGCTGGCTCACTGGTCAAACATGTGATTCTTGACCTCAGGGTCATGAGTTCAAGCCCCACGTTGGGCATGAAATGTACTTTAAAAAGTAAATAAAAATAAGGGATGCCTGAGTGGCTCAGTCGGTTAAGTATCTGCCTTCACCTCAGGTCATGGGATTGAGCCTCGCATCAGGCTCCCTGCTCCACGGGGAGTCTGTTTCTGCCTCTCCCTCTGCCTACCACTCCACCTACTATGCTTGCTCGCTCTCTCTCTTCCTCTCTCTCTCTCTCTCTCACTCTCTATCTATCTAATAAATAAATAAATTGTTTTTAAAAATGGAATTTATTAAATAGCAAAATACAAAACTGATAACTAGTTTCCTTAGTAGGACAACAGAATTCCCATTGTATTTCTGGTAAGTATAAGGATATATACAAGTATTTATTGTAAAATGTCTTCTATTTTTCAACTTTTGGCTCCACAACTGGCAACTTTTACATTCTCTGAGAATATAGATGTAAATATTGTTTTTATATAGCATAAAGAAAGTTTACTGTGTATTGAATATTCTCTTTCAAGTAAGGGTGATTTATTTTAACACAGATGATGTCTTGTGGTCAAAAATGTCTATTTAGTTATTTCCTTTAATGCTGACAAAGAAATTCAAATATACGATGAAGGTAGGCTGATTTTTTAAAAATCTGCAAATAAGTGAATAATAACTGTGTAATAGAAGCGGGAAATATTTCATTATTCCCCAAAAGATATTTTCACAAGCTGACAAGAAATTCAGTGAGTTTGAATTTATAGTCCTTGACTAATAAGAAAACCCATCAAAATCAGCTTATGGTTCAAATTACTTTATTACTATATGTTTGTTCTTGTTCTTAATAAAGACTATAAAATCATTAATCAGTTAAAGCACAAATGTAATTATCTAATGGCATTTCTTACCTTTCATATGCTTCAATACTGATAGAAATCGGAAACAGTGACTCTATTTGAACAAAATACTAAGCTGCCTGCAGCAAGACAGAAACAAAGTCATAAAAAGCCACCAGGTATGCAAGTAATAACCAAGATTACAAACCAAAAAACTGATGTCATCTGAATACAAAGTGAAGTGTTTTTTTCATAACCAGTTAAAGAGGCAGGAATGAACAGTCACCAAAGTTTAACTACAAAGACAACATCATTCATTACCAGTTAATATATGCTACCTTGGCCACCTTAAAGATCCAATATTTAAAACTCTTCTCATGCATTTGAAAGTGTTGCTTTTAGCTTAATTTAAAATAAAAGTTAATTCAACTGAAACAGCACTGGATTGTCCAGCCAGCCTACTGGAACAAGATTAATGGGTGATAGTATTCCACTGAGAAGGAACATTATACAATCTCTAAACAAATGAACAATATGTTTGTTTATAAATGAACTGTTATTTAATTTTAAAAATGTATTTGAAGTACTGACTTCAAATGGGGAGAAGAGAATTATTAACAGAATTTTTTTCTTTGTTTTAAAGTATTAATATAAATCAACAAGTATTTATTGAGTTACCATGCAGAGATACTGTTAGGGGTACAAAGATAAATAAAATTTGGATTACTACCTTCAAATACTTATAGTACATTAAATAAATAGACAACTTCATAGGTAACAATGATACAATTCATTCAAAAATTATTCAGCCACATGTATTGAACATCTAAGTATCAGACATATTTCTCTGTGCCAGGAATATCAAGACCCATAAGATTATAGGCTTGGTCTCAAAAGCCCACAATTTACCAAAGATGACAAACATGGAAACACGCAAATGCCATATAATTCAACTGGTTCACAAACATAAATGTGTTACAAACTCAGTGGGGATACAGAAGAAGCATGCATCTTTCTAGAGGTCATGAAGGAAGGCGTCACAGAATATAAAAATATGAGGTATAAAGTGCTACAAAGACACAGAAAAGGGAAAAAGCACAGATCTGTAGGGATCTCAAAAAGCCTTTATTAAGAAGAGAACATCACGTCACAATAATATACATGTATCACATAGTGCACCTGAAAACACCCAAAATTATATGTCAACTGCACCTCAAGAAAGCTGGAAAGCATTTATTTTTTTTTTTAAGATTTTATTTATTTATTTGACAGACAGAGATCACAAGTAGGCAGAGAGGCAGGCAGAGAGCAGGGGTTGGGGTGGGGGGAGTAGGCTTCCCGCTGAGCAGAGAGCCCGATGCGATGCAGGGCTCGATCCCAGGACCCTGAGATCATGACCTGAGCCGAAGGCTGAGGCTTTAACCCACTGAGCCACCCAGGTGCCCCAGCATTTTTTTGAAATTAAAAAGAAAAGAGAGAGAACATCTCCAACAACCCTGGACGGTACTTATGAAAGGAGCACATGCACATGGGTCTATCCGCAAACATACATGCAGGAGGTGGCTTTGGAAACAGACAGTCCTGGGTTGAAATGCTAATTCTACCATTTAAGAGCTGTATAACTAACATGTTAATTAACTTTCTGGAAGCCCAATTTCCTTATCCTTAAAATTGGGATAGTAAAACCTAATTTGCAGGGTTGTTATGAACATTAGTGAGATAAAGTATATAATGTGCCTGGCTTTGGAGAAACTTATTAAAAAGAAGGGGTCCAGACTGAGAACAATGATCATATTAATTTGAAGGTGGCAGGGCAGGATGGTTCTGTGGTGCAGTTTAGAGTGAAATAAGTCAAGCAGAGAGAGTCAGTTATCATATGGTTTCACATACTTGTGCAACATAAGGAATAACATGGAGGACTTTAGAAGGAAAGGAAAAGTGAATTGGGGTAAATCAAAGGGAGAGACGAAGCCTGAAAGACTATGGACTCTGAGAAACAAACTGAGGGTTTTGGAAAGGAGGGGGTTGGGGGGTTGGTGGATGACCCTGATGGTGGGTATTAAGGAGGGCACATATTACATGGAGCACTAGGTATGATGTGTAAACAATGAATCTTGGAACACTGAAAAAATAAAATAAAATAAATAATAATAATAAAATAAAGTACTCATCACACACACAAAAAAAGATTAAAAGGCATACACCACTTAGTAAACTAATGAACGGATTTGTCAATGAGGCAGATCAGATTCTGATTTGATGGGCAGCCAATCAATGAAACAGACTCGCACAGTTGGATATAGAGGATGAAGATACAACTGATGTGTTCCAGCAGAGAGGAGGTGTCTACTAAAAAGGGAACCTGCTACTTTACTCCAGAGCTCTGTTCTTCCAGACCAAGAGACATTCTCAATTAGGAAGCCGCAATTTGGTTCCACCACATCCTGACTACTATAGTTTCCTCTATTCTTTCATTCCCTTCCCCATTCCTTTATTGTACATAAAGTAACTGTGTATGTGCACAAGCATATTGCTTTTTTTTAACTAAATGGTCAACGGTATGTTTGGATGACACCAAATGGAGAAGCAATCGGGGAAAATATCCCCTCTCTCTATTAGTGGCATGCTCAGTCATTACTTATCTTTATATTCCAGTAAGTTATTTTGCTCTCATTGTTTAACAAAAAAAGAACAACATGAAAATCCTTGCATACCTTGTTCAATTGGAGAATTTTAATGTTTTTCATTTATCATTGTAAAACCAAGGATAATTTTATAACTTTTTTGTACGTAGCTGTTACATGTAGGGCAATCTGTCTTTAAGTTTGGAATTGTATGAAGCATAGGTAAAACTTAAAGGATAAGCAGGAAAAGCAAATTACTCTAAAAGAAATGAATCCTAGATAGTTTTCCCTTCAAGTCAAGCATCTTATTGTTTAAATAAATTTCCTGTTTAAAAAAAGAAGTAATCGGGGCACCTGGGTGGCTCAGTCGGTTAAGCCTCTGCCTTCCGCTCAGGTCATGATCCCAGGATCAAGCCCGCCTCTCTGCCCAGCAAGGAGCCTGCTTCCCCCTCTCTCTCTGCCTGCCTCTCTGCCTACTTGTGATCTCTGTCTGTCAAGTAAAATAAATAAAATCTTCATAAATAAATAAATAAATAAATAAATAAATCTCTGCCTTTCAACTGCTTACTCTGTCTGAAAACTGGATCCCCATAAACATAATGCTCACAGGTTGAGGCCACACCTTCCCTGCATGGTACCACCCATAGCCATGGGGGTGAAGGGATGGAAGCACAGGTAACATTATCCTGATTCCTTAGTGCCATGTCCAAATCACTGCTCTTCCAATCTCATTCAAAAATCTCTTTCTAGGGACGCCTGGGTGGCTCAGTTGGTTAAGCGGCTGCCTTCGGCTCAGGTCATGATCCCAGCGTCCTGGGATCGAGTCCCACATCGGGCTCCTTGCTCGGCAGGGAGCCTGCTTCTCCCTCTGCCTCTGCCTGCCTCTCTGTCTGCCTGTGCTCGCTCTCTCTCTCTAACAAATAAATTAAAAAAAAAAAAAATCTCTTTCTATTCAGCTTTAACAAGTCCTACCCCACTTATCTCTGTTGTCTCCAAATCTTTCAGTCTCTACTTGCCCCCAAATCTTATTCTTTAATTCAATTCTTATCTTCATCCATGGAGATTTTAACTTCTATAGCCTTTCTCTTCTCCAGAGATCCAGTCAATCCAACTTCATTTCAACCATCCACTGCTTTTGCCCATAACCTAAATCCTAAACTGTTTCATCTCTGCAATGGTAAATTCTAATATTCTAGTTTTAGGCCATAACCTACTATTTACCATTTCTCTGGTACTGCTAACTGTTACTATACATACTCTCCAACCTCAAAAAGGTGTCTAGCCACCCACTGACTAAACTATATTCCCTAAAATGTTTCAGAACCCCCATATTCTCTCCCTTTTAGGGCATGCCACTGATCATCCAGAACTCAGATATTTTTAAGAGGGAAATGGGGTGCTATTCTTTATTAGTCATGGACAACAGATATAAACCTGGACTGTCCCAGACAAACTGGGGCAAGTAACCTCCATACTTCTTTCCCTACACTTAACTAAATTAGCAGACTTCCCCTGACCTTCTGTCTTGATATTCCATTTGTCCTAACAACCTTCAGCTCTGAATCAATCCTTCTTCATTCCCTCTAGCCATTTTTTTTTTAAAAAGCTTAGCTAATCAGTATTTCATGATTGTGTTCATATTGCCTCCTCCAGGCAGGCTTCTTGGCCTCTACTCTTTGTTATCATAGCACTCAGAAATAACAGTGTGTCATATTCATGACTGCATATTCATGTACTCAATAAATCTTCAAGTTTTACTCTATCTCTTGTGTTTATTCTACAATGCATCATATGAAAATTATTATTTTTATAATTTCATATAGGTTAAACAAGTCAAAAAGAAGTGCTTCTAAATTAACAGCAATTATACTAATAAAAACTAGGTTTTTTCTTATTCTGAGCTCCTTAAATTTTATCTTCCTTATACATTCAATTACTCTGGTTTTAGGCTATTATTCTCTGCTGGTATTTCTGTCTTCCTATATAGCCAATAAATTTTGGAATTGTATGAAGCATAGGTAAAACTTAAAGGATAAGCAGGAAAAGCAAATTTCAGAACATGCACATCAATGATCCTGTTTCTAAAATTATACAAACATAAACATGTGTGTTTTTAAATATATATATTTTTTGAAAATTGAAATTCATATAAATCAAACTGTTAACATTAACTACTTCTGAAGACTGAAACCTGGAATAGTAAGAAGAACATCAGTTTCTATTTTATGTATTTCTAGTTTGTATATTTATCATGAGCAGGTATTTGTTTTATAATGCAAAAAAAATGTAAGGAAAAGACAAGACTTCCCAACAAACTTTTTTTTTAAAGACTTATTTATTTATTAGAGAGAGAGAAAGCACACGGGCGTGTGGAGGAAGGGACAGAGGGAGAGAATCTTCAAGCAGAGTCCCCACTGAGCACAGAGCTCGATGCTGGGCTCAATCCCATCACCCATGAGATCATGACCTGTGTCAAAACCAAGATTCAGATGCTTAACTGACTAAGCCACCCAGGCGCCCCCTCAACAAACATTTTAAAACTGAGTATTAGTAAAAATCAAATTTCACAGATGGAATGCTTAATGGAAAAAAATTTTTCTCTTTCAAATATATTTATTTTATTTAGAAAATGACAAAGATGCTTACATCATGATAGCTACTTCTCAAAAAAAATCTCCCAATTATATTCTCACTCATAGAGTGCTCTGACTTCATCTCTATCCCTCTTCTAGGCTCTTGAATGAATTCCAGCTCTAAGCACCTCAACACTGAATTGATCAAACCACATCCAGCCATTACTGTGGTTACCCAGCAAAGCAATCTGTCCTTTTGCACTAGGTCTTAGTAAATGTCTTCCATTCATTCATTCATTTATTCATCCAATAGTATTTATTCAATGTCTACAATATGCCAGGCACTGAGTGAGGTCCTCAGTACAAATAGATAAAAAAAAAAAAAAATACTGGTCACAGCTCAGGAAGCTTATTAAGGAAAAACAGTTCTAACACATAGCAGTAATTGTACAGGAATCCCTGTACAAAGTATAGTAGAAGCACAGAGTATAATCTAAACCTGACTGAACAAAAAGAAGTAAAAGGCTTCATAGACTTCCCTAAACCACCATGAGTAGTCCCTTCCTCATGGACACTTTGTTCTATCCTCTCAAACAAAATATGACTCTTCTTTCTTAAAAATGCTAGTAAATTGTTACTTCCTACTGCTTCCCCACAAAACATCACTTGTTCCTAAATGCCATATGATGCTTAAAGAAAACCAACCAAATCTGTAAAACTCAAAAGCAAGCAAGGAAAGAAGGAGAATACTCACTGAATGCCAGCTCTACACAAGTGCCAGAGAGAGCAGGTACTTAAATCTTTCCTCATTGTGCCTAGTTCTGGCTGTCTCTACAAACATGCTTATTTATCATTTGCCTTTTAATCTGCTTCCTGCTTGAAACTGTGCATTTTTAAAAGACAAAATCGTGGGCTGTTGCTGCTTTATAATGTTCATGGAGACTAAATATACACTCCTAAGTATAACCAACTGGTTAGAAGGTTAGAGTGGGTAATGGTGGATAGTAGAGGCAATCCTTCAGACTTCTGTCATCTTTTATTTTTTTTTAAAGATTTTATTTATTTGACAGAGAGAGAGAGAGCGAGAGATCACAAGCAGGCAGAGAGGCAGGCAGAGAGAGAGAGAGAGAGGGGAAAAGACTCCCTACTGAGCAGAGAGCCCGACTCAGGGCTCGATCCCAGGACCTTGAGACAGGGCTCGATCCCAGGACCTTGAGACTATGACCTGAGCCGAAGGCAGAGGCTTAACCCACTGAGCCACCCAGGTGCCCCTAGGCTTCTGTCATCTTAAATGAATTCCAATCACTGACTAGTGTGAGTGGATCAAATGCAGCTAGATCTCCTAGTTTTCTTATCCTTAATTTAATGCAAGCAAATGAAAAAACCTCAGCCAATGTCCATTTAATGTTGGAATGAGGGTTTTTAAAAAAGAAAAAGCTTGGAATAAACAATTTTATCTCCAGCAACCTCAGAGATATGGAAAGAAAGAAGCAAACTGCAAATAAGTTTTAGATGAATAATATTCTAAGAAACCAGGCAATTCCCAAGAGAGACATGAAATATACACAAACTAGATCTCTTAAAGAAAATATAAATCATGAAAAACAAAAAAGAGGGACTGTCCAAAATTAAAAGAAAATAAAGAGATATAAGAATCAAATGCAATGCATGAAAACTGACTGAATCCTGGATCCAGAAATCTTAAGAAAAAATTTTAGGGACAATTGGGGAGATCTGAATAAGGACCATTAATTAAAGATATTCTTAAATTAATGTTAATTTTCCTATCTGTGATATTGATATTATGACCATGCAGAAAATTGTCCATGTTCTTAGGATATGCATGACAAAAACTGTATATTATCATAATCTCTTAATATAGTTTCAAATAACTTGAAAAATATATAAATAGGGACACCTGGGTGGCTCAGTAGGTTAAGCGGTCGGCTCTTGATTTTGACTCAGGTCATGATCACAGGGTTCTGGGATTTAGCCGAGTGGGACTCAGCCTCAGTGCAGAGTTAGCTTGAGATCCTCTCCCTTTGCCCGCCCCCTGCTCGTGCGCATGCGCACACTCTCCCAAATATTTACATACATATAATAAATATAAATCTTTAAAATATGCATATATATAAAGGGGAAATGTGCCAAAATGTGAACACTGAGTGACTACAGATGAAAGGTAATACGGGTATTCACTCACTGTCCTACATTTTCCATTGTTATGTAGTGCTGAACTTTATCATAATGAGATGTTAAACGGATGGGAAGATAGAAGGCATGAGAGGAGGCCAGCTGGAATGAAACATGAGTGCAAGCAGGACTAGTCTCAGCAAAAGTAAAAATCAGCTGTGTGATTCTGGGCAGGTCACAGAACTTCTCTATGTATCAGCTGAAAGAGGAAGAAATAGATGACTTCAAGGTCCTTCCATCCAGAGTTCTATTATTCTACTACTTCTTCTCAGCTCTAGAACCCAAAAGATAACTGTATGCAAAGTGGAGAAACACACTGGACTATTCTAAGGATAAAATAAAGTATTTAAAACAGCTAGCCAAATGCCTGTCACATGAAACACAAACAATAAATAGTAATTCCTCTATTTTGAGAAAATATTTTTTAAATTCCTCATAAAAAAAAAGATAGGACCAAAAAATTAACTTAAAAGAAATAAGTAACACAGAATTGGAAAAATTTATTTTAATACCTATTCAATTTCAGTTTGCACATAAAATATGTATCCTAAGAGGTAAAATATAAATATACTCTGAAGAAGCTACAAAAAGAAAAACCATAATAAATGAATCTCCTAAGAGTTTAGATAAGCTGCAGGCTTTCAAGTGAACACAGTATGATATACATCTAACAACAGGATGCTTCAGAATTTGCAAGATAAAGTAACAATAAAATTATATACCAGAATTTTGGGTAACAGTCTCAGAATATTTCAGACTGGCTTAAAAATTTTAAAGACATCTCTTTTTAAAAAGGGAGCACAGGAAAGAAGGTTTAGAATTCAATATCAAAATAGAGTTGCCTGGATGGCCCAGTCGGTTCAGCGTCTGACCCTTTGTTTCACCTCGGGTTGTGATCTCAGAGTCCTGGGATCAAACCCCACATCTGGCTGCACACTCAACTTGGAGTCTGCTTGAGGTTTTTTCTCCGCCCCCCTCTGCCCCTCTGTCCCCCTCTGCTCCTCCTTCTACTCGCATACATGCACACACTCAAAAATAAATAAAATCTTTTTAAAAAATCAGTACAAAGTATAACCAATTATTTTCACTTCTAAGAAGATTCTGAAGTCAAATGAAATTAAATTCACAATTAATTAAAAGTCATATAAATTAAAAGGCACCACACAAGGAATACAGTCAATGATCTTATAATAGCATTGTGTGGTGACAGATGGTAGTAGCTACACTTGTACTGGTCATAGCATAATATATAAACTTGTTGAATCATTCTGTTGTATACCGGAAACTGCTGTAACACTGTGTGTCAATTATACTCAAATAAAAGAAAATTTAATAAAATAAAAATAAAAACAACAAGTCATATAAATTAAATTCCAGGGGGAAAGCAAAACAAAGTATTAACGAGAACATATTACAAATCTGCTAGATGGTTTTATTTCCAGCACTAACGTCATTTCTAACATTATAATTAATTTCCCTATTGGTGAACTAACCAATCTTTAACATAATGGGAAATATAGTTTTCTAAAAGGTTTCTGGGCAAAAATCTTGGGAGTCATCCTTGAGGATGTTCTGTTTCCACACCCAAACTATTCAAAGTCCCATAAATTCTGATTCAGATACATTTCAAATCCACTCATCTCTCTGTCTCATGTTGCTAGCACCTTCTCAGGCTATCACTATCTCACCTCAGTTCCTAAAATTGCCAGCTTTCACTTCCACCTGGCCAGCCTATTCCTCACATAGCAGCTCAAATGATGATATAAACTAGAATAAAATACAAGCTTCCTACCAACCCCTTCAAAGCCCTGCATATTTCTATAACCTCTTCCTACCCATCTCTGCCTCTTTCACTAAGTCAGCCGCACTGGCATTTTTTTCTATTCCTCAAACTCACTAAACTTTCCTACTTCAAAGTCTTTGTACCCACTATTCCTTCTTTCCTTCTACCACCTCCAGCTTTATTAACATATTATTGACATATAACATGTGTAAGTTTTAAGGCATACAATGTGCTGATTGGCTCTATGCATATATTACAAAATGGTTACCCTATAAGATTAGTTAACATCTCCATCTCTTCAGCTAATTATAATTGTGTGTGTGTGAATGTGGTGATAACATTTAAGAACTACTGTCTTAAAAAATTTTAAGTACATAATACAGTATTGTTAATTATAGTCACCAAGTTGTGCATCAGATCCCCAGATCGTATTTATCTTAATGCTGAGAGTTTGTACCATTTAACCAGCATCTTCCCATTTCCCCTACTCCTCAGCTCCTGGCAACCACCATTCTACTTTATTTCTATGAGCCGATCTTTTTAAGATTTCATACATAAGTATACACAGTATTTGTCTTTCTCTGACTCCACTAGTCCTTCTAATGAGAATGCCTTTCCCATCAAAAATACCACACACACACACATCACCTACTCTTAAAATAACCTCTTCTCATATATAGGTTCATCTTAAATATCAGTTTTGTGACCACCGTATCTAAAGTAGCTCCTACCTCATTATCTCCTAATCATCTGCTTGTTTGGTTTCCTTCAAAAAAGTTTATTACAATTCATAATTATTTTGTCAGTTTCTTTTTAAACTTTCCCCCTACTTTAAAATATAGCTATAAGGATGGAATATCCAGCTCATTCATCATCATATCCCAGAAGCAGCAAACTGCCTAATACATAGTAGAAGTCTATTGATGTACAGCAAACAAATGAGTGAAATAGTGAATGAATATATGACTATACTAAACAATGGGACTAATAATGCTATTAATGGAAATACAGAAACCAGAGGAGGAGTGACTAAGAAGAAAATAAGATATACTGAGTTTGGTGCCACATGGTTGAAAATACAGGGCTAGGGGACACACAGGCTGGAAGGGGTTATGGACTGGAGTTCTGCTGATTGTAAATGCTATTTGAAAAACAACATTAATTACATCTCAAATGAGATAGAATTCAGCAGGATAAATGACAAGCAGAAAATACGGAACACAAATATGAAATTATTGTGCAGGTAGAATAATCTAACATAAACACTACAAAATCAAGACAAGTCAAAGCTGTTTCACAGTTTGTTTTTAGTAATTCACTAAGAAGACTAAAGAAATCCTACCTTACTACTGTTCATTGCTGGTCATATCTTAGCTAAAGTAGCAGGTCCATGTTGAAGGATTACACGTGAGGGATGAGGAAGACACTTCAGAAAATGTGCAGTGAAGTCTCACGGAAATGACCACAGGTCTGGCCAGAAAAACATGAGCTGCAAGAAGAAATTCAAGGAGTCAGAAATGTTAGCTACAGAGAAAAAGTAAAAAAGCACACATGGAGTATAGCAGGCTACTACTGGAAATTAATTGTGACAGTGTATCAGAGTCACCCCATTAAAAATAAGAATGCTATATTTACCTAACTTACTCTCTTCTACTTCTCTCTTACTCTCTTCTACTTCTTTCCACAACTTCCTCAATGTGTAATGCAACTTATCTTCTCCCCTAATGTGTTCCCTCAGTTTTGAATAGGTAATTTGTGCTCTTCTTCATTTTCATAGCATAAAACTCATTTCAAGTTTGAAACATATCAAAAGAGGCAAGTAACTACATTTGTTAAAATATTATCACAGCCTAAAGAAGTAATTAAATATGTAAAAAACAACTCTCAAAGGCTGGGAAGATTTGCCAAAAAGTCTCCCAGGAAATAGGCATTTTCTCTAATACCTCTTAGCATGCCAAAGCCTGACTCCTCTGTCACTGTTCTCTCAATTTTTGTCACTAGGAGAATTGCTAAGGTGCTTCTTGGTCACTGGCTCTTTTCTTTATCACTAATGTCAATATATGTCATTTATAGCTCTGTCACCAGGTCTCATTTTCTGCCTCAGGCCCTTGTATTTCTAATCCCGACTTCTTGGTTATAAGAATGTTTGCCTATTCTATTTCCTGTCATTTCCCCCACTTCCTTGGCTTTCACAAGAATCAAAGGACACTTCATGGAGGTTATCAGTAAGATAACGCCTTGCCTCTGGTCAGGAAACTGGCCAAACAAAGTATGTCAGGAATACCTTCCAAGTCTCCTACTCTTCTAAGTTTTTTATTCATTTCCAAAAAGGTTCCTTCTTGGTCCCCTACACAAGCATATGTTCTCCAGTAGATGTGGCAAGGTTCCCAAAGCTAGAACTGGTTGGAAATTTAATCTACATGTAATAAGAGTATTATTACATTCCTCTTCTTCCTTTAAACTCTGACAGGATTGAAAACAGGGATTATCATCTTAATATAGCCAGCATCTTACACAATCTCTGGAACACTGTGGTCACCGAACAAGTGAGTATTGAACTAATTTATTTCCAAAGTAAATTATGGCTTTCCCTGACTTGTACACTTTGGTATAAAGTAGGGCTTTGACAAGAGATTCTGCATTAAATGGTAAAATTCATGACTTTAAATGATACTTAAATATGAAAATTTTAATCATGCTGCTGTCAATAGCTGATCTTCAGTTAAGCCCCGTAGAGCTAATAAACAGCATTACTTATAAATATTTCCAAAGAACAAAATGTATGAGTGCATACATAAATGTACATATTATATATGTTACAGATTCCACCCCAGAGACAGACCCCAAAATTCCAGGACACTCCATTTAATTTGAAATATTTTTAGCCACTCCTCTATCAGCCAAGAAAGCTAAGAATACCTAGAATTTCATATTCTGGCCTTTCACTGTGATACAGAAACAGTTATTTTCAAAGGCCTAAGAACAAGAAAGATAACTATTCAACTAAGATCACATGGCAAACATTGAGCAGTGCAGTGTCAAGTGTCTTTCTCAAGGAAGCTAGTCAAAGCACCCATCTGTTATTTATGTGTCATTCTCCAACACAACTTGTTTCTATAATTTTTATTTTTCAATGAAAAAAAAATTTCCATATGATATTGAAATAGTTTGGGTTAAAAATAAGTAACAACTTCCCTGGTGGCATTTCAAAATGAACATTTCTTTCTTCAAACTAGTATAAAACTATGAATAAAAATTATATTCCTTATGTTATCTCAAAGATATTACCATCCTCATCAGAACTCAGCAAAGATTCCTATAGACAAGTTGAAAATGCATAATAACTACTTTTTTGTGCACCTTAATATTCCCCACCAACTTCGCCAACTACATAGACTACCATCTTTAATTCACAATCATAGTAAAAATATAGTCCCTATTCCTTAACTATGCCTCTCTTCGTGAGGTAAGAGGGGTGCTTAGGGTGCAATTCACTCTCAGGGTCATACCAGTGCCACCCTGTAGCTGCATAACCCTGAAAGCCAGTCTTAAATTACGTCTTAGGCATCTCCCTTACCTCTCACACTCACAGTGCATACTTCTCTTTCCTAGCTCTACCCCTCTTACTTCTCTAATAAGTAACACCCAATTGTGATCAACCAAAATTTAATTCTGGTAAGCTAAATATCTAAAATGAAGTGATAAATTTAAATATAATTTTACATCTATTTAAAATCATGTTTTCACAGAAAATTTCTTGTTCATGATGTGATGATATGAAAAATCATGAGGCAGTGATGCCCATATATACTTACATATATATATGACAAGACTCTACGTTGTTGGGGCTTTTTAACCAGTTTGGGTTGCATGTACACACAGGTAACAGAGCTGTGTTGTATTTTATTCCCCTTCTTTTTTTTTTTTTAAGATTTTATTTATTTGTTTGACAGAGATCACAAGTAGTCACAGAGGCAGGCAGAGAGAGTTGGGGAGGCAGGCTCCCTGCTGAGCAGAGAGCCCAATAGGGGCTGGATCCCAAGACCCTGAGATCATGACCTGAGCCGAAGGCAGAGGCTTTAACCCACTGAGCCACCCAGGCGCCCCTCACCTTCTTTTGGTAGCAGCATCCCAATTTTCTTCTGCTGAACTACCCTTCTCTTATTTTGAAGCCATGTAGTTTGAGTGACACTAACCATTCCCACCCTCAGGTTCCTGAAATAAGCACAAAGTTCCTAGAATAGGTACATAACCCAGGCCTGGACAATCACTATATTTCCTTCCTCAAGCAGGAGTTCAGGAATGGGTATGTGACCCAACTGGACAACTAAAACTCAGTCCCAAAATTTTTGCCAGAACTGATTAGAAAGTTCTCTTTTGGCTGAGGTTGCTAAACTGAAAGAATGCAGTAGATGCCAACTTGTCAGAGAGCCAACCCAGAGAGAACAAAAGCCAAGAGATGGAAAGAGAAATGAAAGCTCTGAAAATATTTCGTTCCTTGATCTAATCACACCTGGGTTCAGCTGAATTCTGGTGTGAATAGATGTAGCTTCTAGAATTTTGGAATTGCTGCTGAGAAACAATTCTCTCTGGATTTCCCATGTTCCTGCACAATCAGAGGCTTCTAAGCAAAAGATACTACAGGAATAATTGCACAATATCCAGCCTTGGATGCTAGAGAGCATGTATCCCTAAAGACAGAGAGCTCCAATAAGCTTTGGAGAAATAAACTCCTCTCTTTCCCTCCCCTGGAAGATATTTACCTATATTCTCTTTTTTCTCATATTTCTTACATTATTTTATTTTTTTTCTTTTTTTTAAGATTTTATTTTTTATTTATTTGACAGACAGAGATCATAAGTAGGCATAGGCAGAGAGGCAGACAGAAAGAGAGAGACAGAGAGAGAGGAGGGAGCAGGCTCCCCGCCGAGCAGAGAGCCCGATGCGGGGCTCGATCCCAGGACCCTGAGATCATGACCTGAGCCGAAGGCAGAGGCTTTAACCACCTGAGCCACCAAGGCGCCCCTATTTTTTTTTTCTTATATTTACTTATATTCTACGGCACTAAACCTAAAAACAGTTTCCCATTCTCCCCTGGAGAGATTTGCTTAATGAATAATCTCTCTGCCTCTATAGGGTAATTTCAGTTCCACAAGTGTTTCAGGCTTAATAGTTACATGCAGCAATAAATTACTTTTATTAATTCATTCAACAAATATTCGCTGAGAGCCTATTTAGTGATGTGCCATGCACTTTCCTATAAAACATCTCAGACAAAAATTCCTCCCCAATGGAGACTGTATTCTAAAGAGGAAACAAAACACAAAATGAATACATAAAATACATAGTATAAAGTCCTGATAAGTGCTATCAAGAAAAAGCAGGAAGAAGGCCTGGGTGATGCAGTTGGTTAAGTGTACCACCCTTGGTTTTCGTTCAGGTCATGATCTGAGAGTCCTGAGATTGATCCCCACGTCATGCTCCATGCTCAGTGCAGAGTCTGCTCCAGACTCTCTCCCTCTGACCCTACCTGCCCCCATTCTCTCTAAAATAGATGAACAAATCTGAAAAAAGAGAAGAAAAAAGAAAATGGTCTCCAAGATGGCAGAGGAGTAGGAGACCTTAGTTTTGTCTGGTCCCAGGAATTCAGCTAGATCTATCAAATCATTCTGAATACCTGCAAACTCAGAGATCAAAGAAAAGAATAGTCATAGCTCTACAAATAGAAAAGTGGCCACTTTCTGCAAGGTAGGGGCTGCAGATAAGTGAAGTGAATCTGGGGCAATATATGGGAAGATAAACTGTTGAAAGGGTGAGGGGGAACTTCCCCAAGCCAGTTACTGGAAAATGATATAGCAGCAGAGCACATCGGAACTTTCAGAAGTCTGCTCAGGTGAGGAATATCCCTGCCTGAAAGGCACTCTGGTGACAAAACAGAGCAGAATCCTAAGTGGAATAGTGTGGTCTCAGGATCCTTAGGGTCACAGGAAGACCAGGCAGAGTTCCCAGACATCAGAGCAGGGAAGCTGGCTGCAATCAACAAGGCCAGGAGTGGGCTTTCAGCTCAGGGTTGCCATAAAGCATGACCCCTTGCAACACAGTCCAGCCACTGCTCTCAGAGCAGGGACCCAGCAAGCAGCAGAACCACAGAGAGACCCCCCCTCCCCTCCCCCTGCAGGAGCAGCGCAGATGCATGCTTACAGGAGTATGCAGGGTTTGGAGAATCAACGTGGGGTCACAAGCCTGAGATAGAAATCCTAGGTCAAAGACTGGAAAAGCATGGAGTGCAGAGGGAAACCAGGGAACTGACTGCTTTTCCCTAAGGGCACATGGAGGAGAGAAGCCCCGAGCTCTCAGGTCCAGGGCTGGAGACTGGGAGGCCACCATTTTCATTCTCATTTTCTAAAGCAGCACAGAAATCCTTCAGGGAACAAAAGCCACATAAAGCAATCCAGAGTACTTAAACTTAACTTGGCCCCCTGGGCAAGGGGGTTCAATTCCACCTGGGGCAAAGACACCTAAGCATCAGGGCAACAGGCCCCTCCCCCAGAAGATTAGCAAGAGTATCCAGCTAAGACCAAGTTTGCAGATCACACAGAACTGCAAAACTCCTGCGCTAGGAAAAACAGTATATAGAATTCATGGGTTTTTTCTCATGATTCTTTAGTCTTTCAATTTTTTTTTTCGTTTTCTTTTTCAACCAGTTTCTTATTTTGTCAACTCTTTAAGTCTTTTTTAATTTTCATTTTCACAGTTACATTCTATTCTTTCATTGTATTTAATTATATATATGTATATATATGTGTATATATACATATATATTTTTTGTCTTTCTTTAAAATTTTGGGAGGTAGTTTCTTCTAACAAACTGACCAAAATATACCCAGAATCTAGTATATTGCTCCATTCTCTTCACCTAATGATATTATCTCTTTTTTTATTTGAGTCTTTTTTAATTTTCATCTTTACAGTTACATTCTATCCTTTCAATGTAGTTAATTTTATTTTTGAGTAAATATATATATACACATATATGTATTTATTTATTTATTTATTTATAAGTTTGAGATGTAGTTTCTCCTCACTTGTTTATATATTTTTTTCTTTTAATTTTCATTTTTACAGTTACAGTCTATCCTTGCATTGTATTTAATTTTATTTTTGTACACATATAAGTTTCTCTTTCTTTATAATTTTGGGATCTAGTTTTCTAACAAAGAGACCAAAATACACACAGGATCCAGTGTATTGCTCTGTTCTGTTCGCCTGATTATATTCTCTCTTTTTTTTTTTAATTTTTTTTTTTCTTTTTCAGTTTCAAGTGTCTTCTGATTTGTTTACTGTGTATTTCTCTGGGGTCATTGTTGCTATTTTAGTATTTTGTTCTTTCATTCATCTATTTTTCTCTGAACAGAATAACAAGATAGAAAACTGCCTTCAAAAAAGAGAACAAGAGGTAGTACTGACTGCCAGGGACTTAATCAGTATGGATATAAGTAACATGTTGGAATTAGGATTCAGAATAATGATTATAAAGATACTAGCTGGGCAGGGATGCTGGGTGGCTCAGTCGGGTAAGTGTCTACCTTTAGCTCAGGTCATTATCCCAGGGCCCTGGGATAGAACGCTGCATCAGGCTCCCTACTCAGTGAGGAGTCTGCTTCTCCCTTTCCCCCCACTTGAGCATATGTGCACACTCTCTCTCTCTCGCTTGCTGACTGTCTCTCTATCTCAAATAAATAAATAAAATCTTTTAAGGAAAAAAAAAAGATACTAGCTGGGCTTGAAAAAAACATAGAAGACAAAAGAAAATCCCTTTCTGGAAAAATAAAAGAACTAAAGTCTAAAATCTAACCATGTTGAAATTAAAAAGGCTATCAATGAGATAAATAAAAAATGGAGGTTCTAACTGCTAGGATAAATGAGGCTGAAGAGAGAATTAGTGATATAGAAGGCCAAATGATGGAGAATAAAGAGGGTGAAAAAAAGAGAGATAAACAACTACTGGATCATGAGGAGAGAATTTGAGAGATAAGTGATACCATAAAGCAAAATGCTAGAATAATTGGGATCCTAGGAGAAAAGAAAAGAAAGGAAGGGGAAGCAGAAGGTATACTGGAGCAAACAAAAACTGAGAACCTCCCTAATCTAGGGAAAGAAACAGGCATTCATGTCCAGGAGGCACAAAGAACCCCCGTCAAAATCAATAAAAATAGGTCAACTCCTCGAAATACAATAGGGAAAAATAAGACAAGATGAAATGAGAGAGGAAGAAAACCATAAGACACTCTTAATCATAGAAAACAAACTCAGGGTTGCTGAAGGGGAAAGGGTAGGAGGTAACTGGTGATGGACATTAAGGAGGGCATGTGACATAATGAGCACTGTGTATTATGAGACTATGAATCACTGAACTCTACCTCTGAAACTAAAAATGCACTACATATTAAGTAATTGAACTTAAATTTAAAAAAAATTAAAATTAAGGAAGGAAAAGAAAAAACAAAGTGGAAAAAGGAACAAGAAGTATGGGAGAGGGAGGCAATTACAAACTGATGTTAGTTGATCAAAGACTTAGAACATAAAGTGGTATTTGAGCCAGGGCCTGAGGGAGATAACAATGGAGTTCACATGGGTATCTGGAAAAGAGCATTCCAGGCCAGGGTAATAGGAAGTGTGAAGCATTTATTTAAGATCAAGCAAGGAGGCCTGCATGGTAGAGACAATAGAAAAATCTGAGTTCGGAGAAAGATCCTGCATGAAGAAGGAAGAGCAGGACCACAAAAACTAGCTACTTATGATGTCTTGAACTTCTACTCTGAGTTACATGGGAAGCCGCTACAACACTCCGAGGAAAGAAATCACCTCTTACTTTTTAAAAGGATGACACTAATATTCTGAGTCTAATTTTCTGAGAGCCAAAGTACTAGCAGGGAGCCTTGTTAGGAGTTACACAGAAGAGAGGACAGATGGTGTTGAATCAGAGTGAACTCCAAATAGAGAGGGTGAGAACTTGGTCAGATTTCATATATATTTTAAAGGCAACAGAGTATGCTGAATTACTGTGTAGTGGAAATAAAAGAAAAAGAGTCAAAGATAACTTCAAAGTTTAGGGTCTGATCAAAAGCAAGGATGGAGGGTGCCTGGGTGGCTCAGTGGGTTAAAGCCTCTGCCTTTGGCTCAGGTCATGATCCCAGGGTCCTGGGATGGAGCCCCACATCGGGCTCTCTGCTCAGCAGGGAGCCTGCTTCCCTTCCTCTCTCTCTGCCTGCCTCTCTGCCTACTTGTGATCTCTGTTTGTCAAATAAATAAATAAAATCTAAAAAAAAAAAAAAAAAAAGGATGAAGGTGCCACCTACAGATATGGGAAGGATTAATTTTTTTAACTAGTTTTCTACCACTACAATATAAAAGAAGCCTGACAACTATAAGATTTGTGCCAGAAATCAGGTAATACAAGTGACAGCCCTAAAATGTGGAACTGAGTCAACAGCAGAAAGTGGAGGGTACTTGGTATCCTTCTATTGTAGGACGAGAAGTCCGCAATCCTTAATCAGCAAAGCCACAGGCAAACTGCCACCTCTTGTATACTGGACTATGGGCCTACCAAGGATAGGATACTTAATAAAAAATGTTAGAATACTGGTATATTGTCAACTATACAGCAGCCTTCAGTAAGGTCATTCAAAAAAGAAGCACACTTTGAGTGAAGTCTTTTTTTTTTTTTTCCTGACAGAGAGAGAGAGAGATCACAAACAGGGGGGAGCAGCAGAGAGAGAGGGAGAAGCAGGCTGCCCACTAAGCAGGGAGCCTGACACAGGGTCAATCCCAGGACCCCAGGATCATGACCCCAGCCGAAGGCAGATACTTAACTGACTGAGCCACCCAGGCACACAGAGTGAATTCTTTTTTTTTAAGATTTTATTTATTTATTTGACAAAGATCACAAGTAGGCAGAGAGGCAGGCAGAGAGACAAGGGGAAGCAGAGAGCCCGATGTGGCGCTCGATCCCAGGACCCTGAGATCATGACCTGAGCCGAAGGCAGAGGCTTAACCCACTGAGCCACCCAGGTGCCCCCAGAGTGAATTCTTAATAAAAGAAAATCTTGGGGCACCTGGGTGGCTCAGTCTTTGGGCATGTATCTTCAGCTCAGGTCATGGTCTCAGGATCCTGGGATTGAGCCCTGCTTCAGACTCTCCGCTCGGCAGGAAGCCTGCTTCCTCCTCTCCCACTCGCTCTGCTTGTGTTCCCTCTCTTGCTGTGTCTGTCTTTAAATAAGTAAATAAAACCTTTAGAAAAAAAGAAAAAGAAAAGAAAATCATTCACTCTTTCATTACAAATCCAAGACGGCTGATAATCAATCTTGCAATTTACAGGGATGAAAATTAAATATCCCTAAACTAAAATTATAGCATTTAACCACAGAAAAACAAAATATGAGAGAAGCCTAATGCTCCAGGCCCATCCCCAAGCATCCTACCATATTTACTCATTATAAAGAACCATCCACAGGGTGTCTGGGTGGCTCAGTTGGTAAAGCATCTGATTCCCAGTTTCAGCTCAGGTAATGATCACAGGGTCAGGAGATCAAGCACCACATCTGGCTCAGCACTCAGCAGAGAGTCTGCTTGACATTTTCTTTTCTCCCTCTTCCTCTGCCCCTTCCCCGACTCGTGTTCTCTCTCTCTCTCTCTCTCTCTCTAAAATACATAAATCAATCTTCAAAGAAAAAAAAAGGACTATCCACTGCGACACATCCTGGAAGCAGGGACAAATTAGCTCTGAGTTATTACCCAGAGACACTGATCTCAATGGCTAGAAAAAGAAGCCAACAAGAAAACAGAAATCTAGGATCTACATGGTTTCTCAACTCAGTACTACTGGCATTTTATTTTTTTTAAAGATTTTATTTATTTATTTGACAGATAGAGATCACAAGTAGGCAGAGAGGCAGGCAGAGAGAGAGAAGGAAGCAGGCTCCCTGAGCAGAGAGCCCCATGCGGGGCTCGATCCCAGGACCCTGGGATCATGACCTGAGCCAAAGGCAGAGGCTTTAACCCACTGAGCCACCCAGGCGCCACACTACTGCCATTTTAAACTGGAAAATTCTCTGTCATAGGAGGCTGTCCTGTCCATTGTAGGATGTTTAACAGCATTATTGGGCTCTACCTACTCGATGCTAGCAACATCTACCTACTTCTCCTGTCCCAGCCTCCCGTTATGAAACAAAGATATCTCCAGACATTGCCAAACGTCTCCTGGGGTAAGAATTGCCCCGTGATGTGGAAACACTGGGTTACAGTGATAGGCAAATTGTTTAGAGGCCTACCAGGCAATGATTTGTTCAAGAACTAGGATTCAGACTTTAGGTACTTAAGAGAAGTTGATTAAATACAAATAAATAAAACACTAAGTTTATAAAAAGTTGTATTGTCTAAGAAATTCCCAATAACGATTTGTTACTGCTCAACCTCTAAGATAGCTCCTGTGACCCCAAAATCTCATCAAAAGAGAGTGGTTGAAGCAATGCAGTCCCCAGTATAGGAATCTCTCAGTGCTCATCTTGGCTGTAACTAGGAGAAAAGAAAACAAAAAAAGACCTTCCCAGCTGGTAGAACCAAAAACAGCCATACTGGCTAATCAAAAATCTTCTTCCACTGCCAGGGCAAAAAGTCCTTGCCACACCTATCATGAAATAAATACGCACTTGTCATGGAATGGAAAATCTCCGTGGGATGTTTCTCTTTTTTCTCTTCCCTAATTGAGAGTTTTTATTGTCTTTATGCTATTTTTCTTCTACCACTGAACACAAGCTTTATTACAACGGTTATATTTATCATTTAACCATAAGTTCCTAGACCCTAAGGTTATCTATGCAAACAGAACTGAGAGAAATTACCCAAAGATCTTAGACTTGAAGTTAGATGCAGTACTTAAATAAGTCTTTGAGTTGCCTTCCTTTGCTGGGGGGCAGGTGTAAAGGTATTGGAAGTTGTAAGTGAAAAATTTGCACTAAGTCAGGCAAGGGCATTTTTTTCAAAGTTGTATATGTGTGGAAGAATATGAATGCACACTGGGAGGATTATAGTGAATCTCCTGGTTATGCTTGCCCAGCATCCACTGCCCCTTCCCACAGTCAAGTCACACTGCAGTCTTTCTGTCAGTGACCTCAGTCCACATGATTCAGACCATGTAAGTGACCATACTTCCTACTCCCAGTGCCAGCAATTAGTACCTGGATCCAGATCTGGCCTATTGTCAGATGCTATCCCTCTGACCACAGACATCAAGGATGGAAACATGACCCAATTCCTTCCATGAGATGTAATCCCAGGATTTATACTAAAACTATGGATAAGAGAAACAGTTTTTACACTGGGCCTGCTAAACTGAAGGACTGTAAGCCTAGAGCCATCAGAGGATGCCATATGGAGAAAACCTACCTGAAAGTCCCTGTAACACAAGAGAAAGCCACTGAGTATGTCATGAGATCACTGTTCAAACCCTTAAAACCATCTAAATTTGAAGAACACTCCTGTTTGAGCCAGTGGCCCAAGCTAGTATGGGTAGGGTTTTTATATCATGCAACTAGAAGGAACTGAAAAAAAAAATTTTTTTAAAGAGTTTATTTATTTGTCAGAGAGAGAGAGAGTGCGAGCACAGGCAGACAGAGAGGCAGGCAGAGGCAGAGGCAGAAGCAGGCTCCCTGCCAAGCAAGGAGCCCAATGTGGGACTCGATCCCAGGACGCTGGGATCATGACCTGAGCCGAAGGCAGCTGCTTAACCAACTGAGCCACCCAGGTGTCCCGAACTGAAAATTTTAATATTATCATCAGTTCATCAGAGAAACTGATAGGTGATTTTCAAATGAAAAAAACTAAAGCTATAAGAGTTAAATTATTTGCCTAAATTCGTACAACAAATAACTGGTAGTGGTGATTCAACCCTAGGCAGGTCTGGTTCTAATATGAATGCTCTTTCCACTACATCATACTCTCTTTCAGGAAAACAGTCTGAAACTTCTCTTTACTTTATAATTATCTGGAGCCATAAGGTAAGTCCTTACATGGAGTGAGTACTCTATTAACATTTGTTGCATGACCAAAAAAGGAAGAGTCCTATGTCCTCCTGCTCTCTCTCCCTCTCCTGTACAACCCACCTCTCATGTTACACGGAACATTTCTGAATTATTTTTATAATGTAAACCTACTTGAGGCCATGTCTATTTCTTTACCACCTTCACCATCCTCCAAAAACTGTATTACTATGTATAATAAAAGCAAGTGTCTCTAAGCCAAGACACTTTGATTCTAGAATGCCAGTTCCAGCCATAGGGTAAATCAAACCACAGGCTCCAAACTACAAGAGAAATCAGAACCTTAGAAAAAGCCCATCACCAAGGTCTAGCTACTCTTCTGTAATAATTAACTGTGAAACTCAGAAGACACTTATACTACCCTATAAGTGAGGATACTACTATTCAAGTTAATATTTTAAGATATTTGTAAGAAGTACATTAAATTCCAAAACGGAGCAGCTATTTATAAAGTCAAATATCTTTCAAATATTATTAACGGTGACAGAGAAGGGAAGTGGGACAGGATTTATGAATATAAAATCCCTGACATTTTCAAGAAATCTGTCTAAAACCATGAGAATTTTTGACAGAGCTGGAACACTCAGCAACAATGCTTCACAAGTCAAGTTTTGTTTTCCTAGGTGCGATGGACTGATTCACAACCACATCAAAGACTCACTGGATTCAACATCCCATTTTTACACTTACTCTAAAATATCTACTTTCTGGCTAACATCTACCACTTCCTTAGACTTATTTACTTTTTATTTCCAACAACTAATTTTTTTTTCAGGAAATTTTTTGTTACAAAGAAACAATGTTTGATCACTTGACAAAAGTTATCATATAGGACAACCTCAAGCAGAAAGCAAAGCCAAGACAAGATATAAACATTGGGCAGTTAGCTAGGGTCATGCATATACGAGGGTCTCACTTCCGATAATAATTCACTGGAGCAAAACTGCAAATATTTCAACATGGACCTTTAGAATCACTCCCAGATAGTTTAAACTACTGTCAAATCCAGGTTTGCTGATGGTTTATTACATTTAGACATTTACTATTTCCATTCATTTCAGGTTTAGCCTATAAAAGAACTAAGTTCAAAACCCAGTTAACACTTTATAGCTGGGTCTCCTAGGATATAGGATGTGACCTGACAATGGTTTCAGATCACAAAAAGAAAAAACAAGCTAGGGGGACACCTGGGTGGCTCATTCGATTAAGCATCTGCCTTCAGCTTAGGTCATGATCCCAGGCCTGGGATCAAGTCTCGAATCAGGCTCCCTGCTCGGCGGGGAGCCTACTTCTCCCTCTGCCTGCCACTCCCCCTGCTTGTGCTCACTCACACTCTGTCTCTGACAAATAAATAAATAAAATATTAAAAAAAAAAAAAAGCTAGGGATGCCTGGGTAGCTCAGTGGGTGAAACATCTGCCTTTGGTTCAGGTCATGATCCCACTGTCCTGGGATCGAGTCCTACATCAGGCTCCTTGCTCAGCAGGGAGCATGCTTCTCCCTCTGCTTGCCCCTCCCCCTGCTTGTGCCTGCTCTCGCCCTCTGAAAAATAAATAAGTAAAACCTTAAAAAAAGGAAGAAAGAAAGAAAAACAAGCTATCCAATTTACAGAGTTGTCAAGAAAATCAGACAAATGCATAAAAAGTGTCTAACAGGGGTGCCTGGGTGGCTCAGTGAGTTAAGCCTCTGCCTTTGGCTCAGGTCATGATCTCAGGGTTGTCGGATCAAGCCCCAAATCAGGTTCTCTGCTCAGAAGGGAGCCTGCTTCCCACCCACCCACCCCCACTCTCTGTGCCTGCCTCTGCCTACTTGTGATCTCTGTCAAATAAATAAATAAAATCTTTTTTTAAAAAAGTGTGTAACACTTTCAGCAGGCAGCAAACAAATGTTAATGCCCTCCCCATAACAGTGTCTGAATCCACGTAATATACTCAAAAACTTATACTGACAGAAACTGTTTCTACCTTGAAGGTTAAAATGTTCAAGAGGGAAGAAAAAAAGTAAATATATGGACAAATAATTTTAACACAGTATGTTATATTATTTATACATACTTGTATATATCAGTAGTAAGAGGAAGAAATCAGTTTCTTGCTTTGTAAAAATTTTCTGTTATATATAAACCTAGATAAAGATCCTATGGGGCACCTAGGTGGCTCAGTCAGTTAAGTGTCTACTTTCAGTTCAGGTCACGATCCTGGGGTCCTGGGACTGAGCCCTGCATTGGGCTCCCTACTCAGCAGGGAGTCTGCTTCTCCCTCTCCCTCTGCTCCTTCTCCCTGCTCATGCTGTCTCTCTCTCTCAAAAATAAATAAGTAAAATATTTTTTAAAAAATGAAAAAAGACCCTATGCTTTGTCCAACTTTAAATAAATAATCAGAATAGTGAACTAGCAAGTTGTCATTAATAATTATCTGAGACAAATGCATTGTTTAGATCTCTTTAATTACTTTACTAGTGCCAATTTATTCAATACATAGGAAGCTAAAGGCCTCAGAAAGTGATGATACTTACCAGAATATATACATTTAGAGTAAATTCAGAATGGATATGAAATGTGACAGTGACTGGATCTCCATCGTTAGAAAGTTCTACCATAAACCACAGATTGCATACTAAAAAAAAGGTGTTGCTTGAGATTGTTTCCTTTGCTCCTAGAAAATCTGAAAAACCCTAATGAAAGCTCAAATAATTGTTAACCTATATAAGAAAATATACACAAAGCATGTGATTCTAAAGGAAATATAGTTCAAGAGAAGGTAGAGACACTATATAAACATTTTCATGAAGAAGTGGTATGGCAACTAGAGAAGATACGGATCCAGTTATGATCCAAACTGAATATTAGTAAGAGTCAAATGACTTTCCTTTGTATAACATGGTATTAACAATAAAGCCCGGACCAGCTAACAAGAGAAGCTTGGGAAGTCCTGCCAAACTGGATACTCAAAGAGCAGAAAGGACACGAACTATAGAAGTGTTCAGCTCCAAGAACAGCATATCCAAGAAACAGCAGCAAGTGTTAGGTATTGCAGTCCAAGAACTAACTCTTCATCTTTGTGACAATGCAGCAGCCTTTCTGATCAAATCAGAAATATTCTCATTCTGCAAACCCCAGGACACAAGAGTAAAAAATGAGAACCTTTTCTGTAATACATACTAATGATGAAATGCAAAATTATCTAGACTTCATTTTAGAAGCAAAAAATTATTTAACAATAGAATTGTTATGGGTCTGAAGGGATCACTTAAAATTTTCAACTAAATTTGATGGTATTTTATGGAGATAGTTATATCCTAGATCCACAAAGCTTTGGAGAAATACCACTTGCTAATGTCATGGATTCAATAAACATAGGTTTTCTAAGTTTTTCACCTCTAACTGTATATTATATATGCTACATCTATTCTGGATGACCTATTTAGAAGCACAACAATATAATTTTAAAGATACTTTTCTGAATGAATCAGTGTAAAGAGCATTTTTATGCACTAAACACCTAGAATACAAATATTCTAGCATTAAGGGCTTCCCTTTCTCCTAAAACCATTTGTCCTATGGCATCTGGGTGGCTCAGTAGGTTAAGCATCTGCCTTTGGCTCAGGTCATGATCTCAGAGTCCTGGGACTGAGCCTTGTGCTGGGCTCCCTTCAGGAGGACTTCTGCTTCTCCCTCTCCCTCTGCTGTTCCCCATACTTGTTCTCTCTCTCTCTCCCCCATGCTCTATCAAATAAATAAAATCTTTTTAAAAAATAAATAAATAAAACCATTTGTCCCACTACAGAAATGCTTTTTCTGCAAGTAAAATAATTTATACTGGAAAACTTCAATATTTCTAGAACAATCCATACTATTTTATTTACAAATAAAGACCATGGAGTTATTGCTCACGTTTTGAAATGCACATTATCAGTTATTTTGATTTGTAAATGAAGATGCTTCATTATTAGTTACATAAAATTAATATAGCAGTCTTTACTTCTGTAGCATTACAAGACTCACAAATGAAGAGGTATTCATTTCAGGAAAATGCAGAAGTAACTTGGGTTTCAACGTGAGTACTATAAACTGTGTCTCAAGGATTATCAACTACTAATAATAGTTATACACATTCTTAAATAACTTGCTTTCCTTGAGACATCAGAGTAGATTCAAATTTATCCCCATAATGATATCACTCTTAGTCATTTGCATTCTGATATGCTTTCTTGTACGGGGTTTGGGTGAGATGGAATTACAGATAGCATGCTAGGAAACTGCACATTAGGATATGTCATACACGTAAATATCTTGTCCTTGAGTCGGAAAAAAACTGAGAGTCACTGACTTAGATACAAAATTTTGTTTTATTGCCAGACAAGATATAAAAACTATGTGGTCCAACTCCTAACTCTTTATTCAGCTCAGTGCTTATTTCATGACACCCTGGTCTGTGCATTCAAATTACAAGTGGGTGTTTTTTAGGAGTTAGAATCCTATACTTATAGAATACACATTTTGAAATGGGGATATATATGTATAAAATAAAGCCCCCTAGAGAATAATCATACACATTAGTAGTAGCAGGAAAAGACTCACATAAGAGTTTTAAGTACTATTACCCAGAAAATAAAGCTTAAGTTTTAAACAGGTTAAGTAAATGCAGTTTAAGGGAAGGAGGAATACTAAAGATTTAAGAAAGTGACATTTAGCTTTTCTGTACCACTTTTAAGTAAATATTTGTGGTTAAAATGAAAGGAATTTTGGGAATCCATCCACCAACAGATGATAATCTAAGGTGAAAGAAAAATAATTTAGGAATTCAGACAAACTAGACTTATTTTGAGGTAAAAAGCATTTAAAGTTAATTTCCAATTACCCCTACTGAGACACGGCAATTGAAGAACTATAAAAGAACAACTAATAGGAGATAATACTAATTATTTCCTTTGTACAAATACAAATGTCATTCGATTTACTTAATGTACATTACTAAACATCCAAAGTCTAAAGTTTGGGGACTTTTAGTATGGTAGAATAAACACAGAAATACTAGGAGAGATAAAATTAAAGCTACCATGTAGGGAAATTAATATGAAAATTGAGAACTTCCTAAATTCAGATATTTTACCTAGATTGTCTCATTCTTCTTCATGACAACCTGGTGAGGCAATCTTACCATCCTCATTTTACAGATGAGGGAACTATGATTTAAAGAGATTACATAACTTGCCCAAGATCCCACAAAAGGAAATTCTGATTTGTGACTGAAACCCAGATTAGTTTAGCTCCAAAAGAAATGAATCTTCTTTCACTACACCCTGCAACCTGGCAAAAAACACCTACATTAAAAATATTCATATTTTAATTAAAACCTTCAAAAGGAGGAAATGATATCAAGCTTATGATAAGTGAGGATATATAGATTAAATATTAGTCATTATTTGATAAGTATAAATATTTAAGAAATAATTCTAATTCATCCATGACAATTTTATAAATTTTATAGCTTTATAAAGCTAAATATTTAATATGCCCCCAAATGGAGAAATCTGAAAATTCTTACAGAAATGCACTAAGTAAACTTCATCTGACCTAGATATTTTGAACACAAAGAAAAAACTTGAGAGGTTCCATATTTTGTCGGCCATACAGCAGTTTCACATGGGGAACTAGGATTATATTTATAAACTAAGAAAAAGTGGGAAATTGCTTGTCTAATTTCTTTTGTTCTGACTCTAATCTGTCCTGTACTTATTGTTTTCCATTTTTCCTCCAGATCGTGGAGCCCACTTCTTTTTTTTTTAATTTAATTTTCTTTTTTTCAGTGTTCCAAAATTCATTTTTTATGCACCATACCCAGTGTGGAGCCCTCTTTTAAATTAGGGTACCCAAGTTTCAACTTCAGGAACTTCAAGTTTAGATGCAGGTGCAGATATACTGCAATGAAGACCATAGTACTGCAATGATTGGTGGAGTGTTGAAGAAACAAAAGTTTCAGTAATTTTCCAAAGTATTAACTATCATGGAATTATTGGTAACTTTTCTTCTCTATACTCTTTTGTTGTTGTTGTTGTTGTTGTTGTTGTTGTTGTTGTTGTTTTAATGTAAGTTCTATACCCAACATGAGGATTGAACTCATAACCTTGAGATGAAATTTCCATGCTCTACTAACTGAGCTGGCCAGGCACCCCATCTTTATAGTCTATTTAGCTCATCTTAAAGCATTTAACTTTTATAAAAAAGATAAAAATAGTTAAGAAAGAAGAAAAGAGGGTGGGAGGGAGGTAAAAAAACAAAACAAAACAAAACTGGAACTTCAATTTTAAAATATTTAAACATCTTATTCTTTTTGAAGTTCCAAAACTATGACCTGCTTGTTCTTTTTAATCTCTCAGGTGGTGTGGTAAATTAACCATACATAACCATACATGCCAAAATCAAATGAGATATGGAGAAATAGTATCAAGACAATCTAAGATCTATAAATTCTGAGACATAGCTCTCACTTTCAATATTTAAGAAATTAGTTATATAAATGAGTTAAGGATGAAAAACATTTAGGGTATACTAAAACTGAAAAGCAGGATTAGAATACTTAAAGAAAAATACAGAAATTTCCCAAGTATGGAAAAATTATAAATATACATATACATGAACTTATATTCATTTATTATTCTTTCATTATAAACTGAAGTTCTGTTTTAAAACATTCTTCTAGAAACACCATGAAACAACACCCAAGATAGTTTTGAGTCCTATCAAAATACTGACTTAAATATTTCTAGATAATTACTTCATTGTCCATGAAATAGTTCTACTAAAAAAAATTCCCACTAAAGTTCTACTTTGCTTTTTAGTCCTACTAAAAAAAAAAGTTTATTATTGACACACTGAATAATCGACAACCACGAATAATCGAAACACTGAATAATCGAAAAAGACAGTCCTTTAGACCTGTCCTCAGAAGAAGATGTTCATTCAAAAGTCAAGTACAAAACTATCATCTATTAATACAGGAGTCCAATTTTAAAACAAGCTTTTATATGGATAACAAGTTTATTTGATTTCTTTTTTTTTTTATTATTATCAAAATGCAACTTACTCATCTGGGCCTTGATGTACAAACATGACTTCCTACTCACAAGACTGCTTTGTAAGTCTCATGGAAATTAAATCACTATAGTTTTTATAAACACTATTTCCATCTGCAAACAGAAATTAAGCTCCTTACAATATTATGGTATGTTATATATTTATGCCGGTTTTCAAACTTGATCATTTCAGGTCCCCTTTTCCTTTATATTTACTATATGTAATGGCTATCTGGGAAATGTTATTGCTGTGTAGGTGGTTGGGTAGTTACTGCACAATTCAACCTTACCTCATTGTTTGAAAATTTTCATGGTAAAATAAAAAAGAAAATTAAATGGCAGCTTGAAAGTTCACAGACCAGAGTTATAACAATGTAATAGTTGAAGATGAAATTAAAAAGTGACTTGTCTACCAAAAGTGTGAGTTATTACTTCCAAACTACTGACATCAACCTTTAAGGCAGTGCGGAAGCTGCATTAACTAGACCCTAAATAATTTACCTGGTATGTAATGCTGCCTACCATCAGTGCGGAAAAGAAACAGATCTTGCCCAAAGGACTTTAAGGAAAAAAACAGGGAAAAGGTTTCCAAGTATGCCTACCTACTCTCTTAATATATTCTCGGTACCTTTGGAAGTATAGTTCCCTTGGTTCAAGAATACTAGCAAAAAATGATTCCTGGATTACAAAAGATTACATTCAGTCTTCCTTTGCATTCTGACAAATGAGTGCTTCTTGAATATTTCTTTCTAAGGACTATAAAAGTATACCAAGACTACCACACTACATTCGTGAAATAATTACATTTTGCAGGGATTTTTCAAATCCTACTCTCATTCCATAGGTTAAAGTGTTAATCACTAAAATAGTTTTGGCTTTTTATTAATTTTTCTGTAAAACACTTTTATACATTAGTGCCTTCACTGGGGAAATTGTTTTATTATCTTAAAATGCCTGGAGAAAGAGGGAAATGGTACTACTGCACTTTACAACAGTTTATGTCAAAGTGACAGTGAGAATATACGCAGCTACTTATGAATTAAAAAAAGAAAGAATGATAAAGCCCCTTTTTCTTTCTTTCTTTTTTTTTAGCCTTTAAGGAATAAGAAAATGAAAGGCTACCAGCCTTAATAAATTATTAGATTTGGGACTGCACAGCACTAAAAATCACGATCACAAACGTACAAAGTAAAAAACGACCACCTCACAGTTAATTTGTGCACGACGTACCCGGCCCAGCTCTACCAACACCAACCGAATTAGCGTTTCAGAAAGTTGACAGTAAGAAGACTGAGGCAGAAAACTAAGCCTCGAAACACCTCCTCAACCCTAAATGACAAAGAGATTACAGACCAGAAATTGCCCGGCTGCATGAGCTTCACACTTAATAGTTTTTCTCTTGACTATGTCTTGGGAAGTCACCTCTGGCCTAGACAGAAGCAGGGATAGAAGGTGGGGGATAAAAGCGGGAGGCCGGGAAGCTGATGCTTGGGAGATGGGCTGGGGACCGGCTGCGCGCGTCAAGGGGGACTTCAGGGCCCGAGAGGTAGGATGGCATTGAGGGAACACCCAGAGGTAGGGGGTAGCCACCCTAGCTGGAGTACGAGCCAGGAGAGGAGCGCTAGAGGAGAAAGGGGTGCTGGCGTGACGGGTGGTGCCCACAGCAGCGCTTACTCCGCCCCCACACCCCGCAGCCCACCGACCCGGCGACGGGGCGGGGCTGCTGCGCCCGCCTCAGCCCTTTCGCGCCGGCACCCGCCCCCTCAGCCTCCAGTCCCGGGTTGGTGGGAGGGGCCGCCCTCGCCGGGCCGGGTCTACAGCCCTGCCCGAGCCCCAACCAGGAATGCTCCGCCGCGTGTGGAGGACGGGCGGGAGACCCTGCAGCCTGGGTCGGGAGTGGGGGGTGGCCGAGGGCGGAGGAAGAGCCTTCGGCGCAGCCGCCGCAGCCAGGGCTGGGTCCCAGGCGCCCCCCTGCGGGCAGGGAGTGTTGCCCCCGTTCTCCGCTTGCCTGCCCTCCTCTTCCCCCCTCACCCTCGGCGTTGCCCCAGGCAACAGCGCCAGCCGCCGGTGGCGCGAAACTCACCTACCTAGAACCTGACAAGCAGGAGCCCCTCAGAACCGGGAGCCAGTCGCCACCCCGCGTCACGGGGGCCGCCACAGCCAATGGGCGCCGCTGTCACGAACCTCTCCGGCCAATCAAACTGCACTCCGGTCTTCGGGCACCCTCGAGGCCCCAGCCAATGGGCACGAGCTGGAGGCGGGAGCTGCCGCCCGGCCCCCAACCCCCTCCTCCCCCACCTCCCAGGAGGCGGGGCGCGGCCGATTGGCCCCGAACCCGGAGGGGTGGGATTCGGGCTCCGGGCCAGGTGGGCGCGCACGGACCTGGGGCTGTGGGCGCGGCGATAGGAGGTGTGGGCCTGTGGCGGCCGCTTTCTGGGTCCGCTACCCGGCTCGGGTGGGGTCTCGAGGTCCTCCTGTTCGAATTGCCCTCCTGGTCCCTGTGACCCGCTCCTCTCTACCCGGCGTCCAGGGCTGCGGGGGTGGGAGTGAGGGCGGGATGGGGCGGGAGGCGGATGGCGGCGTCACAGGAAACTTTGGGAGGCTCGCCTGGCCGCGACCGGGAAGTGGCCGGGCCAGGGGCTGATAAGCTGAGGCCGCCTGGAAGGGACTACCCCGTGGGTCGGCAGCGGGAAAGGAATTCGGAGGGTGGGGGCGGAGGCGTGATTAAAATGTTAAGTGTGCCCGCGGGGTGCTGGGCGAGCCCGGGAGCTGAGTCGCAAAGAACGGAAGCTGCTTTGGGGCCGCGGACCCCACACCCCTGAATACGCACTTTTCACGCTCAGAATCATTGACCTTTTACTGTGCATTGATACTTTTAGAATGGTTTTCGGCTAAGCAGGAACTGTGACTTTCTCATTCCTGTAATTCCCAGTGCCTGAGACGGTCTTTCAAAAAAGGGGTAGACACTCAATGCTGGAATTGGGATGGATGCTGTTAAACCTAAAGCAGGTCCTACGAGTGGTTCCATGTAACAATAAGCCCTTACCTCTTCCAGAGTCTGGAATGCGCGAAGAACCGAAGTTGGTTTGCTCTGCCAGTGGGGATTGTTTCAGAAGCCTCCTTCACCAAAAGAATTTGGTGGAAAATGAGTAATGTGAGCTAAACAAAGATAACTAGGTGATCTGTAACAGTATGATAGGTGTTATTAGTCACTAATGGAGGGTGTTCCTGCAGCCGATTTTTTTAAGGCTTTGTATCCTGTACATTGGTTGAACTACATGCTTTACCTGGGGCAAATTAACGTCAACCTCCATCTCCACCCTCCCCCTCTAAAATTTTGGATTATGTGGAAGCCAAAGAAGAATGATGAATACTTTTTTTACCGACAGTGTTAGTTGTTTAACCATAATGAATAGCTCTACACATAAACAAATCTTAAATTGGACTTGTCCACTGTTTCAGAGGCAAGAGAAAGCAAAACATGCTGTAAAGACAAAAAAATAAGAGTTAATTCTTCCTCTTAAAGATATGAGATTTCCTTTCTCAGAACTTTTGCTTTAGAAAACCTGTAATTGTTGAATACATTCTTATTTCTTTGAATTGTATATACATAAACGTCCTTTTTAAAACTAGTTAGGTCTCCCTCAGCTAATGTTTTGTCAGCTTTACATTCCAGAAATGTCTTTAAAGACTTGGGAGATAATCAAGATATCACTCTGAAATGTGACCATCAAGAGACATACCAGTGCCCAGAAATGGATAAAGAAAATGTGATATACAGACATAAATATCTATATAGATACATAGATGCAATACACCTAATGAGATATGATTCAGCCAGAAAAAAAGAACGAAAGCTTGTCACTTGCAACCTTGAGGATGGACCTTGATGACATTGTGCTGAGTGAAAAAAGTCAGGCAGAGAAAGACAAATACCCAATGAACTTACCTTATGTGGAATCTTTTTAAAAAAAAAAGCTCATAGATATAAAGAACAGATTGATGATTGGGAGTAGGATTGAAATGGATGAGGGGGATCAAAAGGTACAAACTTCCAGTTATAAAATAAATACGCCATGGGTATGTAACTATGTACATCATGGTGACTATAGTTAATAATACTATATTAAATATTTGAAAGTTGCTGAGATAGAAAATCTTAAAGAGTCCTCATCACAAGTTAAAAAAAAAAACAAACTCATGTAACTATGTTATGGTTCCAGATGTGAACTATACTTATCATGGTGATCCTTTTGCAATATATACAAATATCAAATCATTATGTTGTAAACCTGAAACCAATAAAAGATGTCAATTATACTGCCATAAAAAACAAGGGGAGATAGCACCCACTTTCCATGGGAAACTAAGAGTCTAACTTCAGTGGGAAAATCACTCCAACTTGCAAAACTACCTTCTGTCATAAAGATACGAAAAGGTAGTTTCTCCTCTGAGTAAAGGTATTTAGTTAACACGGTATGGTCACCCCAATTACATAATAAAATTAAGATGAATTAGGTGCACAAATGGTATTGTCAAGGCCTCTTGAGAAGTGGTTATTGTTTATCTTGAAAACTTATATAATGGGTTGTATCTGCTTGGCTATACAAAGAGGTGAAATTTCTTTCTGTCTTTACAATCTCTTTCCTAATTGCCTGTAATGCACATCACATTCTGGTTTAATGCTGTTTTGTTCCTTCATTACCTTTGT
Organism: Taxidea taxus jeffersonii; assembly: GCA_003697995.1. Lineage (NCBI taxonomy): Eukaryota > Metazoa > Chordata > Mammalia > Carnivora > Mustelidae > Taxidea > Taxidea taxus. Next base: position 112,113 of record RCUC01139893.1, read on the forward strand.
GGAGATGATTTCTGGGTTGGGAGATTTTATTTTTAATTTTATTTCCTCATATGCTTATGCCCAAATACTGAGACTAGGAAGGTAAGGAAAGTTGTTATATTTTAGTTCTTAATTTGCTCTCAAAAATCATCTCAGATTAGATGATACCTAATTGCTGAACTACAAATACATTTTATTTATTTTTTTAAAGATTTTATTTATTTATTTGACAGAGATGACATGTAGGCAGAGAGGCAGGCAGAGAGAGGAGGAAGCAGGCTCCCTGCTGAGCAGAGAGCCCTATGCAGGGCTTGGGGCTCCATCCCAGGACCCTGAGATCATAACCTGAGCCGAAGGCAGAGGCTTTAACCCACTGAGCCACTCAGGCGCCCGCCCCTACAAATACATTTTAATAGAATCAGAAATGTTAACAAGGTTAATGTTTGATAAGTATTTTGTAGTGACTGCTAACTGCATAAACTAAGCATATGTAAAACAAATTTAATTTTCTGTGAATATTAAATGTGACATATATCATGTCAATATAAATGAAATCCATGAATGTCTGTGTATTAAATCATTATGTAAAGCCAAAATACAGCTTTGGGGATTGCTCTGCCAAGGCATATCTTTTCCAAGAAACTGAGGATTTCTATACCTTTATACAAAGGGAATCTAAATCTAGAAAGATGTGTTTGGTAAATTAATTATTACATATTTGGAGAAAATAGTTTCAAATAAAAGTCTAATGGTGAATTAGAATGCTTTGATATACATTGTGTGTGTGCATGTTTATATGTGTGTGATAAGGAACTCAAATCTCTGAAAACAGAATCTTTCCAGTTCCTCAACAATTTTCTGGGCTCTTACCTATTCACTCAAGAAACTTAAAAACTGAGTGCCATATGCCAACCATTGTACTAAGAAATGTAAGTTTGAGTGAATGTACTTGAAGTAAGTGAATGTGGCAAAAACCTATACTGCATTTTTGAAGCTGAAACAAGCAATTACAGCAAATTCACTTTAAATTTTCCATCTGTTTTAATTATCACTTTGCATTGCAACAAATTTGCAACAAATTTAATAAACACTTGATTTCATCTGATTTCAAAAATACTGTGCAACTTTTCTTATATCTTGTAAATGTAGGGAAAGTATGGAAGAATAAAGGAAAATAATTTCCTGTCTACATGATCTATAGGCTTTATAAAATATTAGACACCCCCAGAGCCTAGAGGGACATGTATCTTAGTTGAAATTGTTAGCATAGGATCATTTTTTTTAAAGATTTTATTTATTTATTTGATAGAGACACAGTGAGAAAGGGAATACAGGCAGAGGGGGTGGGAGAGAGAGAAGCAGGCTCCCCATTGAGCAAGGAGCCCAGTGCAGGCAGGGCTTGATCCCAGGACCCCGGGATCAAAACTTGATCCAAAGGCAGACACTTAACAACAGAGCCACCCAGGCACTCCTAGCATAGGATTTAAGAGACTCTTCTATCATTAAAATTTAAATCTATACCAAGTACTACCATGACTTTTTAAAATGCCACAGTACTGCCTAGCTATAGATAAAAAAAAGTCCTTCGTATATATTCCATTTTACCAAATACCAATTTTTGTCTGGTCTAATAATATTACTTACCTGGACAAATGAATACAATAATGTGGATATCAAACCTTCAACAATTAATTAAAAATGATTTTAGGGGCACCTGGGTGGCTCAGTCAGTCAAGTGATTGACTTTTTTTTTTTTTTTTTGAGCTCTTTTTCAGCTCAGGTCATAATCTCAGGGACATGGGATAGAGCCCTATGTGAGGCTCCACGCTCAGTGGGGAGTCTACTTGAGATTCTCTCTCTCCCTCTTCCTTTGCCCTTCCCTTCCCCACTTAAATAAATAAATAAACAAACAGATAAAATCTTCTTAAAATTTTATTTTAAAAGTTCTTTTTTTTTTTTAAGATTTTATTTATCCTTTTGGCAGAGAGAGATCACAAGTACACAGAGAGGCAGGCAGAGAGAGAGGCGGAAGCAGGCTCCCCGCCAAGCAGAGAGCCCAATGTGGGGCTTGATCCCAGGACCCTGAGATCATGACCTGAGACGAAGGCAGAGGCTTTAACCCACTGAGCCACCCAGGTGCCCCTAAAAGTTCTTTCTTTACCCTATTTCTCTACCACTTATCTTTACCTCTCCCATTTTCCTGCTTAATAGTTTCTCATAATTCACTTCAAGAGAAATCTTGGCTGTGTGCCATCTCAGTTCAATAGTCACCATACCTATCCCTCACTCTTTTCCTTAACCTGTAGTTCTCTTTCCTCCTTTCTGCTGTTGCTTTTGCTTTATGACTCTCTGCCCACTCTAATCCACAATTCATACTTAAATACCAGCACAAACCTCATAAAATGGAGATCGTGATGAGGCATGCAATATGGAAATCACAACTGTCTTTATTCTATACATGCTGCAGTGTCTGTTTTCAGTACATATATAAATTTCCTTAATTTTGAAACATGTTCTCTTGAATAAATACTGTCACCAGCGGTCACATTTATGCGAGATTTTCTTTTGGCCTTTTCTTTTCCTTGGCTTTCCAAATTGCTACATGCTTCCTTTATTTTACAAATGTGTGTAAGGAAAATGAAGGAGGAAAGGAGGGGAGAAAAGAAGGTGAGATAGAGTTGGAGGAGGAAAATCTCTATTCCGTCTTCAAACCAGATAACAAATCATTAAAACGCCATCTCACAACCATCCTCCTAGCAAAAGGCTGGCTGCCCTCTAGCACTCTGATATTGTTTTCCCTGCTTCCCTGACTGGCTGGCTCACCACTGAGAAATATGACTGTCAGTATCCCCAATCAAGACACGTCCTCCCCAAAATGCCTTGGATCACTCAAGGCCTGTCCCTTTTTATGTCATCCTTTTCTCAGAATTTACCTTTCCTTTTCCTAATTCCCTTCTTCTTAGTTCACCGGGACTTCAAATGTGTACCAGTGGGGGAGTGCTGGAGTAATGACTTCCCAATGTGAATAAGTACACTAGTTTCATCAGAAGCACCTGAAAACCTTTTCAAAAATACCTACTCCTCGATTTACCCTCCAAAGGTTCCAACTTGAAAAGTCTGAGAAGAGTTCAGAAAATCTATCTGTTTGGAATGAGAACAATGAATCTGGCCAACATGGTGGATTAAATATAGGCACTTATCTCTGCCCCTCCCCCAAGCTCCCTGGCACAGCATAAAGACAGATCCAGATCACCAGGAATCCAAGGCCCAGGGATCTCTGAAGGCATTCGTGAGAAGAAAGGCTGAAAACAACAGAACTGGTTGATAATCTTAATATAGAGTTGGTAAACCTTCACATCACTTCCCAACCAAACAGCTAGGTAACATACTGCCCTAACCTAATCCAGAGGCAATATGATATACTCTCTGGTGAGGGTGAACTGGAGAAGCTCTGGCCTTGAATATATGGATATAGCTAGCTGAGTATAGAGGTGAGGTGTCTTACTGCACACTGGAGTGAAGGGTGTAACTGAAGGTCTGCATGCTGAACTATGAGAATTCCTGTCCCACTTAGCTCCTATAATGGCACTTTCCAGATTTGTATCCAGCAGAGAGGATATCAGAGGATTCCTTTGAAAGGAAACTGACTTGCCTAATGAAAAATACTTTTATGGATACTGGAAGGTGATTTCCAATAGTGTAATCACCTGCCTAATCACATTAAAATGAGGTCTGCCAATCCACAATTTCCAGCCAGACAGGCAGTTTCTCTCATTCTTACATATGAATAAACATCTGGGGATCACCACACTTTGAGGAAACCCACCATCATGAAAACCAGACAATAAAAAAACCAAACAAAATCTGCAGAGGTTGGGGGGTGGGGTGGAATTGAATATAACCACAGCAGAAAACAAAACAAACAAACAAACAAAGAAAAATCTGAGAACTATTAGTGATATCCTTAAACAAAGAAAGGATCCAAGATTGAAAACAGGATGCTCTTTTTTTAAAGAAATTTTCAAAGGAAAAAAATGATCTTTTGGAAATTAAAAAATAAATTTTAAAGTTCAAAAGAAGTAAATAAAATGAAGTTGCAAAGTGTCCAAAGAAGAACAAAAAGACAAGCAGTTGAAAAACATGAGAAAAGAAAATCTAGGATCAATCCAGGTGTGTCTGGTATTTTTCACCATAAGCGTTTTTGCTATAATCATCACTGCTGCAAGCATTTTCTCACAAAACTGATTAGCTGTAAGGCAGTTTTGTCATAAAAGATAAAATAACTGGCTGACAGTTTTGTTTCAATTCTCCAGTGACAAAGCTCCCATTTTTATATTATATAAATCTTAGCTAGGCCTCATAATGGTCTATACAGTAGATGCGGTGGTCTTAACAGTGAATAATAACAACTACATTTATCGCATTGATAGAAAACACGGTGATAAAATTTACTGGAAGTGTGAAATAGTGTAAAGCCAGATTACATACTGTCCTAGAAAATGGTAACACATCAGTTACAACAATAACAAAGTTCAGTTAGAAATGCTTTCCAACATTAGCATCTCTTCCACATTTCCCATTGAACTTTAGAACATCTATCAAAGAGCATGTGAGGATATGCCAAGAACAAACAACAGTGTAGAGGGCTTTCACAACGCAATACAAAACTCAGTTAAAAATATTGCATTTTAGGGAAGTCTGGGTGGCTCAGTTGGTTGGGCATCTGCCTTCGGCTCAGGTCATGATCCCAAGGTTCTGGGATTGAGTCCCACATCGGGCTCCTTAGTTGGCCGGGAGCCTGCCTCTCCCTCTGCCTGCTGTTCCCTTTGCTTGTGCTCTCTCTCTGACAAATAAATAAATAAAATCTTTAAAAAAAAAATATTGCATTTTAGGAGCACCTGGGTGTCTCAGTCAGTTAAGCATCTGCCTTTGGCTCAGTTCACCACCCCAGAGTCCTCGGATCAATCCCTACGTCAGGCTCCCTGCTCAGTGGAGAGCCTGCTTCTCCCTCTGCCTACTGCTCTGCCTACTTGTGCTGTCTGTCAAATAAAGGAATAAAATCTTCAAAAAAATATACTGCATCTTAGTATTTGGAAGACTGATGCCTCTCTTAATGAGTGAAGAAATGAATAATTTTATTAATTTGTTCATGTTTTGCTATGAGCTTTTTAAATGTCCCTCTTTAATTTTTCCTTATTTTATCTTTTATGACAAAATTGCTTTAGGGCCAATTAGTTATGCAGTGAAAAATTTGTGGCAAAAATGCTTGCAGCAAAGATGTCTACTCCAAAGATATTCATGGCAAAGTACCTAGAACCCAAATGAGGAGATAGAACATCCAGCCTGGAGTTCCAAAAGAAGAGATGGGTGGGGGGAGGGGTGGAATTATCAAAGAAAGACATTTTCCCAGAAATGAAAGAAGTGTTTTTCCAGATTGAAATCCATCTAGTGATTGCCTTGCAAAATGAATAAAAAAGACTCACAGAAAGGCATTTAATCCGGAAATGTCAGAACAGCAGTGATAAAGAGAATCCCTTAAATACTTCAGATAGAGTAAAAGACTGCAGACAGAGGATTAGACATGATAACAGAGAAGAGAATTGGGCTTTTCAATAATGATGCTGTAAACCAGAAGAAAATGGAGAAATATCTTTAAACTCCAAAGGGAGAGTATTTACAACCTAGGATTCCTTACAAACCTAACGAATAAAGTCTAAGATAAAATAAAGCAATCTTAAAAACAGTTTAAAATTATATGTTAAAATCATTAGCCAAGAATAGTAACTCTGGCAATTATAAATATCTTATGAAAATTTACAGGTTACTGTTAATTATTTTCCAGCAAACAAATCATTTGAAACGTATGCTGTAAAAAAAAAGTAAGATTCAAATCAAGATAAAAAAAATTTATTTAGCTTAAGATAAAATTAAAGTGTCCTCAGACACGCAAGATTACAAAAAGCTTTATTCCTATGGAACCTTTTCTCAGAGAGGTACTCAAAGATGTTTTCCACCAAAATCAGGAATTCTGGATCAACACCAGAGAAAGGAAAAGGGAATACCCAAAATAATGGTGAAAGAAATTTCTAGGACTACAACTGTATGACAGGCCTAAAAAGCAACCAGTATAGACTAAGGCAGGAGAAGGTAAGTCTCCAGAACTGATTATCTCCAAGAAAAAAAAAAGTGGGATCAATTAATTCTCAACATGTTTCACTACATAGAGAGCTGTATTAGCATTATAATACAATTTGGAGATGACTTAAGAGCAGGCATACAAGAAATGAAGCAAATGGAAAATGATGCAATTATTACCTACAGAAAAAAATTATATTAAGAAACTCTGCATTTTAAAAATGTAATCATAGTATGCATGTGACTCAGCCTTAAAAAATAACTGCATAATCTTCCTAATCTAAGAACTGAACGTTGATTTAGCCCCAAATTATAATATTGTAGGTACTACAATATTTTAAAAATAGGGTGAGGGAATTGATAAGAGGAATTTGAGAAACAAGACAGGATCATAGGGAAAGGGAGGAGAAAATGAAACAAGATGAAACGAGAGGGAGACAAACCATAAGAGACTCTTAATCTCAGGAAACAAATTGAGGGTTGCTGGAGGAGAGAGGGTTTGGAAGGAGAGGAGGGCTGGGTTATGGACATTGGGGAAGGTATGTGCTATGGTGAGTGTTGTGAATTGTGAAAGACTGATGAATCACAGACCTGTATCCCTGAAACAAGTAATACATTTTATGTTAATTTTAAAAATAAAATAAAAAGAATAGGGTGAGGGCGGGGCACCTGGGGGGCTCAGTCGGTTAAGTGTCTGCCTTTGGCTCAGGACATGATCCCAGAGTCCTGGGATGGAGCTCCACGTTGGGCTCCTTGCTCTGTGGAAAGCCTCCTTCTCCCTCTCCCTCTGCCTGCTCCCCCTGCTTTTGCTTTCTTGCTCTCTCTCTGTCAAATAAATGAATAAAATCTTTAAAAAAAAGAAAAAAAAGAATAAGATAAGGTAAACTTTTGAGTGAAAGTAATTGAGAGAGCTAAATCTACTTCTTCCGTAGTAGGAATCAGCAGATAATTCCTAACCTTGAAAACTGAGGAAAGGCTGCTATAAGTCTGCTTCATGGTAGGAAGGATAAATACCAGTGCTAAGAGAAGAGTCCAACTGTGGAGCTGGTGAAGGGAACTGAAAAGTAACAGCGGGGCTGGGGATCCTTAATGTTATAAATCTTAGAATATCACTTCACCTGTATTGCTTTGATGAAAAATTTTAAAAACAATAAATAAATAATTAAAAAGATCTGCAGTTGAGTCTGTTGTCCAGCCAGATTTGAGAACTAATGGGTTAAAGAACAGGACAAGGAGAAGATAGCTGTCCCCATCACTACAGATGGCATATACATTTAAAAGGATAATACCAGACATAATCACCTATTCACTCAAGGAATTTTTTGAGCACCTATTATGTGCCAAACACTGTGGGGTTTCTGAGGATATGACAGGAAAATGCAGGGTCAGGACTCCTCCACTGGAGTCCAGAGGGAGATACAGACAGTAACCATGAAAACAAATTCACAGACAATCTACAGATTGTGGTAAATGCAAGGAAGGAAATGAATAAAATGGTGTGAGGGAATAAAGAGAACGGGAACACATCAAAAGGCCAAGATTCAGGTCTTAGCTTCACAGTTACAGAATTATGAATTTCAGCACATCCCCCCTTGTAACTTTTCTCAGCTTTCCTTTCTGGGTCTATTAATCACAAATAATAATTCTGACCTCACTGGTTCTTATGAGGATTCATTGAGATGGAGTAAATGAATGGATTTTCCATTTGTAAATTCCTATTCATATATAAGATTTTTAAAGTTAGGGGAGCCCTTCTCAAGTTCTTAACTGGTTTCTTTGCCTGCTTCCTTAGGGTTCTATGGTGCACATTTTCAACAGATTCAACCAACTAACTATCATTTTCATTTTGTTGTTCTCACATTCAGATGCCTTGTCTTAGAGGTAAATCTAGTTTCTGAACCTGGCTTTGGGGCGCTTTATAAATCTACAAGCCATTTAAGTATTTGGCTTTTCTTCCACCTCCCTGTTACCTCTCCCTCTTCCCCACCAGCAATGGAATACTTTATGCCTCTACATGTGGTTTAATTTCTCTTTAATTTACATACAGTAAAATTCACTCTTTTTGGTGTACAGTTCTATGAGTTTTGACTAAGCACAGGCACGTAACCAGCACCATTATCAAGATGCGGAACAGTTCCAAACTGCAGGCTGACACATGCACACACACGCACATAAACACACATGGAATTTCCTCATGTCACCCCTTGGTAGTCAGCCTTCCTCCCACACAGTACCGATCTGTTCTTCAGTTCCGCAGTTTTGTCTTTTAAAGAATGCCATAAGTATAATCACATCATAGATAGCCTTATGATTCTGACTTCCTTCACTTCACATAGTATATTTGAGATTCATCTAATATTACTGTGTATATTAACAGTTTCTTCCATTTTATTGCATGGTAGCATTTCATTATTTATCCATTTGCCAGTTGAGGGACAATTTTATTCCAATTTTTGGTGATTATGAATAGTTACTCTAAACATTCACACACAGGTTTTATTGTGTGGACATATATTTGCATTTTACTTTAGCAAATAACCTAGGACCTGAGATCTCTAGGCCCAATGGTAAGTATATATTTAATTTATAAGAAACTGCCAAACTTTTCCCATGGTGGCTGGACCATTTCACATTTCACCATTTCACATTCCTACCGGTTCCACTTCTCCTCATTCTCACCAACAATATACAATGGGAGAAAGCTAGTCTCTTCAACAAATGGTGTTGGGAAAACTGGACAGCTACCTGCAAAAGAATGAACCTGGACCACTTTCTTACAGTACAGACAAAAATAAACTCGAAATGGATTAAAGACCTAAATAGGAGACCTGAAACCATAAAACTCCTAAAAGAAAACATAGGCAGTAATCTCTTGGAAATCACCCTTAGCAAAATATTTATGAATATGTAACCTCAGGCAAGGGAAACAAAAGTAAAAATAAATTATTGGGACTACTACACCAAAAATAAAAAGCTTTGCATAGGAAAGGAAGCCATCAGTAAAACAAAAAAGCAACCCAGTGAATGGGAGTGGGTAATTGCAAATCACATATCCAATAAAAGGTTAATATACTAAAATCTCATATGATTGAACACTAACAAAATAATCAGAAACCAAAGAACAGATTCTTAACTCTAGAGAACATGATGGTTACCAGAGGTGGGGATTAAAGGGAATGGGTGGAGTAAGTGAAGCGATTAAAGAGTACACTGATCATGATGAGTACTGAGCAATGTATGGAATTGTTGAGTCACTATATTGTACACCTGAAACTAATATAACACTGTATATTAACTATACTAGCACTAAAATTTAAAAATTAATTTTAAAAATACCCCCTAAAAAAGAAAGAAAAAAATCTAGGGTATAGAATTCCAAAGGGAATATCAAGTATGAATATCCTAAGTGCGAATGCAAATAATAAAAATGACAGCTTTGAAAAAAAAAAAAAAGAAAGGAAAGGAAGAGGACATGAATAGACATTTCTCCAAAGATATCCAGATGCCCAACAGACACATGAAAAGATACTCAGCATCGCTCATTGTCAGGCAAATGCAAATCAAAGCCTCAATGAAGATACCACCTCACACCTGTCAGAATAGCTAGTAGCAAAAAGACAAGAAATAACAAGTGTTGACAAAGATGTGGAGAAAAGAGATCCCCTGTGCACTGTTGGTAGGAATGTAAAGTGGTACAGCCACTCTGGAAAACAATATGGAGGTTCCTCAAAAAATTAAAAATAAAAATATCATATAATCCAATGATTCCACTACTGGATATTTACCCAAAGAAAATGAAAACACTAATACAAAAAGATATATCCATTTTTATGTTTATGCAGCATTTTATACACTAACCACCATGTGGAAGCAACCCAAATGTCTACCCATAAAATATATATAATGGATAAAGAATGAATATATATATATGTATATATATATATATATATGATGGATTACTGTTCAGCAATACAAAAGAATGAGATCTTGCTATTTGTGGCAACATGAATGGACCTAGAAGGTATTATGCTAAGTGAAATAATTCAGAAAGAAAGACAAATACCATATGATTTCATTTATATGTGGAATTTAAAAAATAAAACAAACAAACAAAACCAGACTCCTAAATACAGAGAACAAACTGGTGGTTACCAGAGAGGAGGTGGTTGGAATGAGTAAATAGATGAAGGGGATTAAGAGGTACAAATTTCCAGTTGTAAAATAAGTAAGTCATGGAGTTGAAAAGTACAGCATAGGAAATATAGTCAATAATACTCTAATAACATGGTATGGTAACAGATGGTGATTATACTTATCATGGTGAGCTCTGAGTAATGTATAGAATTGCTGGATCACTATGTTGTATGCCTGAAACTAATATAACATTGTCTGTTAATTACAGTTCAACAAGAAAAAAAAATTAGGAAATTTTGTTCTGTGAAAGATATTGGCAGGAGATGAAAAATTAAGCCAGAGAAAATTTTTCAAATCAGACATCTGACAAAGGGCATGTAGCTAGTATAAAACTCTCCACTTTCAAAGAAAGCTTTCAGGCTTAACTCAAATTTCATCAATGACTAGATGAGCTAGAATTCCTATGTCTGGACCACTAGCGGATGAATGAAGTTTGAGCATTTCTCAGCCATTATTACTTTCCTATAAAATAATATACTCTAATAAACATAACACTAGTGTAATAAACATATACTAATATTCTGGTCCCCTTCTTAACTAAAAATCTATATGTATTTGTCAGACACTTGTCATTATTGCAGTATGTTACCGTGGAATGACAGGAAACCCTATTGACTGAAATAAATACTAAGTACCATGGATGGATGGGTTCACCTTACAGATAGATCCCCCATTGTTCACATTAATGACTCAGCTCTAGGGAAGGTATATCTAATAAAGGCAGGGCTGAAAAAGTGTATTTTTTAACTGTGTATAATGTCTTTCATTGACATGTGAATGTGTATTTGTCTATATACAGTAATAGAAAATTTTTAAAAATTGGAAAAATTCTAAGTTACATATTTCATTTATTTTGTTGAAATAGGAATGTTCCTATTCACTTTAAGCTCTTATCAAATATGCTTTTGCATTATTATTTCCTTTTAAAATCAAAAGTTTGGGGGGCACCTGGGTGGCTCAATGGATTAAAGCCTCTGCCTTCAGCTCAGGTCATGTTCTCAGGGTCCCGTGATTGAGATGGGCATCGCATTGAGCTCTCTGCTCAGCAGGGAGCCTGCTTCCCTTCCTCTCTCTCTGCCTACATCTCTGCCTACTTGTGATCTCTGTCTGTCAAATGAATAAATAAAATCTTTTAAAAAAATTAAAAATTTAAAAATTTAAAAAAATAAAATCAAAAGCTTTTGGCTTTTGTGGAGACCATTTATTCTGACACTGTTAGTCAAGAACACTTGATTTGTTAAATTTTAATGCGGCTCCTTTTGCTAAGGATCAACCAAAGAGCTCTTAAAAAATTAATACCTTGGACAGTGGTATTTCAGGATCCCAGGAAAATACGTAACCTTGATGCTTCCCTCAAAGATCCCAAGATGGCAAGTTTACCATATAGAAAGTTTCCCCATAGATATATTAAAGGAAAGGTAGGTGAATTCAGGGAGGTAGATACAGGTGACAATGCTGGCACAGGTACAGCGTAGTTGTTCAGGGCCCTCAATTCAAGAGGCCCTGTCCTTGATTTAATGCTCTCCCATCACCATCTAGAACTTTTTTTTAAGACTTAATCTCACACACACACAAAAAAAACACTTAATCTCACAACCCCAAGATCAAGAGTCACGTGCTCCATTGACTGAGCCAGCCAGGTGCCTCACCTTCTTGAAATGTTTAATAATTTTTATCTTTGAACTTGTGTTTTGCAAATAAAGTCTAAAGGGACAAGTGGAGCATAGAAATAAACAGAGAAGATGTGCCCAGTATGTGTGTCCACTGTTCCTTTCCATTCTATTCTAATTAGTATTCTCAGGGCCTCATGAGTACAGCGTTCTCACAATGCACGAGATTCAGCGAGCCTTAAGTGAGTATAAGGTCAGTGTGTTATGTCTGTCACACAGTAAACAGAGGCACTGACACTCCCCAGAGAACATGCTTGTCATTCAAACACAGAGAGAAGGCAGTGGCATTCTAAGAAAGAGAAGCATCCAAGGAACGGTATCAGATTCTTTGTCATTTGTGTCACTTCTTGTATTGGCCAACCACTTACACTAAATTGAAGACAGGGGAGAAAAGGGAGAGACAGGACATCAAAGATTTAATTTTTCTTCTTGTCCTTTCTCACTTATCAGAGAAAGCTACAGAGGTTTGCTAGAAGTGCACGTATCCAAGAAGCGAAATTTAAAAATGGAGTTAGTTTTGTGCAGTTTCCACCATCCTGGCGTATAAGCTACAAAATACAAATTCCGTAATTTTGCTGATTCCACATACAAGTTAAATGATCTTATATTTGCATTAAATTTGGCATTATGTAATAGGAAGATGAACAATAAAAGTCATGCTAATAATTTAAAGATTCTCTACTTAGCAAATAAAACTCACCATCATAAACTGGGAGAAAGAGGCTGAAGAAGAAAGGAAAAAACCCTTCTATTTTAGCACCTTGAGGCATTTTTTTCCAGCTTTTTGTAAAGCAAAGGGAAAATTTCATTTTATTGAGGGGTCCTGAATAGGTCCATCAGCTTAACTGAGAAGGAGATATTGACAGAGCCGTTCATTTGCCTGAGCCAATCTGTTCATGCTGGCATGTAGTTTATTACCACAGTTTACAATTGGGATTGATACAAAAGTCTCACAGAGGGCAGGTAAAATATGTATCTCAGTAGTTTGTGTTTGATTACTTTTCCAATTCTAAGTTAAAAAGAACTAATTTGAGATTATAATTTTATCTGCATCATCTCACTCACTGAAGGATATCTAGGATATCAAAAGAAACTAAATACAGGAATATTTTTTCATTATTTATTCCTAGGGGCATTTTCGAGGAAAACAATTGAGTTTGTCCTTACTTGCTTTGTCACAAGCTCTGTAACAGTTTGATTACCACTAAGAAGAAACTGAGTGAGTGATGCAAAATGAAGGTCTTCAAACAACTTACATTAAAAAATTTTAATTTATCATGAAGTATTAATCTGAGAGACCTTCTCCAAATAAGAGTGATAGAAATTATATTCTGTCTATCTCCTCCTTCTCCAATGCTGGCAAAAACTATAGTTTGTTTGTTCCCCCTCCCCTCCCCAGAAATCATTATGTTTCATTTACAAAGAGAGAATTGTTTTTTAACTGTAGTTAATAGGATTTTCCTTTTTTATTTTAGTGAGCTATAATTAACACATAACATTGTGTAAATTTAAGGTGAACAACAGGTTGACTCAATACATTTATATATTGCAATACGATTACCACGTTACTATTTGTTAACTCTCTATCACATCACATAATTATCATTTCTTTTTGGTAGGAATGATCAAGATCTACTGTTACCAACTTTTAAGTTTATAATACATAATGTGGACTGTAATTACTGTGCTATAATTACTGAGCTATACATTAGCTCTCCAGGATTTATTTACTAGTTCCAAGTTTGCACCCTTAAACAGTAGATCCCCAATTCCCCTAGCCCCAAACTCTGGTAACCACCATTCTACTCTGTTTTTGCAAGTTTGGCTTTTTTAGATTGCGCATATAAGCGATATCATACAGTCTTTGCTTTCCTCTGTCTGCCTCGCTTAGCATAATGCCCTGTAGGTCCATACACATTGTCACACATGGCAGGATTTTCTTCTTTTTCATGGTTTGAATAATATTTTATATATATTTAATATATATCACATCTTTATCCACTCATCCATTGCCAGACACTTAGGCTATTTCCATAATTTGGCTATTGTAAATGGTGCTGTAGTAAACATGGGAGTGCAGATATTTCCTCAATGTCCTGTTTCATTTCCTTTGGCTATATATCCAGAAATGGAATTGCTGGATCAATAATAGTTCTATTTTTAATTTTTTGAGGAAATTCCATACTGTTTTCCACAGATGCTGTGGAATTTACAGATATGTGCCACATCTGTGGCACACAGATGTGTGCCAGTTTACATTCTCACCAACAGTGCCAGGGTTCCCTTTTCTCCATATCCTTCCCAACACTTGTTTTCTCTTGTCTTGTTGATTATAGCCATTCTAACAGGTATGAGATGATATCTCATTGTGGTTTTGATTTGCATTCACCTGATAATGAGTGATGTTGAGCATCTTTTCATGTGTCTGTTGACCACTTGGATGTCTTTTTTGGAAAAATGTCTATTTAGTTCCTCTGCCATCCTTTAATTGAATTTTTTGTTATTGACTTGTTAGAGTTCTTTATATATTTCAGATATGATCCCCTTATCCAATATATGGTTTACAATATATGGTATATATATTTTCTCTCATTCAGTAGGTTGTCTTTTCATTTTTTTTATTGTTTCTTTTGCTGTGCAGAATCTTTTTGGTTTGACATAGCCCCACCAGTTTATTTTTAGTTTTGTTGCTTATGTTTTTGGAGTCATATCCAAGAAAAAAAAAATCATTCCCTAGACCAGTGTCAAAGAGTTTCTTCCCTGTTATCTTCTAGGAACTTTATAGTGTCAGGTCTTATATGTAAGCCTTCAATCCATGTTGAGTTAATTTTTGTGAGTGGTGTAAGATAATGTCCCAATTTCGATGTTCTGCATGTGTTTCTCCAGTTTTCCCATTACCATTTGTTGAAAAATTATTCTTTCCCCATTGAGTATTCTTGGCTCCTCTGTTAAATATTAAATATGACCATATATGCGGGGACTTATTTCTGGGATCTCTATTCTGTTCCCCATTTTTTTGGTAGTACCATATTGTTTTAATTCCTATAGATATGTGAGAATTTTACTTTTAAATAAATACTTTGAAATTTATGTTGTATTTTATGTTTATTACTTTACCAAGTGGTACTTTATTAAGTTTCTAAAATATACTAGCAGTAATCTTCCATTTCAGTGGGGGAAGGATAATAAATAAGTAAATATGATCATTTTCAGATTACACTGAAATTATGTAGAAAATGAAACAAATTAATATGAGAAATACCTTATGTGTTACTAGGTGCAGAGATGGTTCTGCTAAGTATTACACTTGAAATGAGACTTGAAGAGGAAGAAGGAGCCAGTCATGGGAAGGTCTGGAAGCAGAATCTTCTACACAATGATTACAAAGTATAGCCCATATAAAGGCCCTGAGATGGAAACAATTTAAAATGTCCCGGGGCGGGGGGATGCCTGGGTGGCTCAGTTGGTTAAGCAGCTGCCTTCGGCTCAGGTCATAATCCCAGAATCCTGGGATTGAGTCCCACATCAGGCTCCTTGCTCGGCAGGGAGTCTGCTTCTCCCTCTGCCTGACTCTCTGTCTGCCTGTGCTCATTCGCTCTCTCTCCCTCTCTCTCTGACAAATAAATAAATAAAAATCTTTAAAAAAATGTCCCAGGGGGGCCTCTGGATGTCGCTTAAGCCTCCTACTCTTGGTTTCCACAGGTCATGATCTCAGGATTGTGTGATGGAGTCTACATGGGGCTCCACGGTCAGTGGGGAGTCTGCTGAGGTTTCTCTCTCCCTCTCCCTCTGCCTCTGCCCTTCCCTGTGCTCACTCTTTCAAATAAATAAATATTTTTAAAAAATATATGGTATCCCATGAACAGAAAGAAAGAGAACCAATGTGAATGGAACATACTGAACCTATGGAAAGGAGGCAGGTAGATAAACTGGAAACTGAACACAGCTTCATGAGTAAGAACAGGACTTTATATTTTGTTCTAACTGCAATAAGAAGCCAACAGAGAGTTCAAAGCAGGTTAATAATGATTAGTTTTATTTTTTGAAAAAGGATCATTCATGCTGCTATGTAGAAAATGAATTGTAGGAGAGCAAGAGGGGAACCAGGAGACTGTGAACATGGTCTAGGAAGTGGTGATGGTCTTTGGTTTGGATTACCATGGTAACATTTTAGGA
Source organism: Taxidea taxus jeffersonii (assembly GCA_003697995.1). Classification (NCBI taxonomy): domain Eukaryota; kingdom Metazoa; phylum Chordata; class Mammalia; order Carnivora; family Mustelidae; genus Taxidea; species Taxidea taxus. Next base: position 128,267 of record RCUC01139893.1, read on the forward strand.
TGGAAAACAGGGAAGGAACACAGGATATATTAGGAAATATCTTTTTTTTTTAAGATTTTATTTATTTATTTGACAAAGAGAGAGATCACAAATAGACAGGGGGCAGGGGAAGCAGGCTCCCTGCTGAGCAGAGAGCCTAATGAGGGTCTTGATCCTAGGACCCTGAGATCATGAGCTGAGCCGAGGGCAGAAGCTTAACCCACTGAGCCACCCAGGTAACCCTTAGGAAGTATCTTTGAGACAATATTGTTATTGTAAAATAATAGATTCTATATAACTGCACATAATTGTAACAAAAATGTAATTCAACTTGATCCAACAATGATTTATTACATAATGTGTCCCTAGTTTTCTGCTGTATAAATCTTTACTTATAAAGTATTTCTGTTGTCAAGAAGCACAGTATTATATTTGTGGAAATATCTGTAGTAATAAAACAATCTCCAATAAAGAATTTGTAAAACTTATCCAAAAACAAAGTCCATTAACAACTTAAAAATAAAAATAAAAAATTTTATCATGGCTGTCTCCAGAAGAAGTAATAAAACTTTAGGAAAAGAGGTCTGAACTCAGTTCTCTCTCTCTCAAACTGTCAAACTACTGGCGAGTAAGGAGATTCAGATACTTTTTTCAGGCACCTTGAAAACTGATAAGAGTTCTAAATAATCACCAGGAATCCTATAGTACCATATACTAAATTAATATGTACTTAATCTTATGCAATCTTTATGAAAGAAGCTGCAAGTTATGCTCTGGAAAGAAAATAAACTTGGTATTACAATGTGCAAAAATGCAAAAACTATGCTGTTATGGGCTAAATTGTGTCTCCCCAAAATCCATATGTTGAAGCCCAGTACCTCAAAATATGACTGTATTAAGAGACAGGCCCATTAAAGAGATGATTAAGTTAAAACGAGGCCCTAATCCAATCTGACTTGGTGTCCTTATAAGAAGAGGAAATTTGGACATACACAGAGACACCAGGGACTCTGTGGGTAGAGGAAAGATTGTTTGAGGCCACAGCAAGAAGGCAGCCATCTGCAAGCCAAAGAGAAAGGCCTCAGAAGAAACCAAACCTGCCAACAACTTGATCTTGGACTTCTAACCTCCAGAACTGTGAGAAAATAAATTTCTGTTGTTTAAACGACCCAGTCATTCAAAATACCCAGTGGTATTTGGTTATAGCAGCCTTAGGAAACATATATAATTAGCCAAGGCATTGATTTATACCCATATTAGCACAATAACATTTTTAATAACATAAATATTTTAAATATAAAAGAATATTTTAAATGTTTGATCATAAACACAATTTTAATATAAAATATAAATATAAAATATATTTTAATATAAAATAAACACATTTTTTAATATAAAATAAACTTTTTAAAAAAGATTTTATTTATTGGGGTGCCTGGGTGGCTCAGTGGGTTTAAGCCTCTGCCTTCGGCTCAGGTCATGATCCCAGGCTCAACAGGGAGCCTACTTCCTCCTCTCTCTCTCTGCCTGCCTCTCTGCCTACATGTTATCTCTGTCAAATAAATAAATAAAATCTTAAAAAAAAAGATTTTATTTATTTATTTGACAAAGGAAGAGAGCATGTGAGAGAGCACACATGAACAGTGGGGAGGGGCAGAGGGAGAGGGAGAAGCTGACTCTCCACTTAGCATGGAGCCTGACAAGGGGCTCAAATCCTAGGACCCTGCAATTATGACCTGAGCTAAGGCAGGAGGTTAACCAACTGAGCCACGCAGGTGGCCCAAAACAATCTTTTAAGACCTGACACAAATGAAAATAAAACAAAAGAGAAAAAGGAATGTAATAGATATATTTAGAAATACGATTAAAATAATCAAAGCTACACTGGCATGATGCTTGCAATAGGCAATGTCAAAAGATGACAACGTGTCATTGAAGGAAATACATTACACGCAAGCTAAAATCTGACAATATTAGAAGCTTAGTGTATTGCAGCTTCTGCTGGAATCACACAGTTTAGGCGGACAAAGCAGTTCTCCAAAGAAGGGATGGGTGCTAATCACTACCACAGATTGCCACTACAAGCAGCTACAGAAAGACTGATTATGGGTCACTAAAAGAGGGCAGATAGTGTGAGGATTCTGTATGCTGTTTTCCATTTCAGAACATGAGAACTTTTATATAATTAAGAATTTCCTAAAAGATTGTTTACAAGTTATATTTTTGGAATACACACACATATATTAGAGATATTTACTATTTGTAGTAGGTTTTATCACGGGGTTTGTAATCGGACTTCAGAGAGTCCATGTGCCATAAAATTGTATGGAAAATTGGAAGGTTATGTGAAATGGATATGTACAGTAAGGGACACTTTCCTGAGGAAAATGTTCAAGTCAAAGCTCTTGGCTCTGGAGACACCTGCTCTAGTGAGATCATAGCTCGGTGATCTTATTCAGGTTATTTAATCCGTGTACTTCAGTTTCCCAGTCTGTAACATGAATAATAATACAAACAACTTTAAAAGGTAATCTTGGGGCGCCTGGGTGGCTCAGTGGGTTAAAGCCGCTGCCTTAGGCTCGGGTCATGATCCCAGGGTCGTGGGATCAAGCCCCACATCAGGCTCTCTGCTCTGTGGAGAGCCTGATTCCTCCTCTCTCTCTCTGCCTCTCTGCCTACTTGTGATCTCTGTCTATCAAATAAATAATTAAAAAAAAAAGGTAATCTTGACAATAAGTACACTAAAATGTATAAAAACTTAGAACAGTGAGAGTTCACTAAGCATTCACTATTGTTATTTCAATAGCACTCTATTCACAGTAAAACTCAAATGCCAAATAAGGTTACAAATAATGAATTTAAGGAAATCCTTTCGTGAATCCTTTTCAAAATAAACTTAGACTAACCACATCCATATGTATTTGTTTTCTGAATCTGGATGTTCATAAGTAGGCTTCAAACCACAGTGCAGCAATAATAACCATCAATATTTCATGTGTTAAGAAAGATCTACCAGAAACCTTAATAAGCCAGGTTTGATCGGTATGACAAAGGCATTCTTTATAAATCTTTCCTTACAGAGTGAGCCCAAGTCTTTACTGAGTATTTAGTGATATTAGTGAGTGTTCACCTTTAGGAAGAATGCTTTAGTACTTAGTCCATCACTAATCGTGTACAATACCCAGAAACTGCTTTTTCTATAGCAGTCATAGACTGTATTTAGTCTCCGATAAATTCTTCTCTCCTCTTCCCCAACCCTGAGTGAACTACTCACATGTTCCAAAGGCAGGGAGAAGTAAACGTTTTACTTTCTCCTACAGCAGATGCCAGCTATGCCTCCGAGTCTTCATAGACTCTTGTTAGAGAATGCTATGGCATGCACTATTGGGTTTCAGTAAAAAATAGTATAAACTGAGTACTTTTGTACTCAGATACTTACCAACTGTTTTTATACACACTCTCACTTAAGTATTATTAAAACCCTATGGGTAGGCTTTCATATTACCAGATGCAAAAAAAAAAAAAAAGAAAGAACGAAAGGTAGAGAGGTTAAATACATGATTCACAGTCTCACAGCTTATTAATAGGGATATTGTGGGGAGCCTGGGTGGCTCAGTGGGTTAAGCCTCTGCTTTCAGCTCAGGTCATGATCTCAGGGTCCTGGGATCCAGGCCAGCATTGCGCTCTCTGCTCAGCAGGGAGCCTGCTCCCCCCACCCCCAGCCTGCCTCTCTGCCTACTTGTGATCTCTCTCTGTGTGTCAAATAAATAAATAAATGAATAAATCTTAAAAAAAAATAGGGATATTGTGATTTAAATCCAGGTGATCTAATGAAATGCAAGAGTCACTTAGTCATCACAGGTGCCTGGGTAGCTAGGTCTATTGATTCAGAAGAAGATGAGTAATTTTGAAAGGAAAGAAGTGTGACCACTATCTGTGCAAAATGACAGGACAGTAAGGATGACCAGATCTCGCAAAGTCAAAATGAACAAAGCTGATATAAAAATCCCTGTTTGGGTATTCCTAGGTGGCTCAGTTGGTTAAGCATCTACCTTTGGCTCAGATCATGATCTTGGGGTCCTGGGATGAGTCCTGAGTTGGGCTCTCTGCTCAGCAGGGAGACTGCTTCTTCCCCTCCTCCTGCTCCTCCCCCTGCCTGCTCATACTCTCACTCTCAAATAAAATAAAATCTTAAAAAAAAAAAAATCCCTGTATAGCTTTAAAAATGAGACAAACCTAAGTTTGAGAACATGCTCCACAATTTCCCACCTTGGGGAAACTACTTTACTAAATCTTAATGAGGATAATAAAAACACCAACTTCATAGGGTTGTTGCAAGAATTAAATGGCATAATGCACATAAAATGTCTATCATGGTGCCTGGCATTTAATAAATGCTCCATAAATATTAATTACTGTTACTATTATTTTTAGTATTGAGCTCCGCACCCTCAGATACCCTTTTCCCTCTGTCTTTGTGATCTAAGTAATTTTTCCTATAATGCTGAGCTGGACTTGAACCCTACTAATAAAACAGGCAACAAGATAGCTTCACTTTCTTCCTGCAATTCTATTTGCCACCCACTATATCTCCACTGATTTAGTGCCAGATTATAGATTTTCATCCATACATTTTTTTTAAAGATTTATTTATTTATTTATTTGACAGACAGAGATCACAAGTAGGCAGAGAGGCAGGCAGAGAGAGGAGAAAGCAGGCTCCCCGCTGAGCAGAGAGCCCGATGTGAGGCTCGATTCCAGGACCCTGGGATCAAGACCCGAGCCAAAGGCAGAGGCCCCAACCCACTGAGCCATCCAGGCGCCCCTCATCCATACATTTTAATTTAGAACCTTTTCTTTTATCTGGGTTTGGAGCATATTGTGTTAAATTCCCAAATGATACCTTTACAGTTTGCTGCAAAGTCCTTATCATAGCTTTCAGAAAACTTAAAGTTGTTCTTAGGGGAACAATCATTGCTTTGCATTTCATTATTGAATAGAAAATCTAGAAGAATAATACCAACTTTTAAATGAAATTATACACCTGAAAGGGGAGTATAAATGTAAAAAGGAGAGCACCTCATTATCACTCCTTCAAGCTGCTAGAGTGAAGCTTGAGTCATTGCACATTCCAACATCAAAAACTCTCTTGGATATACTAAAGAACATCATTATGCACACAGCAATAAAATGAGGACGTTATTAGAGGGAACCACTAAGAATAAAAGATTGCCAAGACAGATTTCTAAAACGGATAATATAATAAGCTCGTTAATAAGTATTCTGAAACAGCTCTAACACTTTCCAACCAGAACTGAATTCCTTGGGGTTTTTAACTAGTCAGGGGCATCTATTTTATTTCATTTTTTTTGTTTTGTTAAAGTATCCATACCTCTTTGCTAACCCACTGCAAGAATGTTTCTACCTATACCCGTTTAAACTTAAAGAAACATTTGATTTTGGTATTGGTATTTATCAGAGTACACCTATGAAAATAAATGGAATTCGACTGCTTCTTAAAGACCCAGGGAGGGACGCCTGAGTGGCTCAGTTGGTTAAGCGGCTGCCTTCGGCTCAGGTCATGATCCCAGCATCCTGGGATGGAGTCCCATATCAGGCTCCTTGCTCAGCAGGGAGCCTGCTTCTCCCTCTGCCTCTGCCTGTGCTTGCTCGCTCTCTCTCCCTCTCTCTCCGACAAATAAATAAATAAAATCTTAAAAAAAAAAAAAAAAAGACCCAGGGAACTGACAAAAGCCTTTTGAACAAAGAATAAGCATGTGAAGGAATCACACTTCATCATCTTGTTAAAATCCTATAAATTGTCTTCATAAGGCAGAAACTCTTCTAATTGCAGAACATTTAAGAATTACCAATAATTCTTAATATACATTTTTAAAAGTAATTTCTACACCTAACATGGTGCTCGAACTCAGGACCCTAAAATCTAGAGTCATTGATTCTACTGACTGAGCCAGCAAGGTATTCCAATAATTCTTCACCAACCTGGTCATGAAGACCTTCTTGAGTCAATAATTGTACATTTGGAAATACATGTACCAGTTCATTTTCCTTGCTATTTCATTTACCTCCCTTTTTTGTTAGCATTTATTTCAATTTCCATTTGCATTCGGTGTCCTGGGCTCTATGCCTCCTCATCTTTAATGTTTGTGGTTCTAATGGTGCTGCC
>ML103999.1:0-12749 GCA_003697995.1 Taxidea taxus jeffersonii
GTCTAGAATTCCCTAAGGCTGTGCCTTGGGTGGGAGAACCATATTAGGTTTACATAATGCTCTCTCTTCCAAATGAGAGAATAAAGACTTAATTAGTTCTCAAAGTTAATTAAGGCGTTGGGCAGAGTAACCTCTATGCTTCTCAAACCATGCAAATGTTTCATGCCTACTAGCATAAAGATGCCTACTCTGGTCCCATTAATTTCTTGCTCCCCTTCTGTTTGACTTCAACTGCCTAATGGATTCAGGATGGAGCTGAAGTCAGCTTGTCCCAAGAAGAATGGTACCACTATATACTTTCTCAATATACTGGGAAATGTCAAAGAGGCTAGAGATTTGAACCTGAGATTTGAAGAGATTTGAAGTTATAGGTCTGTTAGATACATACACCAATGTACTTAGTCCTATGAGGGCAAATGGTGCTAGATTTAAGGATGGCTCAAAATACTGAAAAATGTAAGAGAACCACGGTAGCATGTGAGAGGGCAAAAAGAGATCTCTTGAGCTTTGAGTACATCCCATACTGTGGGAAGTATCCAGAAGAAGTGAATCACGGGGCTAGAAGCCAAAAAGTAGAAGAAAAAAAAAAGAAAAAAAGAAAAAAAATGTTACCCCTGTCACCTAACCTCTGTGAAATATCACCTCAGCATTTCCAGATTCTTAGACTCCAAGCTGGGAGGTAACAGGCAGCTGTGATTTTAATCTTTGAATGCTTACTAAACAGCTAGGAAAATGTGTACTGAGCAAATGTGTATTGAAGAAAACAAAGAAGGTTAAAAGGATTTTGTGTTGCTCTGCTTTTTCGGTATATATATATGCCTAGAAATTGATATGTGTCAGATGCTTGTAATTTCCCAACTCAACAATACCTATGCAGATCATCACAATTGGGAAAATCTGCAGGTAGAAAAGCACATATCCTACTGGGATGAAAGCCCTGATGTTTGCCACTAGTGGGTGTTAGGATATAGCACAGATACCTCTAACCTCCGAAGTCCCTAAATTAGAGAAAAACTGCTTTTTTTCACCAAAAAGAAAGTGGTATGTAAAGGGACTCAGCATACAGAGGAAAACAGCCTTCAGCTTAAAGTACATATTTGGAGTATTGACCCTGGCTACTAGCTAAGCCTCTTTTGAAACACTTTTCCCTGAGACTTTGCTGGAATTAAAAGGTTGACACATACAGGCTTGTGACTTTCCGGCATGAATATCCATTTTTGGGGTGGACTTTATGGCTGACAAGGTAAAATCACAAACAAAACAAAGCAAAAAGTAAAGAAAAGGCTTTGTTTGCCTGATAGAGTTGGAATATTAAAGAATATAACTCTTCCATCCCAGCAGTTGTCTCATCTTTACATGAAAAAGTGGCCATGTCCTTTTGGGAGAAAATTTTATATCCCACTTCAGTGGCAGAAGCAAAACCAGAGCCATTGGCTATTTGGGGAGCTTTAATTCAGAGGTTCTCCTGGAGTCATGTGTCTATTTCAGAAATGTTTAGTTAAGCTGAAACTGTATAATATATGCTGTAGCAGTTCCAGTCCTCAGAACTAGCAATGGTTTGTATATAGGAGTAGTTAACAGAAACATTCAAGTATTTAAGGAAATATCTCAAATGCATACTCCATGGGCAGTTTTACCATTGTGGGAGTTATTTCATTAGAAAGGGTGATATTAAATTTGTTTCTAGGTTTAGCTTAAGTGATAAATGACAGTACCTCTGCCCTTGAAGGCATTCAGGTTGGCCTCAACTCTGGTTTGTTATGGATGAAAGAATTGCTCTAGATTTCTTCCCTGTAGGCCAAGGCGAAGTCTGTGCAGATTATTAAAGTATCCTGCTGTATTTGGATTAATGTCTTGAGCCAAGGGACACATCAGGCCACCTGACCTTCTAAGGTAGATTCTAAAAGTTAATGGAATTTGTTTGGCTGGCTGCATCTGACACCCCTGGTGGGCATGGATGAGATCAACACTTCCAGGTGGTCATACTACTACTCTGAGTTCTGCTGCCCATAGCATTGATAAGTGCTGTGTAAGACCAACCAAACACATTGGTCCTATCTGTTGTTAGTAGGAGCAGTCAGAGTGGTCAATGCAGTGGCATAAAAGTGGAAAATTGATATAAGCCATACCATGAGAAACAAAGGGCAAAACTTTAAGGACAATATTTTCATGTTTCTTAATAATCAGGGCTTTCCATGTAAAAATTAACAACTTGGGTTAAAAGCGTATTTGAATAGTAAGCATGCCTTGCAAGTTAGAGACCTGTTGAGATTTACAGGTTTGATCTTTCCCAGAGCCATTTATCTGTTTGCTTTGAAAAGAATTGGAAATCTCTAGGAACCTTCCCTATTCTCCCAGGGAGGGTACCCTTACATTAGCAAGATAAGGAGTTCTCTCCCTTCCTCAGGAGGAGAGGAGCTGCCTTGCAGCTATTCTTGTATCAGCTCTGAAATACGTAATTTCTGGAATGGAGCCCCTCTGTACATGTTGGGTCCATCTACTCTCATAATGTCACTCCAAGGGAGAGAACAGGGTATGAACAACAGGCATAGATATTGCTGTAAGCAATAATAAACCTGATTTATGGTCCCAAAACTGCATGCTTGCTTTCAAGATAAATAAATATGGATGTTAAAATCCTTGATTCAGTTATTCTTCCTGTTCGCTAAGTTATCTATTGATGAGAGGGTCTAGGAAACACCATCTTAAAATTTCCGAGGTCTTAGAGCATACCCTAGATTTGATTTTTTTTTTGCCCTGAGGCCTTATTACTCTGAGAAATAGCTACTAGCTAAAAAGTTGGAAATGAGAAATAGTTTTATTTTTCAATCCAGTTATTGAAAATTTTCTAGATAATGAGAGTTAATTCCTTATCTCATATTTCTTGTGTACTACCTTATCATTCACAACTAAGAAAACCCAATTATCACTTCAACAGTCTGCCTAATATTCTTCTTAGTCAGATCCACAGGTTTATTGTGTAGATTTTCTATCTTCCAAGTTACCAAAGCAACATTTCTATAATTGTTCCATTAATACATAACATATGTCTCCCATTCATGAGTCTGCAATAATTTACTCATTGTATTTCTCATTTTTTTTTCCACAATGCAGTCCTAAAACTAACGCTATAATTTTTGTAATTGAGGTTGAATATTTTCTTCACAGGCTTATGAGAAACTTTTTTTTCCTCTTCTTTTGAAAGGTTTGTTCTTAGCTTTCACTTACTTTTCTATTAAGGTCTTCATCATTTTTTTTATTAAGTTATAGTTGCTCCATTTCTCTTTATATACATTTGCCTTATAACCCCCAATGGACTGGATGATGTCCATCACTATTGATGAGGGCGATAATCTTTACTCAGTTTACTATTCAAATTCTAATCTCTTCTGGAGGCACCATCACAGACACACCAAGAAATACTATTTTACAACCTATCTGGGCATCCCTTAGTCTGGTCAAGTTATCATATGTTTCCTCTTAAGGAGTAGAAATATTCAGGGGTGCCTGGGTGGATCATTCTGTTACATGTCCGGTCAAAATGCTTTCTCTGCCCAAGCTGAAACATCCATCTTCCCTTGCCCTTGGATATCAGAACTCCTGTTCTTGGGCTTTTGGAATAAGACCGGATTTACACCACTGACTGGCAGAACTTTGTACTGAGACTGAATTACACCACTGGCTTTCTTGGTTCTCTAGTTGGCACTTGACATAATCTGAGACTTCTCAGATTCTGTAACCATATGAGCCATTTCTATAATAAAACTCCATATATAAAAATATAGATGAATATATATATCTATATTATCATCTGTATCTGTATCTATCTACATCTATATCTGTCTATATTTCACCTCTGGTTCTCTGGAAAACACTGACTAATACACCTCCTGACACTGGGAGTGGGACAATAATGCCCACAATCATCACTTCTACCCAATACTGTCCTGGAAGTTCTAAACAGTGCAATGAATAAAAATAAACAAATAAAAAGGCATAAGGAAAGAATAAAACAAAACTATCATTATATGTAGATAAAACAAATAGGTCATTTAAAATAACATCAGATAGATAGAAATCTAGAAATTAAACTTTTAGAAAATGTATATGATCTTAACTATAAAATTTATTATATAAATAAATTGAAGAAAACATAAATAAATGAAGGAATATTCTATGTCCGTGAACTGTAAAACTTAATAGTGTAAAAGTATCAATTCTTTCAAATTGATTTAACTAGTCAAAGCAATTCTAGACAAAATATCAGAAGAATGTTTTTAAAAAATTGATAAGATGAGGGTGCTTGGGTGACTCAGTCAGTTGAGTGGCAAATTGTTGATTTTGGTTCAGGTCATGATCTCAGGATCCTAGGATTGAACCCCATATTGAGCTCTACACTTAGCATGTTGTCTGCTTTAGATGCTCTCTCCCTCTGCCTCTCCCCCGACTTGCACTTCCTCTCTGTTTCTCTAAAGAAAAAAAAAAATCTTTTAAAAAATTTGACAAGATGAATTCATTATTTAATACATGGAAATACAGGTAATTTCAAAGAAAATGACTGGAAGTCCAATAAAATTATATCAAGACTTATTTAGTGAATATAAATTAAACAGTGTGGTATTTGCACAAGGTCCCAGATAACTCAGATACAGTCTTTTTATTTGATTGATTACAAAGGTGATACTAAAGTACAGTACAGTTGTTCTGGGTCAATTGGATATTTATTTGAAAACAAACTAAAAAACAAGAATCTTAACCTCTATCTCACATCAAAAGACATGTACAAGCCATTCATACCAGAACTATTTTTAATAATGAGCAAAAATAAAATACATGCTCATGAATCTTGGAGCAAATAAGTACATTGTGAAATATATAAAAGCAGAATATTATACAGAGCACTAAATATTAACAAAATACAACTGTATTTGTATTCACAAACATATATTGAAGGAAGCCAGAAAACAAAAGTGCAAATTAATTCCACTTGTATAAGGTTCAAAATACACAAAATTAATCTATAGTGTCAGAAATAGGATTATGGAGAATAGAAAGGAGCTCAAGGTGGACTTCTGGATATCAGATAATATTTGTTTTGTTTTATTAAAAATAAATTCTGGATGCTTTTACAAATCATGTTCATTTTACAGTTTTGATTTATGCATGTTTACATATGAATATTATTCTTCAATAAAATTGACAAAATAGATTTCTTTTTTAAAGTCTAGAGAAGAAAAAAATATTAACTCAAAGAAAATAATTTTATTTTAAAGTTCTTATCTTTTGAAGCAGTCTAAATTTTCAGTTTAAATTTTATATAAAAATTCTTGCTTATGGGGGCGCCTGGGTGGCTCAGTGGGTTAAAGCCTCTGCCTTCGGCTCAGGTCATGATCTCAGGGTCCTGGGATAGAGCCCTGCATCGGTCTCTCTGCTCAGCGGGGAGCCTGCTTCCCTTCCTCTCTCTCTGCCTGCCTCTCTGCCTACTTGTGATCTCTGTCTGTCAAATAAATAAATAAAATCTTTAAAAAAAAATTCTTGCTTATTATAATTCTAAAAAATTAAAATATTCATAGGACTTCATTTCTTATGTCATCAAGCAAAATCAATAAATATGAAAAAATGTGAAGCAAATGTGTCATTATGTAATTTTGAATGAGCAAGGAAGCAATCCTGAAATAATAAAAAAGGGATGACTGCCTGTTGCATTCTTAGTTTTCTTCCATACCTTTTTTTAATGTCATAAAAATCTTGAAGCATTTTATAAATTGATTGCTGTAATATATGATGTATTTAGTTTTGGGATTAGACTATAAGAAATTGAGAATAGATAGTAGAAGAACATATTGAAGTAAAGCCAATACAACAAAATTTATACAAAAGCAACTGTCAAATATACTTGCACATACTGGAAGGAAGTATAGTATTTGGAAATAATAGTAATTATGGGGGAAAAGGTATAGTATTTGGAAATTATTGGGTTTAGCAAAAGATAGTGGGGGAATATTTGGTGGGACATAGTAAAAAAGACACAAAAGGATCCAGGCATATTCAATGTTTGGATCTACTGAATATTTCTACTTCTTATTTTAAGATTTTATTTATTTATTTGAGAGAGAGCAAGCACAAGTGAGAGACAGAGAGAGAGCAGGAACAGAGGGGCAGAGGGAAAGGGAGAAGTAACCTACCTGATGGAGGGCTCAATCCTAGGACCCCAGGATCATGACCAGACATGTAATAGAATGATCCACCCAGGCACCCCTGAATATTTCTACTTCTTAAGAGGAAACATGGGAGTTACAAGCAAGAAAATATTTATAAGTGAGTGTAGAGTAGAGAATAAAATGAAGACTAGTAGTAACAGAAAAAATAGCAAAATTCACCCAAAACTAAATCTAGTGAGCAGATCAAAGTCTACTTATTTTTTTAAACCAAAAATATCTTGAGATTAGATTAAATTAGATTGGTGAAATATCTTGATAAATGGCTTATCCTAGATATAGTAGTTATTGGCTTTAATAGTGGAGATTGGAGGGATAGGGTTACAGTTTGGGGTGGTACACAGAGATTCAGATGGGTCATGACATTAACATGGGTTAGCCCCTTCACCAGATGCATTACTCTACTGAGAACACAGCTTTCTCTTTTACCTACATGGGATGTGCCACTTGCAGAAATTTCTTAGTTTACATTGTAATCTTTCTAAACAATGCTATTTTATTTCTTATTTTTTGTTATTTTTTATTAACATATAATGTATTATTTGCTTCATAAGTACAGGTCTGTGAATCATCAGTCTTAAACAATTCACAACACTCACTATAGCACATACTCTCCCCAATGTCCATAACCCAGTCACACTAACCCTCCCTCCTCTAGCGTTTTATATCAAATTGTCTTAATAATATTTTATGAACATTATTGACCATGCTTTTATGAAGATATAGTTTGCCATGCAATATAAACAATTTTTGATGATATTCAATGACTTGCTGATATTAACAACAACAACAACAAAAACTGTACATCATATAGGAGAAGCTATATATTAAGGGCCTTTTATATTCATGGATACAGTATTAAGAGCTAGTTTATTAAAACAAAAAGTAGAATCAGACCTGTAAATACAGATAAAAAAACTGATGGTTGTCAGAAGGGAGGAAAGTAGGTGGTTAGGCAAAATCAATGGAGGAAAGTGGGAGATACAATTTTCCAGCTATGGAATGAATGAAATAAACTGCATAGCATAAGAAATACAGTCAACAATATTGTAAAAGTATTGTATGGTAACAGATGCAGCTAAACTTGTGGTGAGCATACACTTGTGGAATCACTGTGTTGCACAACTGATACTAACATAACATTGTGTGTCAACTCTACTCAAATTTAAATAAATAAATAAATAAATAAATAAATATTCTATATGCAGAATATCCTTATCTGCAGGTAGCACATACCAAGACCTCCCAGTGGATGACTAAAACCATGGGTAATACTAAACCCCTTATATACTATATTTTTTCCTATGCATGCATGCCTTTATTAAAGTTTAATTTATAAATGAGGCACAGTAAGAGATCAGCAATAACTAAACTAACATAGAACAATGATAACAATATGTTTTAATAACAGTTAAATGGGAGTAAAACAAAAAGAATTAGCTTATATTTTGAATTTATAATTTTCTTCTTTACCTTGAGAACCATGTCTTTGCCAAAATTTCATGGCTGATATATATAAGAATAATTTCAATTAAAATTCTAGTTTTTGTTCAATTACATTGGCCAAAGAGGCAGAGTAATATTGTTAAAAATTGCTGTAAATCTGATTATTTTCTTCAATGAGCTTGACTTCAAATATACTAGCAAAGTAAGATGCATTCCTTATCCTAGAGCCCAAGGCGAAATTCAGCTCACCTGACTGATCTTAAGATTAAATCAGTATATCTACTTACAAGCATTGCTGCCAGAACATTGATCTGATAATAAATAATGTAGCTTGTACTTGAAGGCCATGGAAGTTTCCTTTGAAACATCTCACAAGTACAATTTTCACAGTTCCCTAGGGAAAATAATGGGCAAATTTCTCAAGTGAAGAAATAGTCAATTAAAATGGAGGTAAAATTGAACAGGTATTTTATACATTTTATCAATGTATTCTTTAATTCAAGATCAAAAAAATACTTTTATGTTATCTGTGTAATCAGTCTTTTTTTTTCTAAATTATAAATATCAGAAAAGTCAAGCTACTCCAAAAAGTATGAACAAATCACATATTTGGAAGTTAAAAACAGAAAATAATAACAGAGCCCTCTTACTAAACACCTAGAGTGTATGAATCAGGGGAAAATGCTTCATATACAATAATTCTTTTTATTCTCAAGTGGCTGGCAGACAGAATTCTGAGATAACCATCAGTGACTCCTGCCCTTGTATAATATCCTCCTTTTGAGTAGAAATAAGACCTTTCACATGGTTAGATTACATTTCATGGCAAGATGGATTTTCTAGATACAATTAATAATCCTAATCATTTGACTTTAAAGTGGTCCAAAAGGAGGCTATTCTGAGTGAGCATAACCCATTCAAGCAAGTCCTTACAGAGACAAACAGCAACACACTCTTTATTGTTGGACTAGGTGAAAACAAACAGCCATGTTTGTTTAAGGCAGTTGTTTAAGGCAGTTGTAAACTGCCTTAAGGAGGGGAACATGCAGGTAGGGGATTAGGGTAACTTCTAGTTGCTGAGAGTGAATCCCAGCTGACAGCCAATAAGAAGAGGAACATCTCAGTCCTACAACCATAAGGAACTAGATTCTGCCAACAACCTGAATGAAAAGAGGAACCAGATATCCAGATAAGAATCTTAAGCCCATAGAATACCTTGATTTCAGTTGTGTGAGAAACAACCAGAGAAGCCATTTTACCTTGATCAGACTTAAGACCCACAGAAACTGTGAGATAACAAACTTGTGTTGCTTTAAGATAATAAATTTGGGATAATGTGTTACACAGCATTAGAAAACTAATGCTTCTCACAATTGCCTTACAATGCAGGTATTATAATCTCCATGTAGGACAATAAGAAAACTGAGGCTCAAAGAGATTATGTGAAAGATCTGGGATTAGTAGTGAACTCTATGTTAAATACATATACATATCTATATTCTTGCTACAATCACATTTTTGCCTAACCAACTTACAAAATTTTATTTTATTCAAATGTGAATCATGATGTCACCAAAATTCTATAATCTATGAGAAGGGAACAAAAAGACACCCTATCTTTTAAGATTAACCTTAGCAAAATAAGAAATACAGCAACCATGGATCTTCCTTTGGCTCCCTAGTTTTTGTTTTTGCTGTTTGTTTGTTTGTTTGTTTGCTTGTTTTTTTAGTGCTAAATAACTTTCCATTGTCTGAATGTTCCATAGTTTTTTTTTTACATTTTATTTTATTTTATTTCTTTTCAGTGTTCCAAAATTAATTGTTCATGTACCACACCCAGTGCTCCATGCAATACATGCCCTCCATAAAACCCACCACCAGGTTCACCCAACCCACCACCCACTTCCCCTCCAAAACCCTCAGTTTGTTTCTCAGAGTCCACAGTCTCTCATGGTTTGTCTTCCCCTCCAATTTTTCCCAACTCACTTCTCCTCTCCATCTCCCAATGTCCTCCATGTTATTCCTTATGTTCCACAAGTAAGTGAAACCATATGATACTTGACTCTCTCTGCTTGACTTATTTCACTCAGTGTAATCTCTTCCAGTCCCACCCATATAAAAGTTGGGTATCCATCCTTTCTGATGGAGGCATAATACTCCATTATATGTATGCACTGTACCTTATTTATCCATTCGTCTGTTGAAGGGCATCTTGGTTCTTGCCACAGTTTGGTGACTGTGGCCATTGCTGCTATGAACAGTGGGGTACAAATGGTCCTTCTTTTCACTACATCAGTATGTTTGGGGTAAATACCCAGTAGTGCAATTGCAGGGTCATAGGGAAGCTCTATTTTTAATTTCTTAAGGAATCTGCACACTGTTTTCCAAAGTGGCTGCACCAACTCACATTCCCACCAACAGTTTAAGAGGGTTCCCCTTTCTCCACATCCTCTCCAACATTTGTTGTTTACTGTCTTGTTAATTTTGGCCATTCTGACTGGTGTAAGGGGGTATCTCAATGCAGTTTTTTTTTTTTTAAGATTTTCTTTATTTATTTGTCAGAGAGAGAGGGAGAGAGAGAGAAGGAGCACAGGCAAACAGGGTGGCAGGCAGAGGCAGAGGGAGAAGCAGGATCCCCGCTGAGCAAGGAGTCCAATGTGGGACTCAATCCCAGGACGCTGGGATCATGACCTGAGCCGAAGGCAGCTGCTTAACCAACTGAGCCACCCAGGCGTCCCTCTCAATGCAGTTTTGATTTGAATCTCCCTGATGGCTAATGATGATGAACAATTTTTCATGTGCCTTTTAGCTATTTGCATGTCTTCTTCATTCACATACTGAAGAACATATTAGTGGCTTCCAAGTTTTGGCAGGTACATAAAAATCTACTAGAAACATCCATGTGCAGGTTTTTCTGTTGACATTAAGTTTAAACTTCCTTGGGTAAATAAATATCAGGTAGCACGTTTGCTGGATTTTAGTAGCAGTATGCCTAGTTTTGTAAGAAACCACTAAACTGCCTTGCAAAGTGGCTGTACCATTTTGCAATCCCACCAGAAATATATGAGACTTCCTATTGCTCTACATCGTCATCACTTTTGCTATTGTCAGTGTTCCAGATTTTGGCCATTCTAATAGATGTAGTGGCATCTCATTGTTTCAATTTACATTTCCCTGATAACATATGATATGTTACCTGCCGTACTTTTCATATGCTTATCTGCCATCTGTATTTCTTCTTTAGTGAAATATGTGTTGAGATCTTTGGCCAATTTTTAAATTGGGTTGTTTGTTTTCTTATTGTTGAGTTTTAGGTGTGCTTTGTATATCTTGGATAATGATCATTTATTAGATATGTCTTTCAAAACTATGTTTTCCCAATCTGTGGCTTATCTTCTTAGTCTCTTGGAACTGTTTTTTGCAGAGCATAAATTTTAATTTAATGAAGTCCAGATTACCACTGAGTTTTTTCTTGAGTCATGTTTTTGGTGCTGTATCCAAAAGGTACCACCACGCCCAAAGTCACATATACTTTCTTCTCTGTTATCTTCTAGGAGTTTTATAGTTTTTCATTTTACATTTAAGCCAGTATACATTTTGAGTTATTTTTTTTTTCTGAAGAGTGTAAAGTCTATGTTTAGATTTTTTTTTAATTGGCATGAAGCTATTTCTTCCAGCAGCATTTGCTGAAGAAAGTAACTTTGCTCCATTGCATTGACTTTGCTCATTT
Source organism: Taxidea taxus jeffersonii (assembly GCA_003697995.1). Classification (NCBI taxonomy): domain Eukaryota; kingdom Metazoa; phylum Chordata; class Mammalia; order Carnivora; family Mustelidae; genus Taxidea; species Taxidea taxus. The sequence goes on from ML103999.1 coordinate 11,395, forward strand.
GCCAAAGATCATTTGACTATTTTTATTGGAGCCTATTTCTGTTACATTTATATATTTGTCTATTATCCCATTAATACCACACTGTCTTGATTACTGTGGCTTTCTAGTAAGTCTTGAAGTCAGGTAGACCAGTCCTCTAACTTTGTTCTTTGGCAATATTGCATTGGCTACTCTGGCTCTTTTACCTCTCCATATAACTTAGAATCAGTTTGTCAATATCCATAAAACAACTTGCTGGGAGTTTGATTGAGATTGCATTGAATATATAGATCAAGTTGGGAAGAACTGACATCTTGACAATATTGAGTAAGAGTTACTTTTTTATAGAGAGTGTAAAAAAAAAGAAAATTCAATTATAATATATTTAAAGAGACATAAAAAACTTAAAGACAAAGGGGTAGAAAATAGAATTTCTGGTAAAGTGCAAAAGTAAAGAAAGTGGGAAAATTATTGTCATGCCCATGGAACTCCAAAGAATTCAGTGTAGTTGCAATCCAGTGGACAATGGTGAGGGAAATAGAGACTGAGGTCATAGAAGTAATAATAGTCCATACATTGTAGGACTTGAAGGACATTGAAGTTTACCTTGAATGAAATGAGATGTCACTAGAGAGATCTGATCACAGATGGGACATTATTTCCTTAAAATTTTAAAGGTTCATTCTTGCTTCTGTACTGGGAATGGATTTCTGAAAATAGAAGGAAATAGAAGGAATAATTTAGGGAAAGAAAGTAAATTAGGAAGCTACTGGTATATTCCAAGCAAGAAGTAATGGTGGCTTGGGTTGAGATGATAGAGGGAGGAGTAGTAAACAATAAAGTTTCAGACTCAGGGGATATCTTAAAAGTGGCATCAATAGTAGATAGATTGAATGTGAGATATAAGAGAAAGACATATCTTGAATAGCTCCTAATTGCTTGTCCTATGTAACTAGAAGGATGCAATATCACTTATCTAAGATAGGTAAAAATGTAGAAAAGCCTATTTGGAGGTAGGAAATATAAAAATGTCTGGGGTATATTTGTTAAGTTAGAGATACCTCTGGCACATCAAAATAGTGATGTCAAGTAGGCAGGTATATACATATCTGAAGTTCAAGGGAAAAGTAGATTTAATTTATGAGTCATCAGCACAAAGATGATATTTAAAGCCAAATATGGATAGAAACTACAAAATTTAGAAAATGAAGATGGAGAGGAGAGCATCTGAAGTCTGAGTCCTAAGGTGTTAAAGTGATGAAGCAAGGTCAGCCAAAAAAAAAAAAAAAAAAAGAAAAAGAAAGAAAGAAAGAAAGAAAAAGAAAAAGAAAAGAAAGAAAGAAAGAAAGAAAGAAAGAAAGAAAGAAAGAAAGAAA
>ML103999.1:12759-52923 GCA_003697995.1 Taxidea taxus jeffersonii
AAAGAAAGAAAGAAAGAAAGAAAGAAAGAAAGAAAGAAAGAAAGAAAGAAAGAAAGAAAAGAAGAAAGAAAGGAAGAAAGAAAAGGAGCAGCCATTGTGTTAGGAAAACATAATAGTTTCCCAAAAGGCACGTGAATATTCAACTTGATTTATCAGTATGCAATTGTCAGGTTAGTGAATCAGGAACTCTGGGTGAAGAGTGAAGAATAAGAATAAAGTGAGAATGGAGGGGAAGAAAAGATAAGGAACTGTTTAGGTTTTTTTGTTTATTTGTTTGTTTGTTTTAAATAAAGTTATGTCTGTGTTGCAGTTGGAGTATGTCCTGACTAGCACTCTCATCTTGCTCTTTATATTTAAAACATATAATCTTATTTTCTGTTATTTATAATTCTGAATTCTGAACACTCTATTTCCAAATATTGTTAATTAAACTGTCACAATTTAGTGATTCAACTATACTATCTGACACCTATGTGTTATAACTGTAAGGCCTATCATTATATATATATTTTGATTCAACTTATCAATCAGCTTATAATGAAAAGGTATGGAAATTTTCATTGATTTTTTTTAATGAACTATCTAAGGATGAACTGAATATTACGTCTAACTCTAAATAATGTGCTTTTTTCATTTTACATTCCTCACTGACCACTGATCCCTCAAAAATAAGCTGATTAGAAGAAAAATAATATACATGCAGTTGCAAAAAAACTGGTTTAAACTATAGAATACATATTTTTATATATACTATAGTCAAATATATATTTAAGTGATTTCTGAAGAAAATATATAAATTCTTAAATGTTAAACTTATCTGAAGTTATTAAAGGTACATTTCTGAAGCAATACCTTTATATCTTACCTTGAGACATAATTGACTTATCAACTGTGGTCATTTACCTTCTAACATGGAAAAATAAACCAAAACAAAAAACAGAGAATACATTTTAGTATAAAGTTGAGCTGAGAAAGCCTTGAGTATGCAACAAGTTTATATTATATTCATGAATAATGCTCTTAAACTATAATTTTAAAAATAATTGAGCAAAAGCAGATACCATGACCTTGCCCATGTCTAAAAGCATGACTTGGAGTATATATGCATGAGTAAAATAGTTGATATTTTAAGTATATAATTAATAAATATAGTGTTATGAAATAAAAACTGAAGTGTTATATATTTCACAACTTTATGCAAGAAACAACACATGGTATTAAATAGATTCTTTAAAAATGTGCAAAGAGGGACACCTAAGTGGTTCAGTCTGCTAAATGTCTGCCTTCAGCTCATGTCATGATCCAGGAGTCCTGGGATCTGCTGTGATCTGAGCGCCGAATCAGTTTTCCTGCTCAGTGGGGAGTCTGGTTCTCCCTTTCCCTGTCCACCCAACTCCCTGCCTCATATTTTCTATTTCAAATTTTAAAAATATATATTTTTTTAAATGTACAAAGGTATGTAGAGGCACAAACTAAGACATCCCATCGCAGTACACTGAAAGAATGCTTTACCTCTTTTCAAGCACATTAATTATATAATTATAATTATATATATACACGCATAATGTAATTATATATGTGCATATATGTATAATAATATATATGTGATTATATGCATATATATACATATGCATGTGTATATATATACACATATATGTATATTTATATATGCACATATATAATTTTGTATTATCTGAATCAGTTCTCCTCATTGGATGCTTAAACCTTGTTTCTAGGTTTCTATCACAACAATAAAGCCTCTAATTCACTGAATTGAGTTATACATTCTCAGTAAAAGAGAACTGGTCTACCAAATCAATTTCCTTTATAGAGAACTTCAGGTTCTCTCAAGCATTCTTATGGCAATATCCTTGCCCATGAAACTCTCCAAAAAATTTGTTTTGGTTATGGGAAATTTCAAGTATAGATAAAACAAACCAAGTAGTGTAATAAACCTCATGTACACATCTCCTGGCTTCAATAACTCAATATTACTGATTCATCAACATCTACCCAATTCCAAGTTTCCCTAATTATTGCTATTTCTATAGGTTTTTGTTGTTGTTGTTGTTGTTGTTTTGTTTTTGAGGTAAAGCCATTGGGCATTGAACTTCATACATCTAAACTGTTTAAACTTGCCAAATCAGTAAAATTATTTAACCTAAAGCCCTAGATAGCTACAGAATATTTCTATCAATTGAGAAATTTCTTTTGTGCCCCTAAATTGCTGGCCATTGTGCTTCATCCCTCACAACACATACAACCATTTTTTTTTAATTATTTTCACAAAGAATCAGTTTTTCCAGTTCAAGAATGTAATAAAAATTGAGTCATATAACTTGTGTCTACCTACTTTCACACAGCATAATGTCTATGAGATTCATCTACATTGTTGCATGTTGCAATATTTTGTTCTATCCTGTGCGTACACCACAATCCATGTATCTATTCCTTGTTGATGGATTTTTAAATTATTTTTATTAACATATAATGTATTATTTGCTCCAGGGGTATAGGTCTGTGAATCATCAGGCTTACACATTTTACACCACTCACCATATCACATACTGTCCCCAATTTCCATAACCCAACAACCTTCTCCATACCCTCCCTCCTCCCAGCAACTCTCAGTTTGTTTTGTGAGATTAAGAGTCTCTTGTGGTTTTCTCCCTCCCAATCCCATCTTGTTTCAATTTTTTTTCCTTCTGTAAAACCCAAACCCCCCACTTTGCCTCTCAAATTCCTCATATCAGAGAGACCATATGATAATTTTCTTTCTCTGATTGATTTATTTTGCTCAGCATAATACCCTCTAGTTCCATCCATGCCATTACAAATGACAAGATTTCATTTCTTTTGATGGCTACATAGTATTCCATTGTATATATATACTACTTCTTCTTTATCCATTCATCTGTTGATGGACATCTAGGTTCTTTCCATAGTTTGGCTATTGTGGACATGTTCCTAAAAACATTTGGGTGCACCTGCCTCTTCTGATCACCACAGTATCCAGTAGTGTGATTGCTGGATTGTAGGGTAGCTCTATATTCAACATTTTGAGGAACCTCCATGCTGTTTTCCAGAGTGGCCGCAAAAGCTTGCATTCTCCTTTCTCCACATCCTCTCAAGCATCTGTCATTTCCTGATTTGTTGATTTTAGCCATTCTGACTGGTGTGAAGTGGTATCTCATTGTGGTTTTGATTTGTATTTCCCTGATGCTGAATGATGTGGAACACATTTTTCATGTGTCTGTTGGCCATCTGGATGTCTTCTTTGCAGAAATGTCTGTTCATGTACTATGCCCATTTCTTGATTGGATTATTTCTTCTTTGGGTGTTGAGTATGATAAATTCTTTCAGATTTTGGATACTAACCCTTAATCTGCTATGTCACTTGCAAATATCTTTTCCCATTCTGTCAGTTATCTTGTGATTTTGTTGACTGTTTCCTTTGCTGTACAAAAGCTTTTGATATTGATGAAGTCCCAGTAGTTCATTTTTGCCCTTGCTTCCCTCTCCTTTGGCAAAGTTTCTAGGAAGAAGTTGCTGTGACTGAGGTCAAAGAGGTGGCTGCCTCTGTTCTCCTCAAGGATTTTGATGGATTCCTTTCACACATTGAGGTCTTTCACCCATTTTTAGTCTATTTTTGTGTGTAGTGTGAGGATATGGTCCAGTTGCATTTTTCTGTATGTGGCTGTCCAATTTTCCCAACACCATTTGTTGAAGAGACTGTCTTTTTTCCACTGGACATTCTTTCCTGCTTTGTCAAAGATTAGTTGATCATAGAGTTGAGGGGTTATTATTGGTGCATCTATTCTGTTCCATTGATCTATGTGTCTGTTTTTGTGCCAGTACCATACTGTCTTGATGATGACTGCTTGTAATAGAGCTTGAAGTCTGGAATTGTGATGCCACCAGTGTTAGCTTTCTTTTCCAATGTTCCTCCGGCTATTTGAGGTCCTTTCTGGTTCCATATAAATTTTAATATTATTTGTTCCATTTCTTTGAAAAAACTTGATGACATTTTGATAGGGATTGCATTAAACATGTAGATTGCTTTGAGTATCATAGACATTTCCACAACATTTGTTCTTCCAAACCATAAGCATGGAATATTTTTCCATTTCTTTGTGTCTTTCTCACTTTCTTTCATGAGTACTTTATAGTTTTCTGAAAACAGGTTCCTTGCCTCTTTGGTTAGGTTTATTCCTAGGTATCATATGGTTCAGGGTGGAATTGTAAATTGGATCGACTCCTTAATTTTTATTTCTTCTACCTTGCTATTGGTGCATGGACATGTAACTGATTTATGTGTATTGATTTTATATCCTGACACTTTACTGAACTCCTGTACAAGTTCTAGCAGATTTGGAGAGGAGTCTTTTGGGTTATCCACATAAAGTATCATATAATCTGCAGAGTGAGAGTTTGACTTCTTCTTTGCTAATTCAGATGCCTTTAATTTATTTTTGTTGTCTGATTGCTGAGGCTAGGACTTCTAGTACTATGTTGAATGGCAGTGGTGATGATGGACATCCCTGATGTGTTCCTGACCTTAGCAGAAAATCTCTCAGTTTTTCTCCTTTGAGAAGGATATTCGCTGTGGGGTTTTCATAGATGGCTTTGATGATATTGAGGTATGTACCCTCTATCCCTACACTTTGAAGAGTTTTGATCAAGAAAGGATATTGTACTTTGGAAAATGCTTTTTCAGCAACTATTGAGAGTATCATATGGTTCTTGTTCTTTATTTTATTAATGAATTGCATCACATTGATTTGTGGATGTTGAACCAACCTTGCAGGCCAGGAATAAATACCACTCAGCCGTGGTGAATAATCCTTTTCATGTAGTGTTGGACCCTATTAGCTAGTATTTTGGTGAGAATTTTTGCATCTGTGTTCATCAAAGATATTGGTCTGTAATTCTTCTTTTTGATGGGGTCTTTGGTTTTGGGATCAGGGTAATGCTGGTCTCATAAAATGAGTTTGAAAGTTTTCCATCCATTTCTATTTTTTGAAATAGTTTCAGGAGAATCGGTATTATTTCTTCTTTAAATGTTTGGTAGAATTCTTCTGGGAAGTCGTCTGGCCCTGGGTTTTTGTTTGTTGGGAGATTTTTGATGACTGTTTCAATATCCTTACTGGTTATAGGTCGGTTCAGGTGTTTTATGTCTTCCTGGTTAAGTTTTGGTAGTTTATATATATCTAGGAATGCATCCATCTAGGAATGTATCATAAAATTTGCTGGTGTATAGGTGCTCATAATATGTTCTTATTAATTGTATTTCTTTGATATTGGTTGTGATCTCTCCTCTTTTATTCATGATTTTATTTATTTGGGTTTTTTCTCTTTTCTTTTTGATAAGTCTGGCCAGGGATTTATCAATCTTATTAATTCTTTCAAAGAACCAGCTCCTAGTTTCATTGATATGTTCTATTGTTCTTTTGGTTTTTATTTCATTAATTTCTGCTCTGATCTTTATGATTTCTCTTCTCCTGCTGGGTTTAGGCTTTCTTTGCTGTTCTTTCTCAAACTTCTTTAGGTGTACTGTTAGGTTGTGCATTTGAGACATTTCTTATTTCTTAAGAAAGACTTGTATTGCTATACATTTTCCTCTCAGGACTTCCTTTGCTGTGTGCCACAGATTTTGAACCGTTGTGTTTTCATGATCATTTGTTTCCATGAATATTTTTCAATTCTTCTTTAGTTTCCTGGTTGATCCATTCATTCTTTAGAAGGATGCTGTTTAGTCTCCATGTATTTGAGTTCTCTCTAAATTTCCTCTTGTGATTGAGTTCTAGCTTCAGAGCATTGTGGTTTGAAAATATTCAGGGAATGATCTTAATCTTTTGATTCCAGTTGAGATCTGATTTATGATGCAGGATGTGATCTATTCTGGAGAATGTTCCATGTGCACTAGAGAAGAATGTATTCTGTTGCTTTGGGACGGAATGTTCTGAATATATCTGTGATGTCCATCTGGTCCAGTGTGTCATTTAAGGCCTTTATTTCCTTGTTGATCTTTTGCTTGGATGATCTGTCCATTTCAGTGAGGGGGCGTTAAAGCCCCCTATTATTATTGCATTATTATTGATGTGTTTCTTTGATTTTGTTATTAATTGGTTTATATAGTTGGGTGATTCTATGTTAGGGACATAGATTTTTAAAATTGTTAGATCTTCTTGTTGGACAGATGCTTTGAGTATGATATAGTGTCCATCATCATCTCTTATTATAGTCTTTGGCTTAAAATCTAATTGATATGATATAAGGATTGCCACCCCAGCTTTCTTTTGATGTCCCTTAGTATGGTAAATTGTTTTTCACCCACTTACTTTAAATGTGGAGGCGTCTTTGGGTCTAAAATGAGTTTCTTATAAGCAGCATATTGATGGGTTTTGTTTTGTCCATTCTGATACTCTGTGTAATTTGATTGGGGCATTTAGGCCATTTACATTCAGGATAACTATTGAGAGATACGAATTTAGTGCCATTGTATTGCCTGTAAGGTGACTGTTACTATATATTGTATTTCTTCCTTTCTGGTCTACTACTTTTAAGATCGACCTCTCTTTGCTTAGGGACGCCTTTCAATATTTCCTGTAGGACTGGTGTGATGTTTACAAATTCTTTTAGTTTTTGTTTGCCCTGGAAGCTTTTTATCTCCCCTTCTATTTTCAGTGATAGCCTAGCTGGATATAGTATTCTTGGCTGCATGTTTTTCTCGTAGTGCTCTGAATATATCATGCTAGTTCTTTCTGGCCTGCCAGGTCTCTATGGATAAGTCTGCTGCCAGACTAATATTTCTACTGTTGTATGCTACAGACTTCTTGTCCGGAGCTGCTTTTAGGATTTTCTCTTTGTCACAAAGACTTGTAAGTCTTACTATTAGGTGAGAGGATGTGCACCTATTTTTACTGATTTTGAAGGGGTTTCTTTCCTGTGCCTCCTGGATTTTGATGCTTGTTCTCTTTGCCATATTGGGAAAATTCTCTACTATAATTTGCTCCAATATACATTCTGCCCCTCTCTGTCTTTCTTCTTCTGGAATCCCAATTATTCTAATATTATTTCATCTTATGGTATCACTTATCTCTTGAATTCTTCCTTATTGGTCCAATAGTTGTTTGCCTCTCTTTTGCTCAGCTTCTTTATTCCCCATCATTTGGTATTCTATATCATTAATTCTCTCTCCTGCCTCATTTATCCTAGCAGTAAAAGCCTCCATTTTTAAATTGCACCTCATTAGTACCATTTTTATTTTAGCTTGGTTAGATTTTAGTTCTTTTATTTCTCCAGAGAGAGATTTTATTTCTCCAGGCAGCGTTTCTCTAATATCTTCCATGCCTTTTTCAAGCCCAACTAGCACTTTGAGAATCATCATTCTGAACTCTAAATCTGACATATTACCCATGTCCATATTGATTATGTCCCTAGCCATTGTTACTGCCTCTTGTTCTTTTTCTTGTGGTGAGTTTCTATGCCTTGTTCTTTTATCTAGATAAGAATATATGCATGAGAGAATATAATAATAAATGGGTGGCAAAGACCCCAGAAAAATGTATGCTAACCAAATCAGAAGAGACCCCTAATTGGGGGCTGTGGGGGGGGATGAAAGGGAGTAAAAATAAATTAAATATATATATTTATAAATAAATATATATATATATATATATATATATATATATATATATATATATATTTAGTGCTCAGGCTGGAGACTAGAACAAACTCCTGTGCCAGATTTTGGGTATAATTTGATCTATTAGAAGAAATTATATCCCAAATTTAAAAAAAAAAACTATATGTATACAAAAATAAGGTTAAATATAATGAAGGATAAAATATGACTATAATAATGAAGGTTTAAAAAGATTTTTTATAAAGTTATTGTTAAGACAAACTAGTTAAAAAACACTAAAAGCTGAAAAGCTTAAAAAAATTGAATAAGAAAAAAATTAATTTAGGAAAAAATTTAATTTAACTTTGTAAGACCAAAGGATGACGGGAAGAAAGCCATGAATTCCATTCATGGCTTTCCCCTAGGTCTGGATTTCTGCTGTTCTCCTTGATCAGTGAGCTTGATCTTGGCTGGACGTTCTTGCTGCTCTTCTGGGGGAGATATCTGTTGTAGTGATTCTCAAATGTCTTTTCCTGGGGTGAAATTGCCATCCCTTCCCAGGGGTAGGCCTAAGAAATCTGCTTGGATTTGTTCTTGGGAGTTTTTATTCCCTGACCATTTCAGTAGAGCTCTGAAGGACAGGAATAAAAACAGTGGCCTCCCAATCTCCAGTCCAGAGGAGCCAAGAGCTCGGGGCCCCACTCCTCAGTGTGCCCTCAGAGAAAAGGGGTCAACCACTTCCTTTCCCCTGGTCTCTGGCCATGCTCTGGGCTCACCTGGCCTTTGACAGAGTGTTTCTGTCTCTGTCACATGGCCCTTTTTGGAGTCTCCAAACCAGCAGATTCCTGCCACACTGCTCCTCCAGAGGAGGAAGATGAATCTCCCTGGATTGCCACTTGTGGGGTTTCTGCTCAAAGAGCAGTTGTCTGACTGTGCTGCAGATCATGGTTTAAGGTAACCCAGAACTGAGAACTCACTCCTCAGCTCTGTCTTTGTAGTTGGCTTCCCTGCTCTGACACTTGGCAGCTCTGATACCTGGCAGCTCTGCCACAGTCAGACATCACCAATCATTCAGTGATCCTGTGGATCCTGAGACCACATGTCCCTGAGAGGGCTCCACCCCCACTTAGCCTCTGGATAGATGTCCTTCAGTAGAGTAGAGTTCTAAAAGTTCTGATTTTGTGCTCCACTGCTCTGCCCCTTGCCAGGAGCCAGCCCCTCCTGCCATGGTCTATCTTCCTGTTGCTTTGGATTCACTTCTCCGCATGTCCTACCTTTCAGAAAGTCATTGATTTTCTGTTCCTGGAATTGCTGCTTTTCTTCTCTTTGATCTCCTGTTGAGTTTGTAGGTGTTTGGAATGGTTTGATAACTATCTAGCTGAACTCCTACTACCTGACATCATTTCAGCCTGCTACTCTCTGCCATCTTGCCTCTAATACTACCTTACCTTGTTGATGGATTGCTTAAAGTTTTGGTTTATTACAAGTAAAGATCCTATGAATAACCTTGCTTAAATTTTTAATTGAAGTATATTTTTATATCTCTTGGAATAAAATACCTAAGAAGTGATTTGTTTGCTCAAATAGTAAGTTGATGTTTAAACTTATAAGAAGCTTTCCAAAAATTTTACAAAATGGTTTTATTTTATATTCCCATCAACAATATATTACAGAATTGTGTATAATAAAGAGAAAGACTCAATTTTAGACGTTTCACCTGAAAGCTTTCAAACACTATCCTTTTCATCACTCTCCCACCCCTTCTAGTCCTATAAGTGGTCAAGGCAATGAGAAAGCCCTTATCCTCCCTCCCTTGACACTAGTTCAAAGTTCAAACCATGGAAAACTTGCCCCATGAGGAAGAACCCCTCACTCTGGCCCCACTGCCTCAACACAATAAAAGCCATAATCACTTGTCTCTCTTCACTCTGTCACCTGGACAGGCTTGCATCAGCTCTGCTCTCCCTAGAGAGTCTGTAATGTAATAAATGTTTTTATAATCTTCTGGCATGTGTAACATCATTGGTCTCCATATGCAAATTAATTTTTGGTAGTAGACTGATCTCAAGATCCATGGGGCAACTATAAAATATTGTGTAACCACATAGTCTAATTTCAGAACATTACCAACTCAGAAAGAATTCTCTAAGATGGTAGCATTCATTCCTAATTATCTCCACTATCCTCATGCCCTCCCACCACCAGCATCAGGTAAATCTACAGATTATCCTATTCTGCACAATTCATTTAAATGAAATCATAAAGTATATGCTCCTTTGTGAATTTTTTAGTTAGTATAATATTCTTGAAATTAATCCATGTTGTAACATATATCAATACTTTATTCCTTTTCATTGTCAAATAATACAACAGTCTTTGAATATACCACATTTGTTTAATTATTCAAATTAAATGAGCAGAGCAAAAAAATAATATTTTACTTTCCAGGTATTATCAAATTCATTCTGAGTTATCAATGTCTAACTAGATCTTGAGACAAAGGAAGGAAAAAGACAACTATGGGTTTTTACCAGCATCTGGAAAAAAAAAATTACTTAGATACTTAAAAATCATTTTTTTCCTTCTAAGAAATAAATCAATAAAGCAAAATTATATGCTGAAGCAAAATAATACCAGTAATATTATTTATTGAGGCAAATCACTGGTAATCCAATGGCTAGTAGATTCTCTCTCTAATATCTAAACTGTTCTCAATAAGTGGCTTAGAATATTTCAATAAGACCACAGTCATCCAAGTATTTCAATTGAGATGAGTTTATGAATTTATATAAACAAAGCTCTCAGATTTTCTATTTTACTTTATAAGTGAGATATTCCATATTGTACATATGTCCTAAACACAATATAGAAATAAAACACATTCGGGACGCCTGGGTGGCTCAGCTGGTTAAACAGCTGCCTTCAGCTCAGGTCATGATCCCAGCGTCCTGGGATCGAGTCCCACATCAGGCTCCTTGCTCGGCAGGGATCCTGCTTCTCCCTCTGCCTCTGCCTACCACTCTGTCTGCCTGTGCTTGCTCTCTCTCTCTCTGACAAATTAAAAAAAAAAAAAAATTAAAAAAAAAAGAAATAAAACACATTCTTAGACTGTAAGCTTTAAGACCACAACTTGTACTTGTGTGAGTGTGTATACACACTTCATGACTTTTATCACAGTATGAGAAATAATTAAATACTAGATTAAATAATGTAAAACTCCATGGAGTTGTCAGCTAAAATGTTAAATCATTTACACAGGTGACAAAACATTTGAAATATAACTATTTTATATTTTTAGATATCTTTGGATATTAAACTATTTATTATCTCTCTCTAATATACCTGACTTTATAGGGAGTGACTTGGAACTCAAGCAGATTTATATTTAACAATCTGTCTTAAGAATCAGTGTCTATCAGATCATGATCTTAGGGTTCTGGGATCAAGCCCCACATTGGGCTCCCTGATCAATGGAGAACCTATTTCTCCCTTTCCCTCTGACATTCCTCCTGCTTGTGTTCTCATTTTCTCTGTCAAATAAATAAATAAAATCTTTGAACAAAGAAAAAAGAATCAATGCCTAAGTTTTATGTTTAAAAAAAAAGTCACTGTTAGACTTAACACATTTGTTACACAGTTGATTCCCTAAGACAAATACTATGATAAATCATTGTCAAAACATATTATTGTTTATGACTTATATGGTAAGGTATATGAACTGATTAAAATACTCATGGAAGATTGGATACTACTAAACTTCTTTAATTCTTCATTAAATTACTTATTTCAATTATTTTTTCTATAATGGACCTCATCTCTTTACCCAAGAACAGTGATTACATATTTTAAATTGAATTTATATATGTGTATACATCTGTGCTTGCTTCATAAAAACACACTCAATGTACAATAAAAGGAGATTTTTTCTTTCATTCTTATAATGAAGTTGTGAATGAACTCTGATGTATATTATAATAATACAGTTCCCCTTCAAAAGTTACCAAATGCTCTTTGATCAAATGAAAATTGACCAGTCTAAGCTTGTTTTCAAAATCCATGAAAATATTAGATTCAAGTGTTTTTCTTTTTATTTCTTCCTGAGTTGGTCTTTTGATGATCCATTTTACTAAAGAAAAAGGAAAGAAACTAACCTAACATAGAGAACAAAGCTATGGAAACACCATGTAGGTTATAATGTCATTACAGGTAGATTTACCACCATACTGAAAAATCTGCATTTTGAAGTGAAAGTCATCAATGATCTAAAAACATATGTTCCCTTCAGATGTCACAGTTGTTTCATTTATGTCAGTCGGGGAATTTATTTTTTATGGTTGAATTTTACTATTGTATAGATGCTTGTTCGATTTGAAAACATCTTAAATTTAAATGAACATATCAGTGCTAAAGCAGTCAGAAAAGATTGAGTTTATTCCTAGATGGAATGGCAAAATATCATATCAAAGTGCAGACCACAGCTTTCTGCAGCTCTCTATCAAGTTGCAAAATTATCAAAACCAATAATGATACCCAAATGCCTTTGCTAATGTTATATCACACTTCTGTTTTGTCAGCAAACCAAATTCTTTTCACAGATATCATTTGCTGGTGTACTGTGATAAAGCCAGCCCACACTGGATTTAGAAAATATCCAATTCAGGTTTTTTTTTTTTCTCCCTAACTACCAAAACACCATCCTGTCTTCCTCCCCAAAAGAGAAATATGCATCTTTAATGGTATCGTATATGTTACAAAGCAAAGAATAATCCTTGCACCTAAAATAGAGATACAAGAACTATTTGTAACACCTTAAAAGATAGAGTGCTCCAATATAGATGCTTCTGGCACTATATTTGACTTATGTTCCCCTAAATGATAGAACCAATGTACATGGTTTTATTATTTTTGGGAATGAGAGAATCATAAATCTTATCTACACAGTTTCTTAGAACAAATAATGAAAATATTAACCACCTATGAAGTGATGGAATTCAATGAAATGATATCCTACTTCTATCTTTCCACTTACCACTCTCTCCTTTTTCTGTGCACAAGCATGTAATGTAGTGTTCATTACACAAATTACCAATGCTGGCTCCTAATTATGAGGCCACTTCTCTGTGTCAGGACAGTGCTAGTGTATGTGCTAGTGCATGGAGGAAATAAAAACAAGTGCTAAAATTCACCATTTTTTCTCCTACTAGAATTTATTGGACTCATTTCATGAATCTCAAGAATAATCCTATTCTTTGTGTCAGTGGATTTTTAATAGTTTTGTGAAGCTTCAATGTAATGTGGAAGAGACTTCAGGCCACTGAGATGGATTTGCAGAATATGTAGAAACCTATGCAAGCTGAGTAGTTAGCCCAGTGTTTTCATTCTACACAAAGCAAACTTATTTTTAACTCCATCATATAAAATTGAGCCCTACATTTATTTTTTAAGTTTTTTTTTAATATTCTTAAATTTACTGCAAAGTTGTAAAGATAGTACAAGGGGTCCTCATATGCAGTAGATCTAGTTTTCCCTAATTTTAACATGTTACTTTAGTATAATACATTTTTCACAATGACCAATTTTGACACATTCTGATGAAATAAAACCCATGCTTTATTCATATTTCCTTAACTTTTACCTAATGTCCTCTCTCTGTTCCAGAATCCTATACAGCATTTCATATTGGATTTATTATTCAAACATCCTTAGTTTCCTCTTGGCTCTGACAGTTTCTTAGATTTTCCATGTTTCTTGATGAACTTGACAATTTGAGAGGTATTGATGAGATAACATCTAAAAGGTACCACAATTTAGGATTATTGATGTTTTTTCATGATTAGCCTGGAGAAAGTTCGTAGAGATAAAATACCATATTCATAACATCATATCAAGAGTAGCTTCTACCAATTATGGTTGTCAGTGTTGATATTAACCTTCATCACCTGGCTGACGTTCATCATATTTTCCAACTATAAATTCACTCTTTGGGAAAAGTCACTGTGAGCAAAAGTCACTATAACAGAGGCTCTATCTTCTTGAGAAAGGAGTATCTACATTAATTATTTGGAATGCTGGGTGGGATGTTTGTACTTATTTATTATTTCTTTTTTATCCAATCAATTATTTATATCTGAATTAACTCATAAATTTATATTTACTTATATTTTGAGTTATAAGCCAATACTATATTATTATTATTATTATCTTAATTTTTAATTTTGCTCAAATGTTTCCAACTTTAACAGTTGGAAGCTGTTTCACTGGATCCTATGTCCCTTTGACATATTCATCAATGTTTGTCTGTGTGTCTATGTGTGCTTCCTTACTTCCTGACACATAAGAAGTTATAGACTCATCTTGAGTATTTCCTATCCCAGTCCTAGAATCAACTTGGAGCTCTTGGTTTCTTTTGTTGGGGAATGATATGAAATCCAGATCTTGTTGCTGGATTGATTGCTGCTATTGAGAGTCCACATTCAATTTTACATAAAAAAAAAAAAAATCACTGCTGCTAATGTAAAAGCTACATCATTGTTGTATATGAACTTGATCATGTGTGTGTGTGTGTGTGTGTGTGTGTGTGTGTATGCGTGTATGAGAGAGAGAGAGAGAGAGAGAGAGACTGAATCAGATAACCAGATATATAGTTTTATAATGTCTGACCTCAATGTAGCATAAATTCTGGGCCCCAAAATATTCCAACTTCTACATTTATGCTCCATCCTCTATCCTCCTTAAAGATTTCAAGTTTTCTTGCTACAGGGCAACATTTTCTCATAAATGTAAACTAATAATACATCAAACACTATTTATTTATGTAAATTTTATGCAAATATATTGTGTAATGGGGTTATTTAGAGATACTAATTTTATATTTAAATTTTACATAAAACTAGAAAAAGATAGTTTAAAAGAAATGAAAGAAAACTCACTTGGTTAGAAAATTATCTAATAATTAATAAAACACTTATTTTTCTATATATATCAGCAAAAGGATTAAAATAGTTCCAGTATAGAAGTTTAAAATTAAAAAAAAAAATTTGGAAGAGATGAAGATCCCAAATTTACTCCTTATTGCAATAACATTTTATAGTTTCCTGTTTCTTATATAGTCCCCTTTTTACTCTTAAAACCAATATTCAGATAACTTCTATTTCCCTCATCAATTTCTACTTATTGAAATAGCTTTTACATTTATTTTATCCTGTTCTTACAAAGCCCCTAGGCTCTCTACAAGGCAAACAATAAATTGAAAAAGATGAGATCTTTCAGTTTTAGTTCACAGGGTCTTTAAATCTTATTTAAGCTTTAATCTCCAGTGGCACCAAACCCTTCTTCATCCCTTCCTTCACATTCTTGGTTAAAAGAATAAGCTTAGAATTTGGCAGAACAAAGGGCTTTCTAGTTATCTGATGGCTTTTACATACCAATTATGCAGGGAAATTAATTCTTCTCTAGTGTCTAGGAGCCTAACAGTTTGAAAGATTTGGCCATATATTTCTTTCTTCCTTCACATGTGAGTAGTTAGAACAACTGCTACTAATGAGTTGGCTTTAAAAGTACATAGTCATTACTGTTTTCATGTCTATAAGTCATCTAGGCAATTCTGCTGATCTAGACAGGCTTATTTGATCTTGCATGTGCTTATTTCATAAGCCTGTGGTTAATCTTAGGTTGTCCAGAACCTGGCTATTTCAAGTTGGCTTCTTTTATTTATCCAGTGATTACTGACATTCATCTGGGATACCAGATATAATTGAACCACGATGTTTTCTTCATTCAGGAAGCTAAACTAGCCCTGTTCGTATGATGGCCTTAGTGTTCCCAAAGAGAAAGTGCAACTGTGCAAAGTCCCTTGAAGCTTAGACTCAGAACAGTCATAATATTACTTCTGTCTTTCTCTGTTAAAGAGAGCCAAGGCTAAAGGGACAGAGAAATAGACCTCATCTTTTGATGTCAATATCCACAACATCACATTGCACATGCATAATGTTTGGTCAGGGAATACATGAGAGGATTTTTGCAATCAATTTACCACACTATCTGAACAGAGATTCAAATAATGTAATATCAGTGCACACTGGTATTTAATTATCAATGAAAGAAATATGAACCAGCAAAGGAAATTGAAATGGAAGCCAATGAGATGGGAAAACAAAACAAAAACAAAGAAGCAAAAAATACAGAATAGTTGTGTCCTCCGTGATGCATAAAAAGTAGATTTCAATAAGGAATCATGTTCAGCCTTTCACATGATGCTAATAGGACCAGTAAGACATGGCCTAAGAAGTGATCTTTAAATGCAACAATGTAAAAATCAATACTTGGGCAAAGGGGAAAAAAAAAGCATGGCTAGAGTAAATTTAATACAAATGAGAGGGGTGCCTGGGTAACTCCGTTGGTAAAGCCCCCCACTCTCGGTTTCAGTTCAGGTCATTATCACTGGGTTGTGAGATCAAGCCCCACATCCAGCTTTTCACTCAACTATGTGTCTGCTTGGGATTTTCTCTCTCCCTCTGTCCCTACCCCTGCCCCTCTCTCTCTCAAATAAAATAGATAAATAAAGTCTAAAAGAAGAAAAAGAAGAAGAGCTAAAGCATCAGATCCCACAGGTTAGGGTTTTAGTCCTATAAGAATGCTTTCCTCCCCATCTTCAGATGTTAACCTGGGCTTCTGATCTACTGGCTATAGATCAAATATTCCTCAAACCTCCCTCCTTGGGTTTGATTCATTTTCCAGAGCAGCTCATAGAACTCAGAGAAACATTTTGCTTACTAGATTGCTATTTTATTTTTTAAAGATTTTATTTATTTGTTGGCGAGAGAGAGACAGAGATAGTGAGAGAGAGCAGGAGCAGGGAGGAGAGGTAGAAGGAGGTTGTCCATAGAGCAGGGATCCAGACACACTTCTCAATCCCAGGACCCTGGGATTATAACCTGAGCCGAAGGCAAATGCTTAACCAAGTGAGCCACTCAGGTGCCCCTAGATTAATATTTTATTGTAAAAGGATATGACCCAGGAAAAGCCAGATGGAAGAGACACATGGGCCAAGATATGAGGAAAGGGTACACAGCTCACATGCCTATCTCAAGAATGCCACTCTCCCTAAATTTCTACCTGTTTACCAACCTGGAAGCTCTTCAAATCCCATTCTTTTGGGGTTTATGAAGGCTTTGTGACATATTGAACTCAGTCTTCAACATCTCTTTCTTCCCTGGGGATGGGTAGGTGGGAGTGGAGCTGAAAATCCCAACACTCTAATCACATGGTTGGCTCCATTGCCAACAACTCCCATCCTTAGCTGAGGTCCAAAAGTCACTTCATTAACATAACAAAAGACACTTTTATAGGCTCATGGCTTAGGAAATTACAAGGGATTTAAGAGCCCTGTGCCAGAAATGGGAAAAAAGACCAAATATATATTTCTTATTATAAATCACAATATCACAGATGTATTTATTACTCAAACCACCACCCACTTGGAAACAACTGGATCTGCCCCAGGCAAACCTAAATATAATGCTTAAGTGGAGCAATTGAATCATATTTTTCATCTTTACAGAATGGAAGGTATTTTGTTTGGATGCAGATGATATTTTGAGAAGTGTATGATGCCAGAATGATAATAATTTCTGATTGAATTAAGAAAAACCAGATAACTAGATAAGAGTAAGGATACAGAAGGAGATATTGGAAGTTTAATGAAAAAGAAGTCTATTTCGGGAACAGGTGAATAGACTAGAGAATAGCATAAGAATGCTAAGCAGCACTAGTGTTCCACTGAGAAAGGTGAGTAAAATTAATTATAGTGAGTATAATGAAGTGAGAAAGGAGCAAGGAAGTGATTATAACAAAACATCAAGGAATCTAATATGAGTAATTAGAGAAATGACCATCAGAGGTGAGAGTAGAAGCAGTCAAATGAGACAAGCTCAGGAATTTATATAGATCAATGGAATTCAAGAATCATCAGAGTACTGAGAGTGTGCTGAAAAGTTAGGAGATGACAGTAAAAAGTGAAGGAGAATGATGCAGGCATCTCAGTCATTTCCCATGGCAAAGTATGGGGTGGCTGAAATAGAGTGGTGGAAGGTCATGAAGGACAGGAAGTGAAACAGTACACATTAGGATATTAAAACAATTATCCTCATGTATATTAAAATCACCACTGGTGATGACAGGAGTAATGCTACAGAGAAGCAGTAAG
Organism: Taxidea taxus jeffersonii; assembly: GCA_003697995.1. Classification (NCBI taxonomy): domain Eukaryota; kingdom Metazoa; phylum Chordata; class Mammalia; order Carnivora; family Mustelidae; genus Taxidea; species Taxidea taxus. The sequence goes on from ML103999.1 coordinate 30,591, forward strand.
ACAGGCACTGTTTTTTGTTGTTGTTAAAAAAAAACAAGAGTGACTCATCAGTAGAAGATGGCGCCAAGAGAAAACTCTGCAAATGTTACTGATAGCAAGAGAGTTGGATTTGAGTACGGATAGAAATGACAATGAAGGGGCGCCTGGGTGACTCAGTGTGTTAAAGCCACTGCCTTCAGCTCAGGTCATGATCTCAGGGTCCTGGGATCGAGCCCCACATCGGGCTCTCTGCTCTGCAGGGAGCCTGCTTCCTCCTCTCTCTCTCTCTTTGCCTGCCTCTCTACCAACTTGTGATCTCTATCTGTCGAATAAATAAATAAAATCTTAAAAAAAAATAAAGAAATGACAATGAAAAAGAAGGAGGAAATGGATCAGTCATCAAGCTACCATGTGATAGGGTGACAGCAGAAGCAGATTCCTCACAAGAGAAACAAGTTTCAGTTTGGGTAACAAAGTGAAGGGACAAACAGGAAGATAAAGAAGGTTTTACTGATGGTGGACTGTGAATTGCAGGGGCTCAGAATATTTTAGTATTTGGAAAAGAATGAAAGATGGAGCAGATTGGGAGATATAAAAAGTGTTTGGAGCTGAGAATCTAAGAAATAGGTGACCTGAGAATTTGGGGCTTCTTTTTTTTTTCTTCTTTTGTTTGGATATAAACAAGGATAACAGGCATATTAGGATTAGTTCTAATAGCTCAAAGAATATATATGCAATGGAATATAGCCTTCAAAAGAATGAGTTTTGCCATTTGCTATGATGTGATGGAGGTAGAATGTATAATGCTAAGTGAAAAAGTGGAGAAAGAGAAATACCATATGATTTTACTCCTATGTGGAATTGAGAAACAAAATGATCATGGGGGAAAGAAAGAGAGAGGCAAAACAAGAAATTAATATATATATATAAACTGCAGAGAACAAATGGTGTTCCTGGAGGTGAGGTTGGGGGGGGGGGGATGGGTTAAATGGGGATTAAGGAGGGTGCTCATTATGACAAGAACTAGGTGTTGTATATAAGTGATGAATCACTAAGTTCTACATCTGAAACTAATATTATGCTGTATGTTAACTAACTGGAATTTAAATAAAAGTTTAAGAAAGAAAAAATAAATAAAATTTTTAAAAATTAGGGAGAGTTTTTAGTACTACAACCACATGATTTCAACAAATCATATAATAGAGAAATGGTAAAAAATGAAATGTGAGAGTAATTATCCTAATCACTCATAGGTAACCACCAAGAACAGCTTCTTGTGTATCTATTCAGGAATTTCTATGTACATGTGAAATATTTCAAGTTAGACAATCAACTATAATTCATGTACATATAATTGCATGTCTGCAAGTATATGTATACAGAAAAAATCACACTATTTTCTCCTCTTTGTACCTTTCATCTCAAAAATTTATGTTGTCAATCTTTCTTTAATAAGCATATATAGGCATATTTTAATTGCTTCATTATATACCCTTATATTAATTCATTTAACCTGTTTTTCTACTAGTGAATATTTAAGCTGTTCACAGGTTTCTTGGAATTGTAAATAAAAAATATTGGTACTTACTCCATTTTACAATGAGTATAGTGCAGCATATATTATGAAAACCTTGAAGCCAACTTATTATATACAATTAAATTTTCATTTTAAATTTTGGTGCTTATTTCTCAGTTTCTCTCCTCAAAAGCAAAGAAAACATGCTTTAGCAATACATGATATACACTATCCAGTAGAGATGTTATCAAATTTCTTAAACTTTGCCAATTATCTGTTTGAAATAGACATATGTACTGCTTTCATCAAAAGGCTTCCAATGTTAAAGGTGGGGATTTGGACAACTATACTGCCCATCCTACGAAAACACACACATTTCAAGTTAAGTTATTTGGCCAGTGGAAGTGTTTGACATTCCATAAATCATTCCACCTGAAGAGTTTCATACATCCTTTGATATGGTCAGCCTTACATCTGAGCAGGAAATATGTCTTACCACTTGCTGCGAAGGAGAGAAACAATTTATTTGATATTTATTCTCAGTATGCCTAAGCCAACTAGGGAAGCAGTTGGAATTTGACTTGAGTGATTACAGCCTTTTTTCTCTTCTCTGGGCCATGTAATATGTAAGCCTTTGGCATATTTCAAAGAGCACTTTACCTCTGGCAATCTGACTAAGTCTTTTGAGGGATGCTTAGCCTAGAACCCAACCCAAAATGTCACATCATTATAAACTCAATTTCCATCTTCTCAGTAATTCTCTGGATGTGTGCTGAAAAATTCAACTTCATTTTTTTAACATGAAATGTCTTAGTGAAATATTTCATTTTTTCCATGTGTTTAGGATTTCTGATTTACCTTTTTTATTGTTTTCCACTTAATGTATTTATTTAAATTGGTTAATTAAAATTAAGGGTGCCTGATACAAACATATTTATTTAACTTAAAAATCAAGTTAAAGCATTCATCACCTCACATAGTTATGTTTGGTTTTGTTTGTTTGTTTGTTTGTTTGAGAAGGGTGAGTAACACTTAAGACTTACTTTCAACAAATTTCAGGTATACAATACAGTATTATTAAGTATAGCCACCTAACTGCACATCAAAATTTTGTTTTAAAGTCAGCAAAAGGAGAGAATCTGAAAATAAAATTTAAAGGTCTATAAAATAATTTCATACTTTGAAATATTTCCATCTTAATTTGATTTCTATAAATAGATATTATTCTCCAAAAGTTGATGTAATGACAAGGATTCCTCTTTGATTATGCTTCCTCTGATTGATAGCCCAGATCTCTCCCTTTCTTCCAAAAAATCACATCCAAGATATGCTTCCTTCTATTCTGCCAAAAACCCTTATTTTCCCAATCAGTGATTTCTCCTCTTTTTAAGTCATTGCATAAATATGAACTACAGTATTAATAGAAGAACTATTGAATCATCATCCTTAGTATTTCATAATGTTTGAATTTAGAGAAAAGTCTCAGTCTGGAGGAGAGAGGATAGAGGAAAAGAAGAAGAAAACCATAAAGGGGAAGGAGAAAGGAGAGTAAAAGAAAGACACAGAGAAGGGGGAAGAAAGAAAGAAAATAAAGAATTAAAGTGAAAGTAATAGAAGAAATTGTTTCCTTGGTTAAACTAATTGCTTCACATAATGTTGAAAGTTAAACCATTGGGTATGTCTCCAAGAAATTAACTTAAATTTCTTACCAAGTTGTTGATGTTTTATATACTTTTTTATCAACAATATATAAATTTATTGATGACATTTAATGCCCTATGGCCATAATTCATTGAAATATATTAAATTAAATAGACCTTCCCAAAATGTGCCTCTTTGGCATGTGGATTATTTTGAGCTGAAACAATCAAGACTCTGCAGGCTGGAGAGAAAATCATCCTTCCCACAGCTACCTAGAGCAATCTAAATTGGGTGTCTTTCCTAGAATAAGTTATTACCCAAGATAACTTTTATCTGAGTGACCCATCTGTGTTTCTTTTAACCTCTCATGTATGTGGAGTTCCTGTATATACAAAATTAAATTTGGTTTTCTCCTGTTAATCTTAGATCAATTTAATTTTTTAGATCAGCTGAGAGAAATTTGAAGGGCAGATAAAAATTTTTACTCCCCAACCCTGGTAACACCAGTACTTATTTGGATGACTACCTTATTCTTTGCAATCTCCTTCAATAGCTTTGCTTTGTTTTGGTTTTTACTATCCAAACCAGTATTGTCCATGTCATATGTAATGTGGTGATTTACCTATTGAATAAAGGTGCAAAGTTACTAAGTAATTACAGTACTGAGCCAAAATTGGGAAGATAGTAAAATGGGGAACACATATTCACAAAAATGAGCCTTAACTCATACATAGTTATGCACAAGAAGTTAATTACAACACTTCTATGTATAGGCACTGCAGAGGAAGCAGGTACAGAACAGGTCTTAGTACTTGTAATAAGATCAAACAAGAAAAAAAAATATATTTCTGTTTAAAATTCTGTTCCATTAAAATTCTTCTGATTAGTCCTGTTAAGAAAGTTTTTTTTTTCCTTTTTGTTGTAATTTTAGAAAAGAGTTATAACTAAGTGACCAAGGCTGTTAACAGTTTCAGAAAAGATTATAAAATCAAAGATGTAAATCTGAAACCTCTGATTTATAAACCAAGAAATTTAAGCCAAAAGAAAGGAATTTAGTGTAGTTCCTCACCATGAAGAAATTTTTTTTTTTTCTTAAAGAAGCAAGTGAAGTTTGGGCAGCTCTTGTATATGGACTTAAGGAATAGAAGAGAAATTAAAAAAATGTGGAGCGGAGAAGAGAGAAACATTTAGAGTTTAAGTAAGCAAAAACAATATTAACATTGAGATTAACATTTGTTAGAAGTTACAGACTAGAAAAAAAAAAATGACTCCAAGAGTGGGAAGATATCAAGTATAGAGCACCATATGTTCCTGAAGAACTTTTTCTTCCTAAATATATTCCTTTGGGAAAAAAAAAAATCACCTTCATTTCATTGCTTAAAGAGATACAAACTGTTAACTCTCAGAAATTTCAGGGATTGAGACATAATATATGCTTAATGTTTTTAATAACATGATCAAAGTAATTAAGTATTTCAGAAGGTCCTATTTCTTAAAACATTCTAACTGTGGAGAAAAATGAAGACAGATACAACTTATACACAACTGTTTTAAATTCAGCTCTAGCATTATTGCAACAAACTCTATACATCATTGCAAACACTAGGCATTATATGATAATTAAAAATACAATTTTACAAGATAGAAAGCATGCTACATACTTTTTGATGTGCAACAAATTTTCTCCATATTTGGCATTATAAAAAAGTGCAAATGTTTATTATATCTCACAGTTTCTGAAGGTCAGTGTTGGCTGGGTTATGTATCTGAAGGCTTGCCTGGAGCTGGATGAGCCCCTTACAAGATGACTCATACAAATAGCTGTTCACAGATCTCTCCATTCCTTTCTCAGTGTTGTCTGAAAGTTCAAGGCTTTGTGACACGGACCCCTCCAAAGGACAGCTCATAGCTATTGATCTAAGGAGGATGATGAGTCTCGATCTGGGAGTATTGGAAGAAGCTGGAAACTGAAATCTTTGTCTCCTCTGATGTGAAAAACGGTGGCTGAGGAGACACTGGCAGAAACAGAAAGCCAACAGGAAAAACCATGTCTCTTTTTCTTATTCCTGCCTTCCAGTATTGCTCTTGCATCACTAACTGGAAGGAGCTAAGAGGAAGTCAGCAACAAAGAAGAAATGTAGATTTAACGTCAGCCTCATAGTCCACTCTTATGCCATGTCACCACACATCTGCTCCACACAAATGTGAACTTCCATACAATGCAAACAATTCTTACAAATAAAAATATTTTCAGTTTCTTCCCCAAAGGAAGAGGATTCTCCCATTTCAATCATCATGTTATTCATATTTGGGTGATGTTAATTATTCCTCAAACACTATGCCAATTCCTTAACCTAGTGATTAATTTTAAAACAAACAAACAAACAAAAAACTTGTATAAAACAATACAGGAATAGAAGGAGAAAAATAAAAGAAATTCACACACACATACATTTAGCAAGTAAGGGAAACAATATGTGTAAGTACTAAAATTCTGTAACTGCACTTGGATATCTATTACTTTACAGTTTCACTTCCCATTTCATTCCATGTTCCCTTTATCCATAGCCTCAGTTTCAGTGGTTAGGGAATTTTACTTGTTTGGACGATCCAAAATTGTAAGAAAGAAGTCCTTAGAAGTTCTTTTTTTGTTGTTGTTTTTGTCTTCCTTTTAACTATTATTACTGGACATAAAGAAGCTAAGATATAGTCCAGAGAATTACCTGTATCCAAAATAAAATAAAATAATCCCCCTATCACTATGGTAGAGTAGAAATCTAATATCCTTTGTAAACACCACAAACAATATAATACTTATAATACTACTTATATTTGCTTGTAAAAATAAAGACAAGAGATCTCAATGTAGCCAGGTATTAGTCTGAGTATTCAATTTCATGAAACCACAAATAACTCCCTTGGAAACTAATACCTCTAGCTTACCAAATCCTAAATTTGTGAAGCTTGAAACACAATTTTTTTTTAATTTTTGAGTGAGTCATAAAGAATAAAAGTGAGAGTTGCCAATCCCCCTTTGGTGCCTTGTTTTCTAGACTCATTTTGATCAGGAAATAATAGCATCATATATATCCATTCGTAGTTCAAAGAAAATGCTGCATTCATGTGATAAAACCTGAAACATTCAGGGAATTTGATTTCCTTTTTTCTTTTCAAGATTTTATTTATTTATTTATTTATTTTAGAGAGAGAAGCAACGGGAGTGGGTAAAGGGTCAGAGGGAGAGGGAGAGAGAGAATCCTAATCAGACTCCACACTGAGCACAGAGCTCCATGTAGGGCATAGTATCAATACCCTGCAATAATGACCTGAGCTGAAATCAAGAATTTGATGTTCAACCAACTGAGCCACCCAGTTGCCTCAATTTCCTTTAAAGAAATAAAACAAAACAAAAACTCCAATCTGTCATATGACAGGAAAGGAAACATGGGTTTGGACTGTGACTCTCCTTTGACAACTCAAGTTAAGTTTCTGGCACTGGACCTGGAGTTTTTCTGTTATAGAGATTGAGGACTAATTTAGTAGGCTGACAATTTATATACTCTCAGAGACGTTATATACAATTAACCATTAACCATTAACCACTAGTAAGAGTTCCAATAGATCAAAACATTCTGATCTCTATTGTGTCCCTGCTGCATATTATGGTAATCATGACACTTTGTCTATAAGAGTTAAGTATTACCACTAGACACTCACTATTGCAAGGTCATGTCATAACTACTTGCAAAGCCTTTTTAACGGCAGCATTTCACACAGTCATTTCCAGCCTACAGGGGACTGCCACCACAGAGATCTTCAAGTTCTCTGGTATTCCATTCACTAATGTATTCATCAATGTCTAAGTGAATGGGGTGTGCTGTAGGCCCTATTAAGGATGTAATGGAGGATGGTATGCAGGTCACACATGATAAATGCACTCCACCATTTCTTTCTTCCAAAGAAATTCTTTCTGCCTTGAATTTCCTATACCATTTCACTGTAAATCCAAGTTTAAATCAATTAAACAAGTACTGTTGAAGGCAGTTCCAGGGGCCCGAGCTAAATCATTAAATCTAGAATTCATGGTAAGGGCAGCTATATCAAAATATTTAGAATCTGTAGATTAAACCAACTCTTGCTAAGGGAAGAAAGAGCTATTACTAAGATGGTACAAAACAGAAAAGCAAGTACTCTCCCACCTCATGTCTTTCGACCTCCCTCTTGCATTTCTTTTTTGGAATGAAATGAGAAGTCAGTAAACCATGGAGAAATGAAGTTTGTGATACATCACTTCCTACAACACAGGAGAAGGCATAAAAGTGAGGATTTGTAAATCAGAGGCAATAGTTTAACTGATTATGCCCCTCCTTAAAATAACTTTAAAAGATTACATGCTACTTTACACATTATTAAACTGGCATTTGAAAATTTCATCATGGATTTACATTTATTTAGTTTTGTGTTAACATGAGTTAGAAATCTTAAACATTTTTTCAGATGAAATAAGATGAGGATTCAACCATGACAGGCTAACTAAGCCACAATATAATTTATGAACATAAATTGGAACTACAATATTACATGTCTCACAATGGATTTGCAATGTTGTCCTTCTAAAAATTTTATCATAAAAATTTTCCTTTATCTTGAAAAGAAGATTTAGTTAATTAAAAAAAATAGGCTCAATACAAAAGCTATAATTTTTGTTTTGAATTCAGGACATCTGAACATGTGTCAATAAAAATGAAGAAGGGCATGAATATAATGAGTGGGAAAACCAAAAATACTATAGAATTAAAGCAGTTTAATTAATTAATTAAGAATGCTTCCTTTTTTATTTTTTTTTTAATTTTTTTATAAGCATATAATGTATTATTAGCCCCAGGGGTACGGGTCTGTGAATTGCCAGGTTTACACACTTTATAGCACTCATCATATCACATACACTCCCCAATGTCCATAACCCCACCACTTTCTCCCTGCCCCTTCCCCCCGCCACCCTCAATTTGTTTTGTGGCATTAAGAGTCTCTTGTGGTTTGTATTCCATTGTATGTATATACCACTTCTTTATCCATTGATCTGTTGATGGGCATCTAGGTTCTTTCCATAGTTTGGCTATTGTGGACATTACTGCTATAAACATTCGTGTGCATGTGCCCCTTTGGATCACTATGTTTGTATCTTTGGGGTAAATACTCAGTAGTGCAATTCTTGGGTCTTAAGGTAGCTCTATTTTCAACTTTTTGAAGAACCTCCATGCTGTTTTCCAGAGTGGTTGTACCAGCTTGCTTTCCACCAACACTGTAGGAGGGTTCCCCTTTCTCCACATCCTCGCCAGCATCTGTCATTTCCTGACTTGTTTATTTCAGCCATTCTGACTGGTAGGAGGTGGTACCTCATTGTGGTTTTGATTTGTATTTCCCTGATGCCCAGTGATGTGGAACAATTTTTCATGTGTCTGTTGGCCATCTGGGTGTCTTCTTTTCAGAAATGTCTGTTCATGTCCTCTGCCCATTTCTTGATTGGATTATTTGTTCTTTGGGTGTTGAGTTTGCTAAGCTCTTTATAGATTTTGGATACTAGCCCTTTATCTGATATCTCATTTGCAAATATCTTCTCCCACTCTGTCAGTTGTCTTTTGGTTTTGTTAACTGTTTCCTTTGCTGTACAAAAGCTTTTGATCTTGATGAAGTCTGAATAGTTCGTTTTTGCCCTTGCTTCCCTTGCCTTTGGTGATGTTCCCAGGAAGAGGTTGCTGTGGCTGGGGTTGAAGAGGTTGCTGCCTGTGTTCTCCTCAAGGATTTTGATGGATTCCTTTCTCACATTGAGGTCCTTCATCCATTTTGAGTCTATTTTCGTGTGTGGTGTAAGGAAATGGTCCAATTTCATTTTTCTGCATGTGGCTCTCCAATTTTCCCAACACCATTTGTTGAAGAGGCTGTCTTTTTTCCATTGGACATTCTTTCTTTCTTTGCCATAGATTAGTTGGCCATAGAGTTGAGGGTCTATTTCTGGGCTCTCTATTCTCTTCCATTGATCTATGTGTCTGTTTTTGTGCCAGTACCATACTGTCTTGATGATGACAGCTTTGTAATAGAGCTTGAAGTCTGGAATTGTGATGCCACCAACTTTGGCTTTCTTTTTCAATATTCCTTTGGCTATTCGAGGTCTTTTTTGGTTCCATACAAATTTTAGGATTATTTGTTCCATTTCTTTGAAAAAATGGATAGGATTTTGATAGGGACTGCATTAAATGTATAGATTGCTTTACGTAGCATAGACATTTTCACAATATTTGTTCTTCCAATCCAGGAGCATGGAATATTTTTCCATTTTTTTGTGTCTTCCTCAATTTGTTTCATGAGTACTTTATAGTTTTTTGAGTTCTTTGCCTCTTTGGTTAGATTTATTCCTAGGTATCATCTGGTTTTGGATGCAATTGAAATGGGATGGACTCCTTAATTTCTCTTTCTTCTGTCTTGTTATTGGTGTAAGAAATGCAACTGATTTCTGTGCATTGATTTTAAATCCATGCACATAACTGAATTCCTGTACAAGTTCTAGCAGACTAGGAGTGGAGTCTTTTGGGTTTTCCACATATAGCATCATATCACCTTCAAAGAGTGATAGTTTGACTTCTTCTTTGCCGATTTGGATGCCTTTAATTTCTTTTTATTGTCTGATTGCTGAGGCTAGGATTTCTAGAACTATGTTGAATAGCAGTGGTGATAATGGACATCCCTGCTGTGTTGCTGACCTTACCAGAAAAGCTTTCCATTTTTCTCCATTGAGAGTGATACTTGCGGTGGGATTTTCATAGATGGCTTTGATAATATTGAGGTATGTGCCCTCTATACCTACACTTTGAAGAGTTTTGATCAGGAAGGGATGCTGTAATTTGTCAAATGCTTTTTCAGCATCTATTGAGAGTATCATATGGCTCTTGTTCTTTCTTTTATTAACGTATTGTATCACATTGATTGATTTGTGGATGTTGAACCAACTCTGCTGCCCTGGAATAAATCCCACTTGGTTGTGGTGAATAATCCTTTTAATGTACTGTTGGATCCTATTGGCTAGTATTTTGGTGAGAATTTTCCCATCTGTGTTCATCAAGGATATTGGTTTATAATTCTCTTTTTTGATGGGATCCTTGTCTGGTTTGGGGATCAAGGTGATGCTGGCCTCATAAAATGAGTTTGGAAGTTTTCCTTCCATTTCTATTCTTTGGAACAGTTTCAGGAGAATAGGAATTAATTCTTCTTTAAATGTTTGGTAGAATTCCCCTGGGAAGCCATCTGGCCCTGGGCTTTTGTTTGTTTGGAGATTTCTGATGACTGTTTCAATCTCCTTACTGGTTATGGGCCTATTCAGGTTTTCTATTTCTTCCTGGTTCAGTTTTGGCTGTTTATATGTCCCTAGGAAAGCATCCATTTCTTCCAGATTGTCGAATTTGTTGGCATAGAGTTGTTCATAATATGTTCTTGTGATTGTTTGTATTTCTTTGGTGTTGGTTGTGATCTCTCCTCTTTCATTCATAATTTTATTTATTTGGGTCCTTTCTCTTTTCTTTTGGATAAGTCTGGCCAGGGGTTTATCAGTCTTATTAATTCTTTCAAAGAACCAGCTCCTAGTTTCGTTGATTTGTTCTATTGGTTTTTTTTTGTTTGTTTGTTTGTTTTTTTGTTTCTATTTCATTGATTTCTGCTTTGATCTTTATTATTTCTCTTCTCCTGCTGGGTTTAGGCTTTCTTTCCTGTTCTTTCTCCAGTTCCTTTAGGTGTAGGTTTAGGTTATGTATTTGAGACCTTTCTTGTTTCTTTTTTTTTTTTTAAGATTTTATTTATTTATTTGACAGAGAGAGATCACAAGTAGGCAGAGAGGCAAGCAGAGAGAGAGGAAGGGAAGCAGTCTCCCTGCTGAGCAGAGAACACGATGTGGGGCTCAATCTCAGGACCCTGGGATCATGACCTGAGCTGAAGACAGAGGCTTTAACCCACTGAGCCACCCAGGTGCCCCCCTTTCTTATTTCTTGAGAAAGGCTTGTATCACTACATATTTTCTTCTCAGGACTGCCTTTGCTGTGTCCCACAGATTTTGAACAGTTATGTTTTCATTATCATTTGTTTCCAGGAATTTTTTTAATTCATCTTTAATTTCCTGGTTGACCCATTCATTCTTTGGAAGGATGCTGTTTAGTTTTCATGTATCTGGGTTCTTTCTAAATTTTCTCTTTTGACTGAGTTCTAGCTTCAGAGAGCATTGTGGTCTGAAAATATGCAGGGAATGATTCCAATCTTTTTTTTTTAATTTTTATTTATTTATTTGACAGACAGAGATCACAAGTAGGCAGAGAGGCAGGCAGAGAGAGAGGGGGAAGCAGGCCCCCCACCAAGCAGAGAGCCCGATGTGGGGCTCGATCCCAGGACCTTGAGATCATGATCTGAGCTGAAGACAGAGGCTTTAACCCACTGTGCCACCCAGGTGCCCCAATCCCAATCTTTTGATACTTGTTGAGACCTGATTTATGACCCAGGGTGTGATCTATTCTGGAGAATGTTCCATGTGCACTAGAGAAGAATATGTATTCTGTTGTTTTGGGATGGAATGTTCTGAATATATCTGCAATGTCCATCTGGTCCGGTGTTTCATTTAAGGTCTTTATTTCCTTGTTGATCTTTTGCTTGGGTGATCTGTCCATTTCAGTGAGGGGTGTTAAAGTTCCCTACTACTATTGTATTCTTGTTGGTGTGTTTCTTTGATTTTGTTATTAATTGGTTTATATAGTTAGCTGCTCCCATGTTAGGGCATAGATATTTAAAATTGTTAGATCTTCTTGTTGGACAGACCCTTTGAGTATGATATAGTGTCCTTCCTCATCTCTTACTATAGTCTTTGGCTTAAAATCTAATTGATCTGATATAAGGATTGCCACCCCAGCTTTCTTTTGATGTCCATTAGCATGGTAAATTGTTTTCCACCCGCTTACTTTAAATCTGGAGGTGTCTTCAGGTCTAAAATTAGTTTCTTGTAGGCAGCATATTGATGGGTTTTGTTTTTTTTTTTTTATCCATTCTGATACCCTGTGTCTTTTGATTGGGGCATTTAGCCCATTTACGTTCAGGGTAACTATTGAGAGATATGAATTTAGTGCCATTGTATTGTCTGTAGGGTGACTGTTACTGTACATTGTCTCTGTTCCTTTCTGGTCTACTACTTTAAGGCTCTCTCTTTGCTTAGAGGACCCCTTTCAATATTTCCTGTAGAGCTGGTTTGGTGTTTGCAGACACTTTCAGTTTTTGTTTGTCCTGGAAGCTTTTTATCTCTCCTTCTATTTTCAATGATAGCCTTGCTGGATATAGTATTCTTGGCTGCATGTTTTTCTCATTTAGTGCTCTGAATATATCATGCCAGTTCTTTCTGGCCTGCCAGGTCTCTGTGGAGAAGTCTGCTGCCAATCTAATATTTTTACCATTGTATGTTACAGACTTCTTGTTTTGGGCTGCTTTCAGGATTTTCTTTGTCTCTAAGACTTGTAAATGTTACTATTAGATGACGGTAAGTGGACCTATTCTTACTGATTTTGAGGGGTGTCTCTGCACCTCCTCGATTTTGATGCTTATTCCCTTTGCCATATTAGGGAAATTCTCTATGATAATGTCTCCAATATACCTTCTGCTCCCCTCTCTCTTTCTTCTTCTTCTGGAATCCCAATTATTCTAATGTTGTGTCGTCTTATGGTATCACTTATCTCTCGAATTCTCCCCTCGTGGTCCAGTAATTGTCTCTCTTTTGCTCTGCTTCTTTATTCTCTGTCGTTTGGTTTTCTATATCATGAATTCTTTCTTCTGTCTCATTTATCCTTGCAGTAAGAACCACCATTTTTTATTGCACCTCATTAATAGCTTTTTTATTTCAACTTGGTTAATTTTATTTATTTTATTTCTACACAAAGGGCTTTTATCTCTCCAGAGAGGGTTTCTCTAATATCTTCCATGCCTTATTTGAGCCCGGCTAGAATCTTGAGAATTGTCATTCTGAACTCCAGATCTGACATATTATCCATGTCCATATTGATTAGGTCCCTAACCTTCGGTACTGCCTCTTGTTTGTTGTTGTTTTTGTTTGTTTGTTTTGTGGTGAGTTTTTCCGTCTTGTCATTTTGTCCAGTTAAGAATATATGAAGGAACAAATAAAATACTAAAAGTGTGGCAAAGATCCCAGGAAAATGTGCTTTGACCAAATCAGAAGAGACCCCAATTCTTGGGGGGAGGGGGAAGAGGGTTAAAAAAAGTTCAGGAAAAAAATTTAAAAAGAAAACAAATAAAGAAAAAATATAAAAAAGAAAAAAGTATATATATATATACTTATATATATATATATATATATATATATATATATATATTATACTGATGACTAGAACAGGGTCACCCACTTAATTTTGGGAGTATTTTGGTCTCTTAGAAGAAACTAGCTCCCAAAATTTTAAAGAATGAAAAACATATATAAGAGTAAACACAATGAAGGGATGGAATATGACTATAAAGTTGAAAAAAATTTTAATTTTTAAAGAAGTTGATAAGATAAGTTGGTTGGGAGAGTAAAGAAAAAGAAAAATGTGCTTGGGCTGGAGACTAGAAGAAGCTCGGTACTATATTTACAGTATATTTTGATCTATTAGAAGAAGTTGTACCCCAAATTTTTTAGAAGAAAAAATCCTATATGTATACAAAAAATAAAGTTAGATACAATAAGGATAAAATATGACTATAATAATGAAGGTTCAAAAAAGATTTTTTTATGAAAGATATTAAAATAAACCAGTTAAAAATGTTAAAAGAGGAAAAGGTAAAAGTTAAAAAAATTTAGCAGAAAAAAAAATTAAATTAAAAAAATTAATTAACTTTGCAAGGCTAAAGAATCATGGGGCGAAAGCCATGAATTCAATGCTTTGCTTTCTCCTCTTCTGGAATTCCACTGTTCTCCTTGGTAAGTGAATTTGGTCTTGGCTGGATTTCTTGTTGATCTTCTGGGGCAGGGGCCTGTTGTAGTGATTCTCAAGTGTCTTTGCCCAAGGCAGATTGTATCTCCCTTACCAGGGGCCAGACTAAGTAATCTGCTCGGGTTCACTTTTGGGAGCTTTTGTTTCCTAATGCTTTCCATAGAGTTCTGGAGGACAGGAATGAAAGTGGCAGCCTCCCAATCTCTGGCCTGGAGGAGCCAGGAGCTTGGGGCTCCACTCCTCATTGCACCGCCCTCGGAGGAAAGCACTCAGTCACTCTCGTCTCCCTGGCCTCCGGCTGTGCTCCGAGCTCACCCAGCCTGTGACCAAGCATCTCTGTTTCTGGCATACAGCTCCATCTGGAGTCTCTGAACCCCACAGATCCCTGAGCTCTTCCGGGGGAGGGTTTCCCTGGATCTTGTGGGGACCCCACTCACAGAGCACTGGTCTATGCCACAGATTATGGTCCAAAGTAACCCTGAGTTGAGAGCTCACTTCTCAGCTTTGTCTCTGTAGCCAGCTTCCCTGCTCTAATACCTGTGAGCTCTGTGACATTCTGACACCCCGGATCCTTCTGTGACCCCGTGAGACATGAGGCCACACTGTCACCACGTGGGCTTCATCCCAGTTTAGCCTCTGGAGTGATGTTCCTCAGTGGAGCAGACTTTTAAAGTTCTGATTCTGTGCTCCATTGCTCTGCCACTTGCCAGGAGCCAGCCTCTCCCCTCGCAGTCTATCTTTCCTTCACTTTGGATTCACTTCTCTGCCAGTCCTACCTTTCAGAAAGTGGTTGATTTTCTGTTTCTAGAATTGGTGCTCTTCTTATCATTGATCTCCTGTTGGATTTGTAGGTGTTCAGAATGGTTTGATAAGCTATCTAGGTGATCTCCTGCTACCTGATGTCATCTCAGCCTGCTACTTCTCTGCCATCTTGACTCCTCCCCCCCACAATTGTCTAAGAATGCTTCCTAGTGCAAACGTCAAACTTTGAACTACCCATTTATTTTTGTTCTCAGGATATTTTTATGTTCTGGGCATTGTACCACAGTGGGATTTGGAATGAATAAGGAGACTGACTACTGTGTTAAAACCATTGTCGTCTCTTATAACAGGATGATATGCGCCTATGAGTTTCCACAAGAATAATAAGTCTCCTTGTAGAAGAAGATTATCTACTTAGCCTGTTTTCAAGCAAAGGCATGAGTCTTCTTTGGCCAGTGAAACCTAAGTAGGGGAGCATTTGACAAGCCCACACAGAAACATTGAGAGCCACTGTGTATTTCCAATAGCATGTTTAGTTCTTCCCCCCCACCCCACTCCCATGCCATGTCCCAGATAAGTGCTTCTCTTTGGGCTGGATCCAAGAAAGAGGACACTTTAAGGATCTTTGAAGTTGATTTTTACCTTAGAGCTCAGATGTAGCTAATCAGCAGCCAATGTGCAATGTGAGAACCAAATAATTTTTTGTTATAAGGCACTAACATTTAAGAGTTGTGGAATTTTTTGTTTGTTTGTTTTTGTTGTTTTTTTTTAGTTTTGAGGTTTTGTTTTGTTTTGTTCTGTCTTGCTTTTGCTACACCATATGTTAGCAACAATTTACTAGCATTTCTGTTTTATTATAGTAGGAACCAAGATATTTTTACCTTGGAAAAATTCTAAGTCAGTTTTTGGAAAAGCATAGATGGTAACTGAGGATGTGGAAATTAATTTTCTCAAAGCTAGCTGGCTGCACTTAGCCCTTGGAAAGACTTTATGACTTCCAGGAGTATATATCTTATTTTAAAGATTATTTAATTATAAAATATGAATTAAGAATAGCATGAATTCTTCATGTCCATGTACAGCTCTCTTACAGTCCAAAGGAAAACAACAACAACAAAACAACAACAACAAAAACATCTCCCTCATGAACTCACTAACAAATAAAAATGATTTTGAAGGCAAGATGTGTTTTATTATATTTCTCAAAAAACAAATAAAACAAGAAAGCAAACACACTGTATAGCTTTGTAATAATAAATTATCAACCAATAACTGACTATCTTAAAACTTCAGGTTTTGAGTGAAATAATAATGTCTCAATAATAGAGACCACTGCATTCTAGAAGTTGAGAAAAGTTATGTGATTGGGAAATTGGTACTCCAAAGAAAAAGATCTTTTTCGTACTTTTGTCCAGGAAAAATCCCAATAACTGCTACAGGAATAATACAACTTATACCCTATTATTTAATTCTTTATTGTGAAGCTGCAGTTTATACTATGGGAAATATTAAAAATATTCCATAATATCTGCTCCATTCCCATTGCTTATTTATTCTGTTAATGGCTAAAATTAGTCAGGAAACGACAGGTGTTGACAAGGATGCGGAGAAAGGAGAACACTCCTACATTGTTGGTAGAAATGCAAGCTGGTAGAGCCATTTTGGAAAACAGTATGGAGGTTCCCCAAAAAGGTGAAAATAGAGCTATGGTACAATCCAGCAATTGTGCTACTGGGTATTTACCTTAAAGATACAGATGTAGTGATCCGAAGGGCCACATGCACCCAAATGTTTATAGCAGCATTGTCCACAATAGCCAAACTATGGAAAGAGCCTAGATGCCTATCAACAGATGAATGGATAAAGAAGGGGTGGCATAAATGTACAATGGAATGCTATGCAGCCATCAAAAAATGAAATCCTGCCATTTGCAATGATGTGGATGAAACAAGAGGGTATTATGCTAAGTAAAATAAGTCAAGCAGAGGAAGACAATTATCATATGATCTCTCTGATATGAGGTATTTTTTTTTTAAATTAGACTTGAAAACAAATTTTTCATGATATATGTGGATTTCTTCGGTATTAAATGGACTCGATATTGGATAAACTCAACTAACATTGGGGATAATAGTGTTTTGTTCTTAGTACTTCAAGATTAGAAGAACGGGGCACCTGGGTGGTTCAGCAGGTTAAGCCTCTGCCTTCGGTTCAGGTCATGATCTCAGGGTCCTGGGATCTAGCCCCGCATCGGGCTTTCTGCTCAGTGGGGAACCTGCTTCTACCTCTCTCTGCCTGCCTCTCTGCCTACTTCTGATTTCTATACATATATATATATCAAATAAATAAATAAAATATTTCTTAAAAATAGAGGAACAAATTTAGGTATAATTTTTTTTCACAATTCAATTTTTAAATCAGCAAGTTCATTCAGCTGACTTGAATACAGCATTGTGCTATATATTTTGAAGAATATATCAAGCACAAAATATAATGGCAGAAAATCATTGTAAAAAAACACACACAGATAAAAATCTTAAAGATAATTGTGTACTTCATAAAACTGCATAACTATGATATCATATTTCATTAAACTGTTATATGAGTATATAAATAAAATAACAAATTTATCTTAACAAATAAGAGACAGAATATATTTTTAATATCAGATATTATATATTTTAGTAATAGGTACATATTATAATATACCTTTTAATCTAAAAGAATAGTCATTTTCTAATAATAGTAATTTTCTATTGAAAAAAGGAAATATTAGCAATATATAAAACTACAAATTTTCCTTAGTTTGAAAAGAGTTAATTATTGACTACATTTCATCTTTGGGTAAAACCCTATATATTTTGTCCTGCAACCTTTTGTTTGTTTGTTTGTTTATTTATTTATTTGGCCTGAGCCAAAAGCAGACATTTAACTGACTGAGCCACCCAGGTGCCCCTGTATTAAGTAAATTTTAATTCAGCAACTCAACTGTCTCTAATATGCTGTTGAGCCCATCCAATGAATTTTCATTCAGTTATTATATTTTGTATACATATCATTCTCATTTGGTTCTTTTTTTTATTATTTCTATTTATCTGTTGAGATTTCCCATCAGTTTATTAATTACAAGTATATTTTCTTTTGCTTTAAGATTTTATTTGTTTGACAGAAAGAGAGAGACCACAAGCATGCAGAGATAGAGGGGGAAGCAGGCCCCTGCCGAGCAGAGAGCCCTATGTGGGGTTCTATCCCAGGACTCTGGGATCATGATTTGAGCTGAAGGCAGAAGCTTAAACCACTGAGCCACCCAGGTGTCCCTCCTGCAACATTTTAAAACTATCTTTTCTTTAAAAAGAAAAAAAAAAAGAAAGAAAGAAAGATTACTGGATCCTTAATAAAATGTCCTAAAAATTTAAAAAAAATTAAAACAAAATAAAAATAAGCAAGTCTGTTTCTTATGCCTTAGTCTTAACAAATTCCAAATCAATAAGGTCATATTTGTGAAGTTTTACTTCATGCTCAGCATGATAGGAAAGGTACTAGAAGGTTGTCAAGGATAGACAGGATGGCTGTCTGTTTAAGGACTTTGTTGCATTTCAATATCTTATAATTAGACAGGTGTCATGACCATTCTAAAGAGAACTATCAAAATATACTGCATTTTTTTCTTTGTTTTTTTTTTTTTTCTTGTCTTCTCAGTTTGACAGAACTGACTGAACGGAAAATTGAATAAAGAGACATGTTTGATTTTTTTACTTGAGCTATAGCCAAAATAGAAAAGCAAACATTAAGTGGTGGGCAAGTAGCTGCATAATGGGTAATATTTACCAGATAACAAAATTGTTTCATGATGGTCCTGCCTGGGACATAGAAAAGTCTTGATCTTGATTATAGCTAACATCTATACATAGATTAATGTTTATGTAACTCATTTTGATTCTAAATCATATTAGTTTAAGTAGATATTGTCATGCAGCAACCTTTGTAGAGTAAACATGTATATGATAGAAGTAAATGGTAAAAATATATATATGAAAACTTAATGGAAGGCATTTGAATTTTTCTTCAGAATCTTTAAATCTTTTTTTTTTTTTAAGATTTTATTTATTCATTTGAGAGAGAGAGCACAAACATGAGAAGCAAGAGCAGATTCCTGGCTGAGCTGAGAGCCCAACATGGGGTTCTATCCTAGGACCTGCAGATCATGACCTGAGGTAAAGGCAGATGTTAACCATCTGAGCCACCCAGGTGCCCCAGAATCTTTAAATCTTTATATAAAACTCATGCTCTGCAATGAGGTACCCACAATAAACAAATAGTATGTGTATAATATCTAGAAAAAAATTTCTCTTTCTGAAAAGTAGCCATGATCATGAGTCTTTTACAGATAATTTATGAATAATTTTACCAAAGTCATTAAGTAATACAAATAATTTAAATGAAACAAGTAGCTAAACATCAAAACTAAAAGAAGCTCTATGTTTATTTTGTGATGGTAGTGATACATAAAAAAACAACTTACTATTCTAAGCCACTAGCAATAAGCCTTCCTGAATTATGGGTTCCTCTAGAGCAGTTTCGTTGTTCTAGTTTTTCTGACTAAATAAAGAAGGGATGCTATATTTCTTCCATAGTGTCTATATCTATCTCTTCCACAATATAAATGCATAGTTTCTATATTGTAAGGCACATGGTATGAAATGCCGTATGTTTAATTATTAATGCAATAATCCACAAACATTTTTAGTAAATTATAAGGCACCACCTGAAGCTTTCACACAGAAAGTAAAGAATTTGATTGCTAAACTCCATTGTAGCCCTTCTAGTGTTCAAATAATTATTAAAGTTTATGCAATGTTTAATGCTTTAAAAAGTGGCATTAATTGAAAAACTTTTTTGAATTGTAAAGTACTAATAATCATTGTTTCTTTAAATATTTATATAAAAATCTATTTCCTTACTCATTCCTTCTAAAAATATATGCTAAACATTGTACTACTATTTTTAATACAAAAGTGAACAGGACAGAGAAAAAATGGAACCTGGTATTCTAATGAGTGTAAATATGTAAGAAAACACATAATTTCAACTAAAGTCAACTGAATTTTATGGAAGATAGTATAGAAGGTAAGCCAGTAGATGGTGACTGGGAAAACTTTAGTGATATATTCAGAGAACTTCTTAGAGAAAGTAAGATGTAAGCTAAAGATAAGTACTGGGATGAGTCCAGCCATGCAGAATTTGAATAATCTCAAAGAAATGGATAATTCACAGAAGCATACAACCTACCAAGAGTAAATCAAGAAGAAATAGAAAACCTGAATAGACCAATATCAAATAAAGAAATTTAAGTAGTAATAAAAAAAAATTCCCCAAATAAAAAAGCCTAGGTCTAGATGGCTTCCAGTTGTATTCCACCCAACACTCAAAGAAGAATTAATATTAATCTTTCTTAAGCTCTTCCAAAAAGTAAAAGTAATGGGAACACTTTCAAACTCATCTCATGAGTCTAGCATCATTCAGATACTAAAACCAGACAAGGAATCCTAAGAAAATAAATGCACAGGCTAATATCTTTGATGACTCTAGCTACAAAAATCCTCAATAAAATGCTAGCAAGCCAAATTTAACAGCACATCAAAATATTATACACTATGATTAAATGGGAGTTATTGTTGAGATGCAAGTTTTGTCTAACAATCAATGTGGTATACATTAAAAGAAAGATAAAAGTTTTATGATCATCTTAATAGATGCAAAACAAGCATTAAAAGGCTCAACATCCATTTATGATAAAAACTCTCAAAATATGATTTAGAAAGACATTACTTTAACAATCAAAGACATTTACAAAAAGTTCATAGCAAGTATCATAATCAATGGGGAAAAACTTAAACCTTTTCCTCTCAGATCTGGTACAAGGTTAGGATGCCCAATCCTGCCATATTTATTCTTCATAGTACTAGAAGTACTAACAAAAACAATCAAACAAAAATAAGAAATAAAAAGCAGGGGCTCCTGGGTGGCTCAGTGGGTTAAAGCCTCTGCCTTCGGCTCAGGTCATGATCTCAGGGCCCTGGGATTGAGCCCCACATCGGGCCTCTCTGCTCAGCGGAGAGCCTGCTTCCCTTCCTCTCTCTGCCTGTCTTTCTGCCTACTTGTGATCTCTCTCTGTCAAATAAATAAATAAAATCTTTAAAAAAAAAGAATTAAAAAGCATATGAATAGAAAAAAGTAAGATAAAAAAATCTCTGTTTACAGAAATCCTAAATTGCATAAAGAACTGTTGAAACTTATAAACAGATTCAATAGTTCCAGGACACAAAATCTACATATAAAAGATAGTTGTATTTTTTTACACCAACACCAGTCTATCTGAAAAGTAAATCAAGAAAATGAAGAAAATGATTTGATTCTATTCATGATAGCATTAAAAAAATACTTAGGAATAGATTTAACCAAGGAGAGGGAAGATCTATACACTAAAAAAAAAAAAAAAAAAAAAAAGTAAAACACTAAAGAAAGAAATTGTAATATACAAGAATAAGTAGAAAGATATTTTATGTTCATGGATTGGAAAAATTCATACTGTTAAAATGTCCATACTACTCAAAGCAATACATGGATTCAATATAATCCCAACCAAAATTGCAATGCCATTTTTCACAATCATGAAAAAGAAAATTCTAAAATTCATTGGAACCACAAAAGACCCCATATAGACAAAGTCATCTTGAGAAATAACAAGCAATTGTGATTAAAACAGTATGGTACTTGCATAACAGGTGAACACATAGGTGACAGGAACAGAATCAAGAGCCCAGAAATAAACCTAAGTATACCAAATGGGGAAATAATAGTCTCTTCAATAAATGGAGTCGGAAAAACTGTGTAGACACATGCAGAAGAATAAAATCAGACTTTATCATTCACTATACATAAAATAGATTTAAGGCTTAAATGTAAAACAATCAACTATAAAACTCCTAGAAGAAAACATAAGAAAAAATTTCCTCAGCATTGACTTCAGCAATAATTTTGGGGATAGGACACCAAAAGAGTTGGCAAGGATGTGGAGAAAACACTTGCATACTACTAGTGGAAATGTAAATTGGTATAACCATTATGGAAAACAGTATAGGGTTTCCTCAAAAAATTCTCATAGAGCTACCACATTATCTAATAATCCTACTCCTGGGTAAAGGAAAGTAAATCAATACCTCAGGGAGATATATGTGCTCCCATATTCACTGCAGCATTATGCATAATGGTCAAGAAATGAGAACAACCTGTCTGTTGGCAGATATATATAAATATAGATATAAATTATAGATGATGATATAGATATAGATTAGATATAGAGAGATATAGATATAGATATATATTGAATATTATTCAGCTTTAAAAATGAAGGTGATCCTGTTACTTGTGG
>ML103999.1:57923-88048 GCA_003697995.1 Taxidea taxus jeffersonii
TGTTGACACCATACACACAAAGATAACTATGTGAGAGATGAATAAATTAATTAGCTTGACTGAGTAATCATTTCAGTAGAGTATTGTGTATTAAAATATTGTGCTGTATACCTTAAATATATACAGCTTTTATTAGTAAAATTAAAAAAAGAAATTTAAAGACATATTGGTTAGCCCTTGGGAAAGGAATATTTAATTCTAAAATACACATTTTGGTCCTCACAGCTCATCTATTTTCCATACTGATACTGATCCACATGTGTTCATGTGCTTAATCTGTGAGTGCTTTTGAGTGGCTGATCTGTGTCATGCTTTTTGCTAAGTTCAGTTCTTTTTCCTACGTTCACAATAGGTCCAAAGAAACAAACATTTCAACAAATCACTTAATGCAACATACAGCAAGTTCTATAATATACATGTATAAATAGATTTATAAAGTATATGTTCTATCCCCTCAGAGTAGCCATCACCATATCAAATCAAATATACAAAGACCCAAACTCCCTATCATTTCTCCCCATTTTTCTTCTCAAAAACTAGCCAAGTGATTATTTTTTCCAAATTCTTTATTATATTTAATATTTCCAGTCTCTAAATAAAAGATCCACAAAAAATCCTTTGAGGATTTAAATTAATTTATCTCATATATAGACCAACAAAAGCATCTATTGTCATTTTACTTCTATGGTATACTTAGTATATTTGACACTTGAACTGGATTATTTTTTAACACCTAGCATTTATGGGCAGGAAAGTTATTATTCTAAAATAAAACAGATAACAATGATGACCAGAGAAAAAAGTGAAAATTTTGTTTTATTGATTTAATATATCAAACCATGTTATTTGAAAATATGCAAATTAATAAGTAAATATCACAGAAATAAAATAACTCAAATTCTGTGTCTTCATTTTAAAAGTAACTGTATCTCCTCTGCTTATTTCCAACTTATTGCTTGTCATTAAAGACATATCTAATACCATATGTCTTGAAACACAAACTATCTGCAGTGAGTTCAAGGAGTCTAAATTCTCGTGCACTGAGTCTTGAAATGAACTGATGTAGCTGAGACACATGTAATGGGAGCTGATTTCATAACGTGGAGTTCTTTTTATTAACATCTCTGTGGGCACAATGTTCATTAAAGGAGATGCAATTAAAATGTGCTAAGTTAAAACTTGCATACATATGATTGAAACACTTTAGTAACAATGGTAATTGTTAAGCATATAGATGAAAAATAAGATTTTTTTCAGGAATAAATATCTTATCACTGACATTAGAAGCAGAAAAGAGGTTATTCAGTTTTACTTTTTGTTTTCAAATCCTCTACAAATAATACACTTCCCCGTAGCCTCTGACCAGGCCTGAACGTTGTTTGGCCTTTGGTTTGTCACCCCCTTATCCGTATTTTATCTGTACAGAAACCAGGTGCTCATGTTCTTACATCAGAATTATTAAAATGGATTTCCCCCCCTATTTTCTGGTGATGGTTTTTCCTTTCTCAGCATCAGCCTGAATATTGTTCTAAGATTAATCTTCCTAAAATAGCATCAACATCGTGTCCTTATCCAGTATTAAAAAGTAACAATCAGACATACTGACTCTATTTTCTTCTACATGAAGCCTAAACAAGTTTATCTTTCCACTAAAAACTAATTCATCTGTTCACCTTCAACCTCTGTTCTTTTCTATATAAACCCTTGTTTTGTCTGCTCTTATTCTTCATTGTTCCTACATATGTATGCCGTACTAATTTCCATATCCTACTTCTCCTTTCCAGGACAAAATTTTCAGTCCTGATAAATCCCTTGCTTTAAGATAAGCTTAACTATTTTCTCCACTAAAATTTCTCTAATTATACAATCCATAATAATGTAACTTTACCTTGAACCACTATAATCAACTTATTTTATTTTATTTCTATTCTAAATTATATCTACTGGAAAAGTATGTTTATCATAAGTGAAAAAGAAGATATGAGACTTAACAAAAATAATTCTTAGAAATCTAATCATTTCTGAGTAAAGTTTAAAGATTTTTATGAAGGAATCAAATATCAGATTTGCTTCTGAAAATATAAGATTTACTACACATCAAGAAAATAATTTTTATAGTTTTAAATTTATTTATTTGAAGCATGAAATGTTAAATTGTTTATTTTTTTAATTTAATTATTTGAAGCATAACTTAAACACGTGATTTCATTCTTCAGAAATTTATCACAGTATATTAAATAAGCAGAAGGGAAATATACTATATATTCTAAATATACTATATATATTCAATATAAATTTAGCCTGTTTCTCAAAAACATCAGTGATAATTTACTGTAAATTCAATTTTTTGTAAGGTTACTTTTCTACTACATTAATATCCCTCTGACACAATGAAATTAGTAGTTCACTTTTTAGATCATTCTATTTCAGATAGATTTCCAAGGTAACTTACGATTTCATGGATTTAAAAGTGTATTAGAGTTGAAATACAAATTTTTCATTAAAGAAAAAATATTTTTTCTAAATAGGTGATAATACTACAAGTTCCGTTTTACATCATCCCTTCACATTTGAATAAAGTGTATTACTGAATTCCCTATGGAATTTAAAAGCCATTATTTACATGCTTTTTGGGTGATAGTAATATAATCATAGCTTCTTGCTAGGTTTCTGTGGATTAGATGTTTCCTCTATATGGCAATTTTATGATGTCCTCAGTCTATGTTCCAAATCTCACCGCTTCATTTACATGTGAAATTCAAAGATACCAGATTATAAATTATGCTATCTACTACTAGCTTATCCAAGGATGATTTCTCCATTAATTTCTGGATCTAGGCCAAACTTTCCTTTTATACAAGTTTTTTGTTTTGTTTTGTTTTTTATCGTGAAAAAAAAAAACTGTATTTAGATTTAGCCAGCTGGATTCGGTTTAGATGATCCCAATTTTGTTGGCAACATCCGAAGCATCATAGTCAGGGGCCAGTTGAACATACGCCTCCTTCTCTCCATCAGGCCTGATCAAGGTGTTGACCTTGGCCACATCAATGGTCATAGAGCTTCTTCACAACCTGTTTGATCTGGTGCTTGTTGGCCTTGGCATCCGCAATGAATGCAAGCATGTTGTTGTCTTATATTTTCTTCATGGCTGACTCTGTAGTCAGGAGGAACTTGATGATGGCATAGTGATGAAGCTTGTTTCTCCTGGGGGCGCTCTTTCCAGGGTATTTGGGCTACCTTCAGAGAGGCAGAGTCTTGGGTTGTCAGAATTTAGGTGATGTGCGGATCTTCTCTTTTTTTTGTAACTGTGAACACCTTTCAGCACTGTTTTCTTGGCCTTCAAAGCCTTTGCTTTGGCTTCGGCTTTGGGAAGGGCAGGGATTTCCTTCTTAGCTTTCTGAGCCATCTTCATAAAAGGGATTTCCCCCTCTTTATACAAGTTTTAAAAGCAGGGAAAAGAAGGAATATTTTAAGAAAAAAAAAAAAAGAATCTCTTACAGTTAGGTTCTTATGGCTGGGATTTCTGTAAAACAATGATAATGAACATAGAGTTCTTCGGAAAAAATATCTTCCTTGCAAGCATGAAACTCTTCTTTAGTATTAAGTAAAATTATGTCTATTCTCTACAGTCAAAATCACTTTTGAACTTATGTTATACTCTTTCAAGGCAAGCAATATCCTTCAAACAATGGTACCAGTTAGTGTAACACATTTTCTTTATTTTTTTAAAGATTTTATTTATTTATTTATTTATTTGAAAGTGAGAGAGAGTGAGAAGAATGATTAGGGGAAGGAGCAGAGGGAGAGGAAGAAACAGGCTCCCGGCTGAGCAGGGTGCCTGATGCAGGCACTCTGGATCCCAGGGTCTTGGGATCATGACCTGAACTGAAAGCAGAGGCTTAACTGATTGAACCACCCAGGCACCAGTTTCTAATAAATTTCATTACTTAGAAGATAGTCTTAAATCAGGGATGAGATAGACCTCTAATCCATCAAAAAGGATATCATAAGCTCATACTCTAAAGCTTATGCCCTGAGAACTGTTTTCACCTATGCAGATCAAGTTAATTCTCAACTATGCTATTTAAATGAGGAGTTACTCTACCTCTGACATAGTATGATGGTACACAAAATATGAAAAAGCTAGCATTTTTGTTTTGTTTTTATTTTGTTTGTTTGTTTTGTTTTGTTTTACAAAATGCGTATAGTATTACCTGGAAAGTACAGACTCAGGGGGGAAAAATGACCTGCTAAAGAATAATTAACTGGAAGTCATGCCAAATGTTTACTCCACAAGGTTGGCTATTAATCCTTTCTTCTTTCCATTTAAAAATCAGTGAAGCTACAAAGAAGTATAAGCTGCTGATTAGAACAAGGACTTTGCCATTTTCTTATTCTTAGTGAACTTATTGCAAAAATAATGCACTGTTCTTAAAAACAAAAAGAAAATCAAAGACTGTCCCAGGTGGAAAATTCCATAGTAAAAAATTAGTCCAACTTCCTTATTCTTATAAGGGCCAATAGGTTAACTGATTTGCTCAAACTAGAATTTTTGTCTCCCAAATCTTAGTTCAGGACTATTTTATCTTCACAAAAGATTTTTAGCTTTTTTGGTGCCTGGGGATCAATGGAAGAACACCTGTTCATGAAAACTAAGGACCTTTTCACTGAGAAATATGCATGTGCCCAATGCTTCCTATAATTTCAGAATCTGAATTTCCTTTCTCTACAAGATTGGAACATTATTTTTAAATTTCCATGCCTGTTTATTTTTAAGTTATATAGTAAGAAATCAAACCAGACCATTGTTTTGTTTTGTTTTAATCTTATACATTTCTCTTGTAGTGGTAGATGTCTTTTAGTTGTTTTAGTAACAACCACATGTTAGCTTATTTTTTTGTGGATTGTGTGGATTTGTGGAGATTTATGTGAAAGCAATAGAAATAGGCATTTGCCTGAATTTGTATTACTCTTTACTTACTGACTTCTGAAGAGGTCTAAAGTTATCCATACTTGCAAGTCTAGCCAGAATGTCCATGGGTGACCAGGATTTAAATCATATCTTTAATCATAACCGCAGTAGGATAGATTCCAGTCTTGGTGTTTATATATACCCACATATAAGCACACATCACACCAAGCAGACTTTCTCAAAAAATTCCCCAGTTTAGCAGTTGTAAACTGCTAAAGAGTACATGCATATATTCAGAGATCCATCAGCATATGATTTCTATATTATTCTTCATCTCTTACTCAGGTTCCATGTTGCAATGGTTCCACCCATTGAAGCTGCTTAAAGAAACTTTACCTCTGCCATGAAGAAGGTTTATATTTTTAGAAGTCCAATATTCATGGCAAAAATGCTTAATGCTTGAGATGCCAGAATCTTGTTGGACAGATCATATATATATATATATATATATATATATATATATATATACACACATATATATGATCTTTCCCTAAATATGCCATACGTACTGTTTCCCAGCATAGATCTAGATGCATTAAGCATCTCATAGACTTATCTTGTCATTGTCCATGTCAGGTGCTAGCCCTCCTCCTTCACCAGAGTTTCAAAATCACTCTCGAGGAAACAGACCCTTCAGTTAGCAATTCTTAGCTCCCTTATATAGCTTCAGGGTAGTACACTGACTCAAGTCCATGGAATTTCTCCATCTCTGGGATTTTACCCAAGTTTCAGCCACTTTGGCAGCTCTAAACATCAACTCCTGTATTTTTGTCCTCCTTACTCATTTTTAAATCTTAGCATTCTATGCCCTCTATGAATTGGCAATTGTCCTCAAGGAAACCAAAACATGGTAAATGTATAGCTCTCCTCTACGTGTCTGTCTACTCACAGGAATTTTATCCTTGCCAATCTTGGTTTGCACTGGCCTCTCTCCAGTGTCTTTATTTTTTATTAAGACTTTATTTATTTATTTGACAGAGATCACAAGTAGGCAGAGAGGCAGGCAGAGAGAGGAGGAAGAAGGCTCCCTGCTGTGCAATCCCAGGCTCCCTGGGCTCAATCCCAGGAACCTGGGATCGTGACCTGAGCTGAAGGCAGAGGCTTTAACCCACCGAGCCGCCCAGGCTCCCCTCTCCAGTGTCTTTAAAAGGGGGTTTTATGTAGTTAGTCCAGTCTAACAGTGCTTTTCAGTAAACATTTGAGTCTGTTACAGGCTCTTCTGTCATAGTCAGAATGGGTAGGCTCTCCACTCTGTCCTCCATAACAAATGTCCTTACCTGTCTGATTTTTAACAACTGGTCATTTTGTCACACTGCTGAAAGTTTTCCAGGTCAGTCACTCCTTGGCAAAAACATTATCTATGCTGGTTCTTTAGTGCCATTTTTTTAACCAAATTACATTTAATAAATAATGGAATATGAGTACCAATTTTTGTCTAATTTCTTAGTTAGCCTTTGTTCTTCAGTGATGTACTTGGCTAAGCATACTATAATCACACAACCAAAGAAAAAATTACATATACTGTGCTAAAGTTTTTTTTTTTAAAGATTTTATTTATTTATTTGACAGATAGATCACAAGTAGGCAGAGAGGCAGTCAGAGAGAGAGGGGGAAGCAGGCTCCACGCTGAGCAGAGAGCCTGATGCGGGGCTCCATCCCAGGACCCCGAGACCACGACCCAAACCGAAGGCAGTGGCCCAAGCCACTGAGCCACCCAGGTGCCCCTGTGCTAAAGTTTAATTTGGACTGGTAAAACTTCTCAGACTCTAAGAGGTTGACACTCAGTTACTATAGTGTAATAAAATCAATAAACCCCAAAGCAAAAGGTGGTACATTTCTGATCATAAACATATTTTAAGATATTACTTCAAGTATCTTGATATGGTAATGTGAGTGAAAAAAAATAATAAAGTGACATCAATCACTTGACAGTTCTGAGTTTTCAACTTCACTTTCAAATGACTACTTGGTTATTTTTAAATGAATCTTCCTTTGTTTAAAGTTTTATGCCATTCGTTTTTTTTATGCCATTCTTTTTTTAAAGATTTATTTATTTGAAAGAGAGAGAATGAGAGAGAGAGAGCAGGAGAAGGAGAGTGTCAGAGGGAGAAGCAGACTCCCCACCAAGCAGGGAGCCTGATGCAGGATTGGATCCAGGGACTCCAGGATCATGACCTGAGCCAAAGGCAGTCGATCAACCAACTGAGCTACCCACGTGTCCCTTATTCCACTCTATATTCAGATTTCAACTAGTGTAAAATTGGTCCATCAAGTTACACAATTTCTTTTTACTTTTTACATGTTAAACTCTTATTTATTTAAGAAAATTTGTTATCTACTATAATTTTAGGATGATCTTAGTATGCCTTGGAATATGGCATTTTTACTGATGCACATAATAATCCTTCAGATGTGTCTAGAACCACTATTACCATCTCCTAAATATTTATCACCTTAATTTAAAATTTGAGGGGGCTAGAATACATTCAATTCTATTGGTTTGCCAAAATATTATTCATAGGAAATATGGATTTCCCCATACATCTTTATTTCAATATGAGAATATATTTGCTAATTTATCATCTCCAATAAGTATCATTTAGTAGAAAGTACATGACAATTTCTGAGTTATTAATTCTACATTTTTCGTTAAGTGTTTTGTATTTCTTCTTTGCTTAACTTTACTTCAGTAGTGGATATTTTAGAAAAAGTTGAGAATGAAAACTTTTCTTGCTTTTAGTATTACTCTTCCCCCAGGGAATGATACTCAGCAAAACATGGAAATTGGAAAAATGAGAGGAGAAAGAATAAATTGTTTTTCCATTTAGTAATAACTTCCTGTGATTTAAGACACTGCAATATTTTATTCATCATTTTTAAAAAGATAACTCACTTCTCTCAAGCAGTAAGACATCAATAGGTTGATATAAATTATTACAATTACTGGTAGGTCTGTCAATGCTATTTAACATTTATTGCATAATCAGAGAGGACATGTCCTACCCTGAGTCATATATCTGGAACAATAAAATAGAAGAAAAATCAAGAATGTCTCCTGTGTGGGAGGACAGTCACTAAGGAGAGATATGAAGGACTGAATATGCAATACCCCTTATGCCACTGAAAGGAGTTTGCTTTTTAGTTCAGGTTTCAAGGAGAACCATGACAGGGCTTCAAGCACGTGAAGAACATGATCTGATTTCATGTTTTTAAAATATTCATATGGGAACTGTGTGGAGATTAGATAGATAGCAATGAAACAGGGATGCAAACAATGCAGCCAGCTAGAAGGGTTCTGTAGTCAAGCAGGTGGAAATGATGCTTGCACAGAACATAATGGTAGTTATGGAAATGGAGACAAGTGCATAAGGGTGATGAAAGTTTTGCATTTAGAAACAATAAGGATGTCTGATAAACCAGGTGTCAGGGGGACGTGGGGAAAAATGATCGATCAAAGCTGATATTTTGGATTCGGCCTGAGCAATTGATGACAAGACTTGCTTGCCTTCTAGATATTTGAGCTCCTTGTTCTTTTTATCAGCTGGAAGATGTCTGGGGACTTCCCAGTCACTCTCTCTAGACCCAAATACATTCTAAGAGAACCACCATTACAGATTTTACACTTCATAAGAATAGTTATGGGCTACTAAGTTATTAAAACAGTCTTGTCTTCAGGGAGGGAATATAAATTACAGTTAGTTTCTCTCAGAGAGTTGCTGGTGCCTCCCAGCATACTTCACTCACTAAATTCTTTTCTGAATCACATTTTCCCTTGTTCCCAAAGTCTGAGATATTACTGCCCTTCCTGCCCCTTTCCAGGATTTTTTTGGGAAAATTTGCATTCCTTTTCACTCAGTAGGATTGCAAAATTTTTATTTCAAGAATTTTCTGTAATTATATCTTATATTTTGTTTTTTGCTATTTAAAATAGATTTGCACATGGTTGAAAGAAAAATGTGCATTCTCACACACAGATCTGGAATTCAAAGTCTATAAATACAGTTACTATTCAGCATTTTTATCAGCTCCCTTCTAGAATACTTAGTTCGGGTAGCATGCCAGGATTATATCTGGAGTCTTGTTGTTATTGTTATTTATTTGTTTAATTAAATAACTTCTATTTTGTATGCAAAAGATTGTAAATCCTCCTTGAATAATAGCTTTAAAGACCATTTATGCTTTGAAAGAGAGAATTCTATAAACATATCATATGCCCAGGCCCTTCCCAGCTACACTGAATTAGAATTGTAAGGAATGTAAATCTGATGACTTTATTTTTATCATTCCACAAGTGACTATGATGAACAGCCTGATCTGAGAGGTGAGAAGAATCACCTTAGGGTGATATACCCTCCTATTTCCCCACCATTTTTGAATCAGTCTATGCAATGATTGATGTCATCCATAAGATTATGTAGTAAAAATGATCAGTGTGAGGCAGAAAATAAGTTGGATAACTTATCTACTGATTAGGTCATTTGGATGAAGCACTTTTGAACACCATAAATTAGAAGATAATCGTCCCTCTCTGACATGGTTTCATTATGAAGAAGCCGTAAGCAATTGAATCTTTGACTAATTATTGTCAGAATAATAGCTTAGCAGCAGCCAAACTAAAGCAGAGCCCTGATGTTTAACAAATATTTCCTAAAATTTTACTGGCTCATATTACACCATCTTACCCAGAGGCCAAATTATTTGACAAAATCATCAGTCATTCTATGAACCAAAATAGGTTTCCACTATGCTCAAATTTTCCAGCTGGTAACTTTTGACCTTGCATAGTTTATTACCTGATAAGAATCTCATATCACACTCATATTTTTACAATTATAATATGGACTTATCTGCTAACTATTTAATATGGAAATATACTTCCTCTATTAATAATCACTAATTCTTCATTTCACATTTTGTGATAACATTGGCCATATTTTTAAAAAATTTCTTAGCAGAATATCACAGCTTCATTACCTAAATAAATTAGATGATCAGAAAAATTACAATACAAGAAAATGATTGGATTCATTACACTTCAAAATAATGTATGTTGACTGGAATCATACTCCAGGTACTTAGTCACTATGTGATGCTGGTTAATTAATAATGTGCTTTTTGATAAAGTCTTCTTATTTCTAAAATAGAAAAGTAACACATTTCTAAAATTATTGTGAGGATAAAATGGTATAATCTTACAAGTGGCTAACAGAGTTGTTGCCATATTATCAGGCTCCATTTATGGTAGCTATTATTCACAGTTGTTCATGCTTGAAACAAAATTGTAATATCTATAGATCAATGCTTCTTTTTTCTCTTCTATATACTCACTTTCCTAATACTTTCTTTCTTCTTCCTTATGGTATTCCTCACTACCACCATCTTCTTCTTCTTCTTCTTTTTTTTTAATGTTCTATTAGTCACCATACAGTACATCATTAGTTTTTGATGTAGTGTTCAATGATTCATTGCTTACATATAACACCCAGTGTTCCATGCAATCTGTTCCCCCCTAATACCCATCACTGAGTTCACCCATCCCCCACTCCCCTCTCCTCTAAAACCCTCAGTTTGTTTTCCTGGAGTCCATAGTCCATCATGATTCATCTCTCCCTCTGTTTCAACCCTCCCCACCACCTTCTAAAACCCACAATGACATATTGTTAGCAATTGGAGGTAAGAGTTCCTTTTTTCATTACTACTTTAATGTGGCAGTTCTATTTGACTTTGTTTATTAATATTGACATCCTAGCCTATAGAGATATCTCTTTTTCATGAATTTGACTTACAGAGTTCCAGTAGTTTTGTGCAGTTTTTATCTCTAGGAAAACATTCTTTTTTATTTTGTAGGAGTTCTAGTTCTGACATTTGGTGACATTTTCCCTTACTGTTGACAGTTTCCCCCCCCCCCCCCCATTTAGGTAGTGAACCAGACTGGTGAGGTGTTTCATTTGTTTTATTCAGTCAATTTCTATCTCATAAAACCTTACAAAGTTCTCATCTCACAGCACATTCTTGTTTGGTTTTCATTGGCACTTTTTGCTTTACTTTGAATTATTTTGTTATTGCTAGGATACGAGAGGTTGACTTTTTTCCCTAGACATCAGGCAAACACATTTTTTGCCTTCTTTTTTTTATATAAGAAATTGTCCTCCTTCCATAATCATTATGCTGTCTAAAGTTATTTATTTTTTGAAACATTATAAAATAAAATTTCTTAACCAACCAAAATTTGATTTTGTCATTATTTTGCAATCTGTCCTATGTTTACTTATATTGAGTGATAGGCAGTCAAATATTTCTTTTTATAGAATCCTCTTATGTCTCAGCAAATTTTCTATCGTCGTAATTTGCAATAGACATTACCATCCAAAATTAGTGATAGAAAAAATGGCATTTTTATAGCACAAAAAAATGTATTTTTATCATTTTAAAATAAACATGATTAAGGCAACACTTTCTGGCTAGTGATAGGAATTATTGACAGTAATTAGATAGCACTTAACCAGGATTGATGCTTTGTTTCACAACTATTTCCACTATACCTGACAAAGAAAGAGTAACAAAAAAATCACAGTGCGTAGCATTCTGCAAAGCTTGGATGTTCTAAGTACTTGGTTATTTCTTTATTCACATGTCAGTCATGCTCTGTTGCTCTTTTAAACTTAAAATTTTGGGTGACTGCAACTATGAACCCACAACCCTCATACTTACTTTACTATTGAACTTTATATTCCTAGGCTAGAATGTGTGAATTTACATAAATGATCACATCCCTATATCCGTGTGGCCCCACCCCCCACCTTCGTCCACACATCCTTCCCCTCCCCAAACTGACACACATACACTCCACCATATTAAATTATTTTCTGGTACTTTCCAACTATTTTTTAAAGATGTTTGATAAACAGATTTGGTAAATGTTAGAGTGAGAATTTTCTACTGTAGCATGGAGATAAATTATTCCTCCATATAACATATATATTTAAAAGATGCAAAATAAGGAAAGATTCTAAACCTTTTTACAGTGTAGCTGATTCTCCACAGAAAAAATCAAACATAAGATCAGAGCTATAAAGAAGAGATGGCTTAATTAAAACACTATATTCACAGCTCCCTATTTAAAGAATATCTCAAAGGAAAGGTTAGAGCATATTATAAAGGATGAGCAGTCATCACACCAATATTAACTAGCCACAGGCCTTCTTAAAGATCAGGGAAACACTCCCAATTTCTCCCAAGGAGGTTTCTGGACATTTTTGGTTAAATTTGTTCATGAGCAGATAACCTTAATAAGACTATATTTGCCCTTCTTCTCTGGTTTTTAATTATTTTAATTTGCCAAGTCCTTTTTTTCATAAATCAGTTCTTTCATGAATTGTAATTTGTGTATTTAAGAAAATGAATTTTGAATGCTATTTGGAGGACCAGGCTAAATTCTCCTATGTATCACTCATACCCCTTAACATCATTTTTAATACTCTCTTCATAAAGTCCTAAATGCACGAATCACTTCTTCTCACTTATCCTGTAGAACACCAACCTCGGTTGAAACCAAGTGTCTTTCCTGTGCCTATCCAAAATAGCTGAGTCATGTCAGTCATGTCCATCATATTGCCTAGAACAATGACACCACTATAAGTTCCTGGTCACCACTAGCTTTTTAGCTGTAACCAGCAACACTACTATTTCCTTTGGCAACTTACTCTCTAATTCTCCTCCATCACTATTTTAAACCTTCTCGACTTTTTTTCAAGCTACTTAGCAGATGATCTCAGATCTACTTTAAAGATAACAGAGAAGTCATCTGACCAAAAGTCTCTCAACTTGCCACCAACAAATTAATAAGTGTGCATTTACCTGGACCTCTTTCTCTACCATTCTAATGTATGAATTGTTCTAGTTTTATATGCAGCCAATTATTTTGACCCTTGCTTTATCATGTCCCCTTTATCCTCTCAAGCATTTGTTTACATACTTTCTCTCACAGCCTCTCGATGCATATTTATCTTGTTATCCTGGACTCTCCCTTTCAATGTGGTCCCATGTCTTACATGTTAGTTCTTTTCAATATAAATGCAGACACTCTGTAACTATGTTCTCCAGTTCACCCTCTATCTCTCATTTATTTTATGTTTTATTCTTTATGAACTTCTGTATATGCTTTCTGTTTCTATTTCTTATTTAAAATTCACTCCTCCATTCAATTTAATTAGCCTTCTGACTCCACTACTTCAGTGAGACTGTTCCTGCTAAGGTCTCCAAGACACTTCTCTGAGACATCTCTTCCTAAAAATCTCACAAACATATCAAATAATCTGTCCAAAATTGCAATTATAAATGTTCTCCCTAAACCAATCCACCTATGGAGTTCCTGAATTGTGTCATCATAGTCCCGGTTTCTCAAGTCAGAAAACTAGCTGTTTTGCTTTGTTTTCTAGCCCTTATATCCAATTATTAAAAGTAATGATGAGCTTTCTTAGTGTGAGGCTTACAGGAAACCCTTCAGTAAATGCTAAGTATTAAAAATAGTAACAGCATTGATCTATGTGTCTGTTTTTGTGCCAGTACCATACTGTCTTAATGATGACAGCTTTGTAGTAGAGCTTGAAGTCGGGAATTGTGATGCCACCAACTTTGGTTTTCTTTTTCAATATTCCTTTGGCTATTCGAGGTCTTTTCTGGTTCCATATACATTTTAGGATTATTTGTTCCATTTCTTTGAAAAAATTGGATGGGATTTTGATAGGCATTGCATTAAATGTGTAGATAGCTTTAGGTAGCATAGACATTTTCACAATATTTATTCTTCCAATCCATGAGCATGGAACATTTTTCCATTTCTTTGTGTCTTCCTCAATTTCTCTCATGAGTACTTTATGGTTCTCTGAGTATAGATTCTTTGCCTCTTTGGTGAGGTTTATTCTAGGTATCTTATGGTTTTGGGTGTAATTGTAAATGGGATTGACTGCTTAATTTCTCTTTCTTCTGTCTTATTGCTGGTGTAAAGAAATGCAACTGATTTCTGTGCATTGATTTTATATCCTGACACTTCACTGAATTCCTGTACAAGCTCTAGCAGTTTTGGAGTGGAGCCTTTTGGGTTTTCCACATATAGTATCATATCATCTGCAAAGAGCGATAGTTTGACTTCTTCTTTGCCGATTTGGATGCCTTTAATTTCTTTTTGTTGTCTGACTGCTGAGGCTAGGACTTCTAGTACTATGTTGAATAGCAGTGGTGATAGCGGACATCCCTGCCGTGTTCCTGACCTTAACGGAAAAGCTCTCAGTTTTTCTCCATTGAGAATGATAGTTGCAGTGGGTTTTTCATAGATGGCTTTGATAATATTGAGGTATGTGCCTTCTATCCCTACACTTTGAAGAGTTTTGATTAGGAAGGGATGTTGCACTTTGTCAAATGGTGTTGGGAAAATTGGACAGCCACATGCAGAAAAATGAAATTGGACCATTTCCTTACACCACACACGAAAATAGACTCAAAATGAATGAAGGACCTCAACGTGAGAAAGGAATCCATCAAAATCCTTGAGGAGAACACATGCAGCAACCTCTTCGACCTCAGCCGCAGCAACTTCTTCCTAGGAACAACACCAAAGGCAAGGGAAGCAAGGGAAAAAATGAACTATTGGGACTTCATCAAGATCAAAAGCTTTTGCACAGCAAAGGAAACAGTCAACAAAACCAAAAGACAACTGACAGAGTGGGAAAAGATATTTGCAAATGACATATCAGATAAAGGGCTAGTATCTAAAATCTACAAAGAGCTTAGCAAACTCAACACCCAAAGAACAAATAATCCAATCAAGAAATGGGCAGAGGACATGAACAGACATTTCTGCAAAGAAGACATCCAGATGGCCAACAGACACATGAAAAAGTACTCCACATCACTGGGCATCAGGGAAATACAAATCAAAACCACAATGAGATACCACCTCACACCAGTCAGAATGGCTAAAATGAACAAGTCAGGAAATGACAGATGCTGGCGAGGATGTGGAGAAAGGGGAACCCTCCTACACTGTTGGTGGGAATGCAAGCTGGTGCAACCACTCTGGAAAACAGCATGGAGGTTCCTTAAAAAATTGAAAATAGAGCTACCTTATGACCCAGCAATTGCACTACTGGGTATTTATCCTAAAGATACAAACGTAGTGATCCAAAGGGGCACGTGTACCCGAATGTTTATAGCAGCAATGTCCACAATAGCCAAGTTATGGAAAGAACCTAGATGTCCATCAACAGATGAATGGATAAAGAAGAGGTGGTATATATATACGATGGAATACTATGCAGCCATCAAAAGAAATGAAATCTTACCATTTGCGACGACATGGATGGAACTAGAGCATATTATGCTTAGCGAAATAAGTCAACTGGAGAAAGACAACTACCACATGATCTCCCTGATATGAGGAAGTGGAGATGCAACGGGGGTGGGAGTTAAGGTGGTAGGAAAAGTAAAATTGAAAGAAGATGGGATCAGGAGGGAGACAAACCAAAAGAGACTCTTAATGTCATAAAACAAACTGAGGGGGGTGGGGGGAAGAGGGGTTGGGTGAGGGTGGTGGGGTTACATCATAAGTTTAAATAAAGCTTAAATAAAGTAAAAAAAAAAAAATGACCAAAAAAAAAAAATAGTAACAGCAGAAATTATCTCAATCAGCACCCTTAACTATTTATGTGAACCTCTGTTTTGCACATATGTTCTCCAGAAGGTTTTAAGTTCATTGGAGAAGATTTTTTATACCACTTCTGAGTCCCCAGTTCTTAGCACTATAACATCTCTATTTTAATTTTAGTATTTATATATATTTTAATATTTAACATTGTTATGCATTATTATGTTAATATTAAGTTTTATGCTCACTTTAACAGGTATGAAACCAATGGCATATAAATAAAATAAATAAATATAAAATATATAATTATTTTTAAAATTAGTATATAATAAAAACCAAGAAGGAGTCCATTGTCTTAATATAAAATAAAATAAAGAATTTACAGATACACATAACCGTAGATTTTATTTATCATGTTCAATTAACTATGAGATAAAAATAATACTAAAGCAAATTAAATAGCAAATCACAAATTATTACTGTATTATAAAATAAATTCTTCCAAAAGAGCTTTGAGAGAAGAGTCTGGCTTTTTCCAGGATATATATACTTATGTGTTATAATCTGGTATACAATCCAGATAGCCCAAATCCCCACTGGGATTTTGACCTTTCTTCACATAACTGGCAGATATTTGGACTCTCCACACTTATTTTAAGGGTAGAAATACATGTGGTGGGGTGGTGAAAACAGAGGGTACGTCCACATACACAAGAATTGGCTGTATGCATTTGGCAGTGTTATTTCACTTACCATTCAACTTTTTATGGGTATAACTAGTACTAGTAAAAGCTCTAGCAGTAAATAATATAAAGTTGAAAAGGAGAGGAACACATAATATATAGATACACTTTGTAGTGTATAAAAAGAGAATTCCTCTAAATGTATTGCTGAGCACATGGGAGACACTCCTGAAGATGTCTTAAGATAACTGGTAAAAGAAATAATGAAGAAGACTTGGAATTACAGTGACAGCAGGTGAGAAAAATTAATAAAATTATGGTTATTGGATGAAGGTGCTTAAGGAAATTAGATGAGGGTAGTCAAAAGATACACACTTCAGTTTAAGGCAACTGAGTAATAGGGATGGTCTATACAATGTGATGACTATAGTTAACATAGCTGAATATATATATTTGAAAATTGTTAAGAGAGTAAATCCTAAAAGGGTTAACATCATCTTAGTCCTGTGATCCTTAACAAGAAAAATAATATTTTTTTCTTTTTTGTATATATGTGAGATGATGGATATTAATTAAACTTACTGTGATAATTATTTCATAAGATACTTTAGTCAAGTCATTATGGTATACAACTTAAACTTATACAGTGCAGTAGGCAATTGATAATTTCATAATGTTTTTTAAATGCTGCCTATTAAAAAGTAATACATATTCTGGCATGAAAAAAGAGACTAAAATTAATTTTAATGGCATATCTATTATTACTGAATTAATAAGGTACCTATAAAAATACAATATGAATGATGTGGACTTTAAGTATGCACAGGAATATAAACCTTGTATCACTTGGATGATCCTTTAAATTAAACGAGTACAACTTAAAGGTTTGTCTGTATTTAACAATAATATACAGAAAATTCTCAATAAATTCTAAAGTTCAGAGCCTCCAGTTTGTCTCTAATAGAATGATCACTGATTCATTCTGTGTAAAGAATGAGAAATATACCTTTCATTGTCTATCACAAGCTTTGTGCACCATATCCCCTAAGAGCTAGAGATATTTCCTAAAGTAACTTCTTTAAAAATGCTGTTTAATAGCATGAATCATACAAAATTAGAAAGTGGAAAATGCTGTGTATTAAATAAAAATACTGAATGCCACTGGTGTTTCTGATAACTTATTTATTCTTTTTCCCTTACTAATTTTTTTTTTATATACAGAAAAAGAACATGAAAGAGAGCTGCATAAAAATTAGCTGCATTTTGTTAAAGCGATTGTCAACTTGAAAATGGATTTCATTTTCAAGATCATCATCCCTGATTTTGTTTTTGGAAAACGCTTCTTAATGGAGTTTTGTGGTGACCATTTTGTGCTGATTAAATACTATAATCCTCTTATTTGTGCAGATTTGTGCAGGTCCCTTGTGCTCCTCACTTTTATTAAACAACGGGTCTAATGAAGCTCATGCAGTGTTTCTGGGTAATTATTACTTACAGTCTGAAGTGAATTTCAGTTCCAATCCATTTACATTTATGTGCTGAAATTAAATGATTAATGTGAATTTTTACACATTTTTAGATTTAATTTTTCAGAATAATGAAACTATAAATTTCCAGTTCTTGGAATCTTCTTACCTCTTATTTAATTCAGTATGTAATTGAGAACAAGTTTTTAATATAGACAAGAGGACTTTCCAAATTTGAATTGATTAGCTGAAAAGCCATGCTAATATATTTAAGGCAAGAGATTTGACTAGTGTTTAAAACATAAAAACAAATTCAAAAAATAATCTTTGAAAATTCATAACATTAATTTATTTCCCCCAAATCATCTTATAACATTTTACCCTTTCAGTGTGTTTATATATCTATTTCATTCTATGTAATATTTCTTAGAAAAATAGATTTATTCAATACCTATCAGTTATCTTACAAATGTGATTAAAAATTCTCTGCTTTTCTTCACTCAGTCTGGCATAGAGAAATGTAGGATTTTTTAAAATCATAATCAGAACACCCACACTGAACTAATTATTTTCCACAAAATGAAGATAACTGTAGATCTATCCCAACCCTTACTGAGCTTCTAATTCTTATCCAACTTATAAAACACTTGCAATTAAATTATCAAATAACCATTTGTTTTATTTTTCACATACTAAGTTTTACTAAAAAAAAGCTGTTATCAATAATAATACAGCATTATATTGACAATAAGACAGCAATTAAGCATAGCAAATAGCTATTTAAAAAATACTCTAAACCTTATTTTTTAAGTTTTTTTATTATTTATTTATTTGAGAGAGAGTGAGAGAGAGAGCACATGAGCAGAGAGGATGGGTAGAGGCAGAGGGAGAACCAGATGCCCTAGTGAACAAGGAACCCGGTGTGGGACTCCATCCCAGGACCTTGGGATCATGACCTGAGCTGAAGGCAGACCTGTAACCAACTGAGCCACCCAAATGCTCAAAAAATATACTTTGATCTTTAAAACAGTTTTAAATTCACAGAAAAATTGACATTCAAGTACAAAGAGATCCATATATCCCCAGCTGCAGCAAATGCATAGCTTCATCCATTATCAACATCTCCCACCAGACTGACATATTTATTACAATTGATGGGCCTCTGTTAATTCAACATTATCACCCAAAACCCATAGTTTACATTACAGTATACTCTTGGTGCTGTACATTCCACAGGTTTGGACAAATGTATCATGTATATGTGCCCAAGATCATAATAGTATGTATCTTACTATACATAGTTCTACTGTCCTAAAATCCTATGTTCTATTCATCCCTCCCTTCCCCAACCTCTGGCAACCATTGATCTTTTTACTATTTCCAGAGATTTGCTTTTTATTTATTTATTTATTTATTTATTTATTTGACAGAGAGATCACAAATAGACAGAAAGGCAGACAGAGAGAGAGAGAGAGAGAGGAGGAAGCAGGCTCCCTGCCGAGCAGAGAGCCTGATTCGGGGCTCGATCCCAGGACCCTGAGCTCATGACCTGAGCCAAAGGCAGAGGTTTAACCCACTGAACCACCCAGGTGCCCACCAGAGATTTGCTTTTTTTAGAATGACATATAGTTGAAATCATACAGTATATAGCCTATTCAGATTGGTTTCTCTTGCTTAAAAACTGGCATTTAGGTTTATTTCATATTTTTCTGTTGCTTGGTAGTTCATTTTTTTTTTCATATTGAATAATATTTCATTGTCTGGAAGAACAATAGTTTATTTATCCATTCACCTACTGAAGGACATCTTGGTTGCTTCCCAGTTTTGGCAATTATTAACAAAGCTGCTATAAACCACAGTGTGCATATCTTGTAGGTACATAAGTTTTCAGGTACATTGGGTAAATACTGAAGAATGTGAAGGCTAGAGTGTACTGTAAGAGTATGTTTACTTTTTGTTTTAATGTTAAATTAGCCAATATATAGTACATCATTAGTTTTTGATACAGTGTTCAATGATTCATTAGTTATGTATAACACCCAGTGCTTGTCCCAACATGTGCCCTCCTTTATACCCACCACATTTTTTTGTAATAAATTGCAAAGTTATCTTTGATATGGCTGAACTATTTTACATTCCCAGCAGCAAAGGGGAGTTCTTGTTAATACACACTGTTGTTAATAATTGGTTATGTCAGTGTCTTGAATTTTGACCATTTTAATAAGTGCAGATTGGTATTCCTTTGGACGCCCCCCCCAATAATGTCTTTTATAGAATTCCTTTTTTCTCCAGTTTCGGACCAGGTGCTGCATCTAAATCAGAAAAAAATAGTATTTAGGAGTATATTTCCTAAAATTTAGGAGTATATTTCCTATAACCTCTTTTGGATCCCTTCACTTTGTTTTTGTTTTACTTTGTTTTAATTGTAGTTTTTATGCTGAGTAGTGTTAAATATTTTATTTATTTATTTTTAGAGAGAGAGAAAGAGTACGTGCAAGCAGGTGGGGAGGGGCAGAAACAGAGGAAGAGGGAGAGAAAGAATCTTAAACAGACTCCATGCTCAGTGCAGAGCCTGACACGGGGCTCAATCTAACCACTCTGAGATCATGATCTGAACTGAAATCAAGAGTCAGTTGCTTAACTGACTGAACCACCTAGGCACCCCTATATTGAGTAATTTTAGATGCACATGCAGTTACAAAAAATAATATGGGGAGGTCTCCTTTCCCAGTTCAGCTTCCTCAATGATAACATCGTAGAAAAACATATTCCAATGAAATATTGAGTAAATTGACATTATATGTAATCAAAAAGTAAGATATAATGACATTATATTTGTACGATATTCCTGAAATGACAAAACTACAGAATTGAAGAACAGATTAATGACATTCAGAGCCTATAGACAGGAGGATGGTAAGATGGTGGGTGAGTGTTGCTATAAAAGCAGGCATCCTGGGGCACATGGGTGGCTCAGTGGGTTAAGCCTCTGCCTTCGGCTCAGGTCATGATCTTAGAGTCCTGGGATTGAGCCCCACATCGGGCTCTCGGCTCGTCAGGGAGCCTGCTTCCCCCTCTCTCTCTGCCTTCTGCTCTGCCTATTTGTGATCTCTTTCTCTCTCTCTCTCTGTCAAATAAATAAATAAAAATCTTAAAAAAAATAAAATAAAAAATAAAAGCAGGCATCCTGGATGTCTAGGTGGCTCAGTTGGTTAAGCATCTGTCTTCAGCTCAGGTCATGATCCCAAGGTCCTGGGATTGAGTCCTGAATCAGGGTCCTTGCTCAGAGGGGAGCCCGCTTCTCTCTCTGCCTCTGCCTCTCTGTCTTTCATGAATAAATAGATAAAATTCTTTTAGAAAGAAAAAAAAAAAAAGGAGGCATCCTCCTGGTGATGGAATAAAATAGGTATTTGTGAAAGATCAATAAGCTCCTCTAAAGAAAATATCAGTAGATATATTATTCTTAAAGCCCACAAAGCTCAAGGAGTTTCTCTAAGGGCAGAAGTATTTTTGTATACAAAATTGGGTTGGTCAGATTTACTCAGATGTTTCTATGTCTTCTAATTATTGAAAAAAAATACCAATATTGAGTGAAATGAATATATCTTTAAGGTTGCAACCTGCTATGATTGTAAAGGAAATATAGATGAGGGATGCCTGGGTGGCTCAGTTGGTCAAGTCCCTGCCTTTTGGCTCAGGTCATGATCCCAGCGTCCTGGGATCCAGTCCTGCATCACACTCCTTGCTCAGTGGGGATCCTTCTCCCTCCTCCTGCTGCTCCCTCTGCTTATTCTATCTCTCTTTCTCTAACAAATAAATAAAATCTTAAAAAATATATAGAGAGAGATGAATAATAACTCTTTACATTTAAAAAAGTGAAGCAAAGCTGTTTGTCTTTTAGAAGAGATAGTAAACCCTCAAAGAGATATTCTAAATGGTAAAAAATACTGATTACATATTTTTCTCTCTGATACACTCAATCATGTCTTTATAAACTTCATTGAGTTACTATATTAAATTAAGGATAATCTAACTGCCTATGAATACACCTCATGAGAATGTAGTACTCATGTTAAACCACTCTGACATCCAACTAGAAAATATTTGAAAGAGATCATAGTTAAGTGAAAGTTCTTGTTGATAAAAATTAGATTCCATTCATGATTTCCTTTTTGTTATGGCATCAATTCATCTAAATTTAGAGATGAAAAACTATAATAATTAGATAATTTGTTTTATTCTTTTCCCCTCTCAAAAAAAATACTTACTGCTTTTCCTTATTTTCAATTCATCCATTTCTACTTTTAATATGTATGAGAAAGATCTTATTAATAAGTTGCAATAAACATGATCATCAATAATAATTAAATAATAAATCAGAGTGACAATAAACTGTTATGTCAGTAGTAAGGACCCAGGAGACAAATTGCAAATCTTCAAATCTTCACTTGTCTGTCTAGTACCTGTATAACCTTCAGCAAGATGTTTAAGCTTTGTGTGCTTCAGGTTTTTTATTGACAAAAACAAAATAATTTTGCCATCTCCAAGGATTTTTGTAAGAATTAATGGAAGTAAGTGTGAGTGACATTAAAATTATGGCTGGGGTATAACTAGTGCTAAAAAAATAGACATTTTTTAAATGAGAAATACAACTGATTTTAGTCCATTATGTAAATTA
Source organism: Taxidea taxus jeffersonii (assembly GCA_003697995.1). NCBI lineage: Eukaryota > Metazoa > Chordata > Mammalia > Carnivora > Mustelidae > Taxidea > Taxidea taxus. The sequence goes on from ML103999.1 coordinate 80,365, forward strand.
AATGATAAATTAAACATTTTTAACACCCATACAGACTCAAATATACCTTAATGCCCAGATAAGGTAACTCCTTTTGAAAATACACACATTGTTACTGCACTATTACACTATTAATAATAATCCTATTACTATTGTCATCACTATCACCTCACAAAACTTTTAAAATCAAATTAAGAAAGTCAAGTATGAAGTCTTAAAATGTTTAAAAAGCATTTAGGCATCTAAAATTGCTGATTTAGTTAATGAAACACTGAAAGGTTTGATCTTAGAAGTTTTTCTAAGTTTCAGAGTTAATGACCATATTCTTCACTTAAGAAACAGACATTGGATGATAATGTTTTCATTAAGAAATTCTTAAAGGTATTACTGCTAATAGTTGAGCTTATCTACCATAAAAATAGAAAAATTTCTTCACATCTTATGATGCACTGAACTAAATGCTATTAATAGAATTACATTGAGAATTATGAAAATCTCTTTTTATTTTTTTGCAGTTATTTTTTAGCTAAAATTTTGCTCCTGCCTTTGGGGGATCCAGTTCTTTTATGATCAATTCATAGAATGGTTGATAAGAAAAATCATAAGAAAAAAAAAAGGCCATAATTGGATACATATATAACAAGTGTGTAGCATATCCATATTGGATACATACATAAGAAATATGTAGCATTTTTGCTTGTAGTTGCAATATGTTAGATGGAATGCCAAGACATATGTCATCTGTGTAACAAGGTGGATAAAATCTTATTTACCAGATTTTCATCCTGGAGAAAGGCATGTGTTTTTATGGAGGAACTACTGTGATAACTGCATATATTGGAGACTGATGCCACAAACAGTGTACTGAAAGTCAGAAAGCTCCTCTCTAAACTTATAAGCACTGAGAGAGGCTCCTTACTTTCTGACATTTTAAGGCAAAAAAAATTATTTTCTTTTTTTTAAAGACTTTATTTATTTATTTGAGAAAGAAAGAGAGAGAGAGGGAGCACTAGAGCAGGTAGGGTCAGAGGGAGAAGCAGTCTCCTCACTGAGCAGGGAGCCCGATGCAGGACTCAATCCTAGGACTCCAGGATCATAACCTATGAGCCAGAGGCAGTCACTTACCCACTGAGTAATCCAGGCACCCCAAGAAAAGTAATTCTTTAGAAAATATAGTGGAGAGTGACTCAGGAGAAAGAGAAAAGAAAAATCAAAATGTGCCTAATGGTATAAGTTTGGAAATTGGAGATCTCCACACCTCAACATCAGAATTCACATTAATAAAAAATCAACATAGCAAAAGTGATGTAATATCACTGGATAATTAAGTTACAAACTTCTGTGATTTTCTTCTTGCTTGGAGTCTCTGGAACCTCTTATTAGGTCCCTGCCACATTGTGATGTGCTTTATAGAGAGGCTTACCTGGCAAGGAACTGCTAACAAAGCCCTTCAACCAGCAACTGAGAAACTGAGGTCTCAGTAGAACAGCTTATAATGAGTGAGTCCTGACCAAAAAAAGGTGGGTGACCTTGCAAGTGCAATCTTCCCAGTCAAATTCTAACTTCAAGAGGCACTCTAGCCTGTAGCCTCTGTCCACACCTTAATGGCATCTGTATGATATCCTGAAGTGGAAGAGCCAGCTGAGCCATACCTGAATGCTTGACTTACAGAAACTGTGAGATAATATAGGTATATTGCTTGAAGCTAATAAATTTGGGGGTAATTTTTTACATAATACTAGATAACTAATTATGTGCGTGTAATCATAATTATAATTATCCAGTCATGAATAACTGTATGTATATAGTAATGTGTGTAGATATACATAGACATATAATAACATAAATATATTTACTTAGATATTATATATACTTACATCTATAACTACATAAGTACATATTTATGTTTATAGCAATAATTAATAATTCAAAGTTCCTAAGGTTTTGACTTTGAAGAATACAGTTCTTATAATATTGAACAAAATTAAGTAAATATTTATTTTATACAAATATATTCTCAACAATTACATATGCTTTGCAAATATTCTCATTCAGAAAATTTTACTAATTTTTTTAAGTTAATATGAAATGAATAGGCCAAACATTTGAATTACCTATTTAGCCACTCACATTGACACAGCATATATAAGAAACACTTTTGTACTATTTTGCCCCCCAAAATTATATTCATGAGAAGGTAGAAGTTATGCATGTGCAAGTCATCTTAAGAAACTAAATGCATTTATTTTAATTTTGTTGTATTTTACTTTTTTTAAAATTTTTACTTATTTATCCGACAGACAGAGATCACAAGCAGGCAGAGAAGCAGGCAGAGAGTGAGAGGAGGAAGCAGGCTCCCTGCTGTGCAGAGAGCTCGATGCGGGGCTCCAGCCCAGGTCCCTGGGATCACGACCTGAGCCGGAGGCACAGGCCTTAACCCACCCAGCCACCCAGGTGTCCCTGTAATTTTGTTTTAAATAAGCTTGTATTAAAACTGAATACCAATGATTAAACTAGTGGTCTTTCTTTAAATTTTATGACATTAAGTAATATCTAAAATGTACTTATGATTTAGGGGCAGTTAAGCTTCTGAATCTTGATTTTGGTATAGGTCATGATCTCAGGGTAATGAGATTGAGGCCCATGTCCAGCTCCACATTCTCTGCAGAATCTATTTGAGATTCTCCCTCACCCCACCTTGCTCTCTATCTCTCTCTCCTTCTTTAAAAATAAATAAATATGGGGGACCTGGGTGGCTCAGTTGGTTAAGTAACTACTTTCAGCTCGGGTGATGATCCTGGAGTCCCTCACTGGGCTGCCTGCTCAGCAGTGAGTCTGCTTCTCCCTCTGGCCCTCCCCTCTCTCATGCTCTCTCTGGCTCTCTCATTTTCTCTCTCAAATACATAAATAAAATATATTTTTAAGACAATGAGCATTTTTTTTAAATTTTTATTTATTTATTTGACAGACAAAGATCTCAAGTAGGCAGAGAGGCAGGCAGAGAGAGAGGGGGAAGCAGGCTCCCTGCCGAGCAGAGAGCCCGATGCGGGGCTCGATCCCAGGACCCTGAGATCATGACCTGAGCTGAAAGCAGAGGCGTTAACCCACTGAGCCACCCAAAATATTTAAAAATAAATAAAAATAATCTTTAATAATAAAATATAAACATAAATTAAAAATGAAATATACTTATGATTTAAATGTAACATATAAAATGAATCCACAATTAAAGATGAACAATAAAAATCAAAGTTTGAAGATTATAATTAAAAATTAAGTTATGAGAAAGAGGAAATGTTCCAAAACTTAGTAAAATGTTGCCTTTTATTTCTGAGTAGCATAAGGCCATCAGAAATTTAAAAAAAATAATAATATAAACAAAATTTGAGGACATTCAGAGTTGAAAAATGCAATCAATCAAGAAAAGATGTATAAATGCTTCCAATGATTGCATTCTAAATACCATTTAATAATTTTAAATATATTTCTAAAATAACAGAATTATTTCTGTTAAGGTCAGTTAATGTACTCAATTACACAATAAAATACAGTAATTATGTATAACATATAATGCCTTTTGATTTTAAATATGATTATATTAGAAATTTTTAATAGGAAAAGATGAGAGTTAAACTTGCTTCATAATGAATACAGTTTACTAAAAGTTTACAGTTTTCTCACATTTTTATCTAAATTTCATTTTAACAAGTGTCTCTAGCATTTTCTCTGGAAATTTTTTTTGGGGGGGCAGGGGGACAGAACAGAGGGAAAGAGAGAGAGAGAAACTTAAGAAAGTTCCATTCTCAGCATGGAGCCTATTGAGGGTCTGGAGCTAAGGACCCTGACATCTTGACCTGAACTGAAATCAAGAGTTAGATGCTTAACTGACTGAGCCACCCAGACACCCTTCTGGAAAACTTTTATATCTCAATTCATAGTTGTTTTTTTTGTTTGTTTGTTTGTATGGTTGGGGTTTTTGTTTGTTTTTTAAGGAAATCATAAGGTGCCATCATAATTTATAAAATGATTTATTCTTTCAAAATAAAATCAGTTAGTCTTCAGATCAAGCCAAATATAACAGCATTGATAGGAGTTGTAATTTTTGATCAAGGAAAAAGTACATTCTGCATTAGTGATTTGTCTAATTTACATGAACTCTTTAATGCTGTGAATATTGAGAACCTCCTAAATGCTTGTGTGCACCCAAACCCATCACAAATACACAGACATCACTGAAGGATTCTGTCTAGTTTGTTTTTTTAGTGATGACACTTGATATATGTACTTCTAAAAATTATTTTAAAGATTTTTATTTATTTATTTGACAGAGAGAGAGAGAGAGCACAAGTAGGGGGAGGAGCAGGCAGAAGGAGAGGGGAAAGCAGGCTCCCTGACAACAGGGAGCCCAAAGTGGGACTTGATCCCCGGACCCTGGGATCAAGACCTGAGCCTAAGGCAGATGCTTAAATGACTGAGCCACTCAGATAATGAACTTGTATGTGAAAAAAAAAAAAAAAAAAAAAAAAAAACCTGATATCTCATAATATTCACTAGATGAGTATCATCATTCTTTATTTAAATTATGGAAGCTGCAGTGGTACCACCAATGCCACTAACATGATATTACAAGTGACTATTTTCACTAAAATGTGTTATCATCACACTGTATATTTTAAGAATATATTTTATTTAATAAGCACTTTTGGTTAATGAAATTAAACCTGACAATTCTCCAAATATGCTGTAAAAAAGTGAAACTGCAGTCATTAGTAACTGGAGAAATGCAAATGTAAACCACGAGATACCATTACATACCTATTAGAATGCCTAAAATTAAGATGACCAATCATACCAAGTGTTGGTAAAGATGTGGAGCAACTTGAAATCTCATACTCTGCTAGTTCAAATTCTTTGGATAAGTAGGTTTTGTTTTTGTTTTCAATCCCAAACCAGTAGTCTCTTCCTTCTATTACAATTTGATCTATTTCTTTTTTTTTTATAATTTGATTTATTTCAATCAAATGCTGACTTTTCATTATACTTTTTATTTCCTCTTCAGCTTTGGTTATATTTTAATTTATTGTTTTTCTCCTATTCTTTCTGTAAATGGTTTATAATTTAATCCCATTACATTTAAAAACATACTTTGCATATATTTCATTTAAAATTTACTGAGACATTTAATAACCCAGCATTTGTGATTATTCCATGTGAAACTAGTGTCATTCTTATCTTCTATTTGATAACTTTTATTTCTCTACTTACTCTGAAGCAGTAATGTTGAAATATAAAAATATGGATTATGGATTTGTCTTTCTCAATTTAAGTGTCAGGCTTTGCTTCATGTTTTCATGTATATCTATGTATATTCATTTAGAATTGCTATATGTACTTAATGAATTAACCCTTTTAACATTATTAAATACTATATTTCTGGTAATATTTCTTGTTCTGAAGTCCTCTTTGTTTTGAATATGTCCACTACATTTATTTTCTATGACATATTTTCCATTTTTCCAACCTATTTGCTACTTTATACTTAAATTGAGTTTCTTTAAGATAACAAACAGTTGAATATTGTTTTTTTATCCATTCTAAAAAGCAACTGTTATCATTTAATCAGTGAATTTACACAAGTACTAGCTACCAGGATAATGATGATATTTGCCCTTTGAATATGGCCAATATGACTAAAACACTGAATTTTTGTTTTTGTTTTTGTTTTTAATTAGGTTAGATTTATGTAGTCATAGATCTGTGCTGTACTGGAAAGTTCAGATTTAGACTTTTTAACCTTTATTATAAATATTTATATGTTCAGATTCGTTTGTGCCTTCTTGCTGTTTATTTTCCACTTGTCCAATACATTCTGACCTTTCCTTTTCTCTTTTGCTAGTATCTTTTGGATTATTTGAACATATAGGTGGTATTCAATTTTGTCTTCACCATTGGTCTTTTAACCCTAACATTTTGTTTCACTTTTGGTTTAGGAACTGCATCTTTAAATTTTCATAGGTTTTCTTCATGTATTATACTACTTCATATCTAACATAAAAAATTTACACTAGATTATTTCAATTTTCTTTCTTACAAGTCTTACGTAATTTTTGGCATGATTTTTTCCATATGTTATTAAACTCACAATAAATTCTGATTATTTTTCTTCCAAACAATAGCTAAATTATTTTTTTTCTGAAAAGTAGCTATCTTGTTAGTCTTTTTTAATGAGAAAATGTTTATTTTCTATTTATCCACATATTTATGTGGAAATAGTCCCAGGTAGAATTATGCAATTGAAGAGGGATCAATAAACACACAAATACACGAATTTGTGAGCAAATAATAGAATATTGACTTCTCATACCCAAATTACAAATCTTTCATACTTTAAAATGGAAATATAGCTAAAATGAATGACAGTAAGAACATGGGCAAAAAGGGTAAAATGAAGTTAAGTTTCAGAGTTTTCTTTATTTTTATTTTTTTGAGAGAGAGGGAGTGGTGGGAGGGCAAAGGGAGAAGGAGAGAGAGACTCTTAAGCAGGCTCCACAGTCAGCACAGAGCCCAGCTTGGGACTCTACACCACAACCCTGAGATCATGACCTGAGCTGAAGTCAAGAGTCAGATGCTTAGTCAACAGAGACACCAGGGCACCTCAAAATGAAGTTAAGTTTCCAAGGCTCTGGCAGTTTTGGCTACTGATAAAATAATTTGATTTGCATGGTAACAAATAACCTCTCAAAGAATAGACAAAAAAATTGTATAACCAATTAGTTAACAATAAGAAATAATCAGGTTTTTAAAAAAACTAAATAAAAATGTAATAAATAAGTAGAAAAGGGGATATACATCATAAATGTGCTACAATATAGGCCAAGTAGAAAAATATAAAAGACAAACCCAAACTATAACAATAATTATTTCAAATGTAATTTGATCAACTACTATACATGAAATGATTTTATGTTACATAAATATTAAAATCAAACTGTATTTTACTTATAAGATATACCTTCAAATATCAGAAAACTGAAATTTTTAAAGTAAAGGAATATTTAAGATCCCCAAAAACACAAACCCAAGGAAAGCTACATCTATACTCATCTCAAATAAATTTAAAGGCAAAAATATTACTAACAATAATTTATAATAATAAAGAGTTCAATCCAATAAGAATACATCACAATGCTAAATCTGCATGCAATGACTAAAAGCTTCAAAATACAGAGAAGAATGGCAAAACTGAAAGAAAAACTATTAAATTTTAAATTACAGTAAGAGATTATAACATGCCTCCTTTTAGCTGATAATAGACAAAATATTAATAAAAATATGAATAAGACAACTTATAAAAGTGACCTAACAGTTATATATAGCACGAGGTTCAAATGCAAGGTATTAGGTCACAAAGATACCCTCACAAATTTTAATTTCTTATGAAATTTCAAGCACGTTTTATCTGCAAACATGTATTTATGCTGTAAATTAGTAACAAAAATATAACTTGAAAATCCTTAACTTCCTTGATATTAAACAATATGCTCATATTTTCAATAACTAAGTAAATAAATATTAACCTGTTTCCACTGACTATTTTCTCTGAATTATGAGTTTTATTTTTCTTTTTCCCAGCACATGTTATAATTTTTATTACACTTCAGACATTAGGTAAATTCTGTAAACTATATAGAAAGATATATATATA